>CM077159.1:105446687-105986214 GCA_039583875.1 Platanthera guangdongensis
CCTATCACTTCCCATGAAATATATGAACTTTAATTCCTCTCTTCATCTGGGTTGCATATGTTTACCAGAGAATAAGGAACTAAACATCTCCTTATTCCCATGATATATGATCTAACAATAAAAAGAAAAAGGAAGGAGTTAAACAAAATTTTAGAAAATAAACAAAAATACTAGAGAGCAACTACTAGTAGATTGAGATTTCCTAAAAATCTAAAAGCATGAGGTAATAATAATAATCCAAAATTGTTAAGCAAAATTACTACAAAATTGAAACTATTTAAAATAAAAGAGAAAAAGTGCTAAATAAATTACCCTAAGCAAATTAAAACCATAAGATAATTCTCAAAACTAAATCACTAAATATTAGATTTAACTAAACATAATGAAACAAAAGATTAGTAAATCAAAAATAGTAAAAATGCTTATAAACAAACTCAAACAAAATTTCTGAAAACAACAAAAAGACTAAGCAAGGGGTATTATTTTTTTTGGATTTTTCTAAAATTTTTCATTTTTTAAAATTTTGAAATCTGATTTTTTTTGGAATTTTTTATTTTTTTAGGTTTTGTTTTTCTAGTTTTTTTTTGGATTTTTGATAAAGCTAAAGTAGTTAAAAACAAATTTTTTTTTTGAAAAACTTAAAAAGAAAGGAGAATTTTTTTTTAGTTTTTTGGAAAAAGAGAAATTAAAAGGAAAAGAAAAAGAGCGAAGCCCTCCCCCATGCTTGGATTTTCATTGCCCTCAATGAAAAACAAAAAAGAGAAAGAAAGAAGAAGAGGGAATATGAAAATGCAGTATAGAAATACTTAAAAAAAAAACGACTTCCCCGGATTCGTAAGGCCGAATGCAGATGTCGCTCCCCCATGCTTAAGCTGGACACCCGCTCAGGCCTAAGGAAGAGAAAAAAGACGATGTAGCCAAACGACTGCCCCAGAGGTTTTATTCCTGCAAAACACAATAAGCAAACAAAAAGAAAAAGAAATAACAAAAAGGATAAGCAAGGGGTGCCTCCCAAGAGCACTCTTTCTTTAAAGTCGTCTGAGCCCGACATTATTGGTTAGCTAAATGGAAAATAAAAACTAAAGTGAAGAGGTAACTCACTAAGTATGCGCTTATAGAGAGAGTACATCAAAAAGAGAAAAATTGAAGAATCGCACCGACATGGGGTGGAATATTCAATGGAATGACGCCCAAAAATGAACGGACGGAGTTATAGAAGAACTCCGTCGTATGTAAAATGGGAAAGAAGGGGTCGTCAAAAGAAGAAGAAGAAAAGAAGAAGAAATAGAAAGAGGAATAAAAGAAGTAGAAAAAGAAATTTCATCAATGGAAATTTCACAAGGAGAAGGAGGGACTTGTGAAATTTCGGGAGAAGGAGGGGTAGAAAGAACGAAAGAAGAAATATCTAAAATAGAAGAAGAAGATTTGCTAAAAATAGAAAAATTGGAACAGTTGAAATTTTAAGCGAAATGGAATCACAAACGTCTTCAGAAAAAGAAAGAGAATGATGAGACGTCTCGTCATCCTCAAAAGGTAAGAAACACGCCGGTGTATCCATAGGGTGTCATCCAAAGGAGGAAGGAAACAATCCGGAATATCCGAATAGTTATCCTCCACGAGAGGAAAAAGACAAGCCGGGATATTCGGTGACTCATTACACAATGAAATTGGAGGAGACAGAGAAGAAGATGAAGAAAACGAAGCAGCCTCATGAGAAAAATAATCGATACTGGTCTTGAAATGCGAATTAATATTATCAAGAGAAGTTTGCAATTAAAAATACCCATTATCGCTTGAATTAAAATTTAGAGGCATGGCACTTTGTGGGGCAAAATCATGCGAAAAATAATACGTGTTCCCCACCTCCCAAGTAGGATACAAATTGGAGTAAGGGTCAAATTGGCCACTTTGGCCTGCTCCAGAAAAATTGAAATCAAAAGAGGGAGGGGTTCCCGAAAGACATTCAGAATAAAAGTGGTCGGGCGACCCGCAAAAATTACAAAAAGCGCCAAAAGAATACGATTCCATAAAAAACTGTTACCAAAAGAAAGAGAAAATTTAATTTTTTTTTATTTTTTCAGAAGTAAGAGCGAAAGCATTTTCTTAATATTGACAAAAAAAGCCTCCCCGGCAACGACGCCAAAAACTTGGTGAATTGAATTCACTATCAACCCGAAAAGGCAAGTATACCTATCAAATTGTAGTACCAAGGTCGTATTTAAACTCGGGGCTACCAAATACTGTTACTCACGCTTCTACTATTATCCTACCAAAAGATTGTTGGGTGTTGAGAATTTTTAAAATTAAACTGAAAAGAAATTAAAATGAAGCTATGGATTAAAAGATAGCACTTGATCTATGATTCACCATGAAAAGAGATAAGAGAAATAAAAATATAATTTTATAATTGCGAATTAAACTCGACCGTGACGGATCCGAAAATAAGACAAAATCTCGTTAGAGCATTAAGTCTCCTAACTTATAGATGCTTTGATCGAAATCTCTTTACAAATCAAAGAGGCCTAAAGTTATATTATCGAGGAGATCCACACTATTGGATTTGACTCCAATCCGGCGGATTTACATCATCATATCTCTAGGATTACGTGCAACTCCTTCCTTCTTTGAGAGATATTTCAAATCAACGAGTCTCTCGACTACTATGAAATGAGATCGAAGGCCTACTACCGTATACCGGAAATACGGAGTCGGCTCAAAATAAATCAAAGAGGGATCGAGCGAAATTTAGCATAAATAAAATTACGAAGTAAAAAGAATTCTCATCTCAAATCATAGATCCTCATGATCAAATGCTAAAAGAAGATTAGTTACGCATATTGGAAAAGGAAACAATAATATAAAGAGAAGAAAATTTCATTTTTATTGATACTAAACGAAAGAGTACACAATGCTAAAACAAAACAATACTATATTACTTAAACGAAACAAAATTGCAACAAGGTAAGCTAAGAAATAAAATTACAACAAAAGCTCTCTTAACTTGTACTCTCCACTTGCTCTCTCCAAAATCTCCTCAAAGCATGAGACCATGGTGCCTTTTATAGATGAGGAGGGAAGATTCTAGATGGGAATAAAACTGAAATGGCAAGGGGGGTGTCCGGCCATGTAAAGGGAGAGATGTTAATGCATGACATTAAATGAGGTAGAGAGAAAAATGGGAGGTTCATTGCATTTCATTTATGGGAATGATAAGAGAGAATGTAAAGTAGAGAGGGGGATGAATGTAAAAAAAGAAATAAAAGAGGGGAAAGAGAGTGGCCGGCCATGCATAATAGGGAGGTGAATGCATGTGGAAATTAATGAGGAGAGAGAGAGAGGGGGATTCATGAGGAATAAAGAAGAGAGAGAGGAGTGGCCGGCCATGCATAAATGAGGATGGGCTGCATGGTTGAAGTGGGCCCGGCCAACTTGAAGAGGGCTGCACTTTGTGGGCTGGTTTCATGGGCTCGCGTTCGCCATGAGGAGGGCTCGGCTTGCATCATGTGGGCTTCAAGGGAAGGGGCCGGGCTGCTCCAAACTTCAAGGGCTGCATGTGGGTTGTCTTCAAGTGGAGGCTCGGGTTTAACTTGAAGTGGGCTGCATTATGTAGCATGTACCTACAAGAAAATAAAGCATAATAACATTAGTTATATAACAAAACATAACACAAATAAGTAACATAATATTAGTTATTAAAACTAAACTAAACATAACAAACATAACATAACATAATAATAGTTATATTCATAACAAAACACAAGTAAACATAGAACATAAAATTAAACATGAAAATGCATAAAACACATAATTAAACTAGGAATTAATATATTATAAAAAAGACATTAAAACATGAAATAAAACATAACAAGCATAAAATATAAATAAACTTAGGCATTTTGCATACTAAACTACCCCTAAAAACGATGACTAAAAGTAGTCATCAAAACGCTTCACTCTCCCTTCCTCCGAAGCTACCAAATTAGGAGCAAATCTGCTCAGTTTACTTAAATCGATCTCATATTTGCTCAAAGTGAGCTGTCTCTGCTTCAAATACAGTAAATTGTTCATCAATCGGTCCTTCTCGACTAAGGGTAAGAACTTCTTCAGCATCATCTTCTTGAAGGACTCCCAAGAACATCATTCCACCAAACTTTCCTTTTCTCGAATCCACCAGCTCTTTGCCAGGCCTTTTAGCTAGTAAGTCGCAAATATCACCTTTTGGGCTTCGATAATCCCCGAATACGTAAACATCTCGTCCATGGAGATAATCCAATCATCCATAACCATGAAATCGGCACTCTTGTCATAAGTGGGAGGTCTCAATCGCTGGAAATGCGATTTAAGGTTCATATCTGGTGGTAGCGTCACTAGGGGTACCAAAGGAGCAAGATTAGCAAGAACGTCTTGAACCGCGACAGAATCTTATGCTACAGGTTGCTGCGCGGGAGCAGCAGAAAACAATGACTGAATCTGCGACTGCATCGCAACTAACTACCTCGACAGAGCTTCATTACTCTGGCGCAAGCTCTCGATCAACGCATCACTATGAGCACCTACTACTTACACCACCTCTAACTGGGGAGTCGACCTCGTCGCAGCATGCTTTGGCGGCATTCTAAAAAGTAATGAACGGCTCGACAAAATCCTAGATTACAACTAGGTCAAACAACTAGTTCAGACCATACTTAAGACACTTGCTTATGCTGCAACTTGCTCTGGGATTTTATAATGATGTTATGTCCTACTTAGGATAATATTCTCTCATCCTACTTACTCATGTGCCTATGAGATGAATGCATGAATTTCTTTATTCTTCTTTAAAAAAAATCATGTGTGTACATGTGTCATCCTGTAAACCTTAACCTAGCACTCATGCATATGCGATGATATGCTATGTATGCAGTGCTATGCATTATATAAAGGCCTTAATGCATTCATGTGCGGCAACACATGAAATGTTATGCATCCTATACTACATAACATCGCATGCAACGGAAAAGAAAATGTGCTAATGGGCACCCATGTGATGATGTAATGCATCCAATACTACATAACCGTCACATGTTGCCTCCTATGGTGGATCCATATACAAACACATATTATGCATCTCATACGATATAATATGACTTGTATAGTTCTTATCATGTCATGGGTGTAGTGACTATGCTTCAGTTAAAATGTACTGATGATACATCGGTGTGCGTATGCAAATGAATGAAGGAAAACAACTATACGAGATTGGATGGTTCGACCAACTTGTCAAACCAACCTCCCTCTGATACCAAATGTCACAACCCGCATTTTCACAACCAAATAAGTATATCAGAGTAAGGGAAAAATTTGCGTCATGATGCCACGTCAGTAGGGGATAACTGTGGATGCTCATGCAAAACTCCTACTTAGCCATGAAGAATGGTTCTTTAAGTTATTTAGAGTTAAAAATCAATTTGAGTATAGTAATTAGCCGTATCTCTCAGCTTAGTGGCTCATCTAGTCCACGAGAAAATTAGTTATACGCACGCTGCGGAAATACTTCTTTTATGAGATTAAACTTCCTACATGAGCTTAGAGGTTCCCAGGGGACACCTCAAGCTATGCAAGGTCTAAATTTATAATAGCAATAAGAGTAGATTTTTATGGTCGCTAAATATAGTGATTTAACATTTTGAAAATGTGCAATGAATGAGGTAATAGTAGTAGTTTTTATACTTGAAAATAACTATCATGCAATCCTAACATAAATGTTCCTAGAGAGTAAGTAATCAACATCCACAGAAAGAAAACTAAGCAGCTAGCAAGCTAACAAGTATCCAAAAAGAACAACGGTCCCGTGGGCGTCAACAAACTGACACGAACCCACATAAATCCAAGTATGTCTGAACTAGTAAAGCAAAAAAAAATCAACAATCTACCTCGCTATGGTGTGGCAACAACCACGGCCAACACTGCTGCTCAAGTACTCCAAATCTAGCACTGAACTCAGCTACAGCTCTGAACCTGAGGCATTCCAAAGACAGAACACCTCAGCAAGAAGGTACAAGTAATGGCAGAAAGTAATCCAAAAGTAATCAAAGTCAAGGGGTACCAACCGAAGACCAAAAGAAAAATACTTAATTAAGTAAAATAGTAAGGTGCAAAAGTAAAAAAGGAAACACTTGCGTGAAGTGTCACGTAAAACAACAGCACCCCAAATGCACAAAACCATAAGGGGAAAATGGTCAAAATTGAGTCATCAGGAAGAGGAACAAACCCCTACTTAGCCACCTATGGTCAACTCCACCAAAAAACCAAAACAGGTGGGGTGGCCAACCCCAAAGACAATTCATCTGTCTAAAAGCGGGGGAGATTGGATACTCCACCATACACCGCAAATGCCCAAAAAAACCCGGTAGAGCCCCACAAGTGCTAATAGGGAGATCAAATATTGCGGTGGTGGATTCACCCACTAATAACACCCGCAATAAAGAAACCTAGAAGGAAAACCCGTAATGATTTGGGATTAGAGCACAGAGGCACACCACAACCCAATCGGGGCCTGGCTGCTTATCTTACCCCACGGCATCGCCACGAAGAAAAAAACCATGATATAAATGTCAAGTCGACAATGACACATCGGATTCTACTAGACAATTCTAGAATGAAATTGTTGATCAACCTTTCGGAAGAATTTACAATCCTAAACAATTTTAACACATCCTACATGAAAATTACGGATCAGTAGTAAAAGTGGGATTTAATCGCATCATCAAAATGTATAACTTTTACCAAGCTAGACAACAAAAATCAAGAACATGATGATGATAATTGCAAAAAGTCAAGAGGTTATATCTGCATGATACATCAGTAAATTAATTCAATAATCATGAACACATGCAGTAAAATTCAAAATAAATTGGAAATAAAGAAAGAAGGAAGTGAAAGAGGAAACCATCACTTGCCTTGATTTTACCAGAGAAAGTCATCCAAAATCCTCCTTGACATAGATCGGGGCTAGAGAAGACGAGGGAAGCCGAAATCTAACAAAAACGGCCAAAATCGGAGTTAGGGTCAAAAACCCAAGCGAGAAAATCTCAAGAAGAGGGGAAGATATTACCACGATGATGAAGCTCTCACTGAGAGATTTCTGGATGTATGACCGATTGGGAATATTGAGCGCCAGAGCACCGTCTGTGGCCACCCGAAGAATCACGGAAGACTCTCTCTCTCTCTCTCTCATGCCTCTAGTTCGGGAGATGACAGGAAAGTCAGTCTAGAGTGAAGAGGGGAAAGAAATAGGTATTTATAAACCTAGGGTAAAAATCAGGATAACCGCACTCAAGAAAAGAACCGAGTTCGGCTAAACCGGAGTTTTCGAGAAGAAAGAAGGGTTTCCTCGAGATCAAACCAGTCAAACTCGAGAAATAGGAAGCAGTTCTCGAGAACAAGGAAGCTGTTCTCGAGAAGGAAGCTATTCTCGAGAATAAGAAGACCGTTCTCGAGAAGAAGTAGGTTTTTCTCGAGAAGAAAGAAGTTGTTCTCGAGAAGGAAGAAGCTATTCTCGAGAACAAGAAGACCATTCACGAGAAGAAGTTGGTTGTTCTCGAGATGAAAGAAGCTATCCTCGAGAAGGAAGAAGTCATTCTCGAGAACAAGAAGACCGTTCTTGAGAACGAATAGACTATTCTCGAGAACAAGAAGGCTCATCTCGAGAACAAAGGTGTTCTTCTCGAGAATAACACAGCAAAAATCCCGAGAAGAAGGAAACACAACTCGAGAACATAAGAAGTTGTTCTCGAGAACAAACAGAGAAATTCTCGAGAACCAGAAGGGCAGAACTCAAGTACAGAAGAAAAATTTCTCAAGAAGGCAAGGCAATATCTCGAGTGCACAAGGAAGTTCTTGAGAGTTAGAAGGCTTTCTTGAGAATAAAGCTGCAACGATCAGAGACCAGAAGGAAGGACAAGGCATAAAGCTCGCATGATATCAACAGTAAATATTCATATCCAAACATTTGAACAGAGAAATGTGATTTCAAACAGAGGTTCATATGAGCGTTGAATTAAACGAATTCATCGGCGACGACAAACTAGAATCCGACGCACCATTCTTGAGACACTATCATCAAAGGCTTACACAAGCAAAGAAAATCCTCACAAGGATCCAAACACATGCCGAGACTCCAAAATGCTCGGAACGCAACAAAATTGGACAAGTCCAAGTCCTAAAAACCTCAACCTTAAATCAAGGAAAAATATTTAATCCCAACAGAATTCCCAAAATCTGGTCAAATAGACCCAATGGATGCAAAACGCACAAACGATGCAGCACCGACATCAAAACAAAGAAGGGTAACGCCCTGACATCATGATTGTGATATCGACAAACCAAATAATAACATTAGAAAAAAACTCGTGGGCGTTACATCTGTCGCTCTCCCTCTTCCGCGAATCTGTCTGACGGCTAGGGAAGAAGACGATGAATAGGGTTCCATCTAAATCATAAGGGTATTTATACTTATAATATATTATTATTATTATTAACGTCCAAACTACCGATAAATCCAATCGACTAGGATTTTCACGAAATACTCACCAAAGCTAAATATCGATGCTAAGAATCCAACGATAGAGTCGAAATCAAAATCCAACAAACCAAATTTGGGTAAAAACTCCCCAAAGTTAAAACCCCAAATATCCCAAAAAGGCTCCACCGAGTTCCAAAACAAACCCCACTCGCGAAGGAAATCTCAAAAACACAATAGAATTTATCCATGCTAATATTCTAAGCCAAAACCTCAGATACCAAATGAGCAAACGTCATGCTCCTGTAATAGTGCCCATCAACTACTCGCCAATGTAATTCCCTGACGTCAAATATACGCCACTAAAGGAATTAAAATAAGCATCGAAAAATCTAGGGCAATACAGCATGGTGGGTCGTTATGAAGGTAGAACTCCAGGGAGATCTTTAGGAAACACATCCACAAACTCCAACACAATAGGAACATCCAACAAACTAGGTTTCAGCTCTGAAGCCTCTAATAGCGTGAAGAATAACTCTGCACCCTTTCGAACTACCTTGAACACTTCGGGAGCAAACATCAATATCTTACTCGATCCTTGCATACCAGCAAACTTAGTCTTGCGTTCAGTGTTTTGTCCCAGTGTGACTTCCTTAGAGTTGCAATCAATGCATGTGCTTTGCTCCGAAAACCAGTCCATGCCAAAGATCACATCAAACTCTGATATCGACAGTACAGATTCTTCTAATCCAAACTCATGACTTCCTATCTACACCTTAAGACAACTAACTCTATTCGCATGCATCAAGCATCCGTTATACGGAAATATATCCAATCTATTTGTTGAAAAAATGAAGGCACTCAGATTCGCAAATGAATTCCTCTGACAAAAAGGAATGAGAAGCTCTTGTATAGAATAGTGCCCTCGCCGGATAGTCCAAGATTAGGATAAATCCTAACACAAATACTTTAAACAAACAATATTATAAGTATAGTATATGAAGCAGTAAAAGCTGTATACTTAATTATAATTGTCACCACATCACTTTGCTTAATGATCTCCTGTTGGCCAAGATTGCACACTTGGGAAGTGCTGAAGCATATTGGGATGAAGTTGACTCCATTGCATTACCCATTTGAGCATAAGATGTCTCAGTCTTTTTCTTATTGTTTGGAGGACCACTCTAATAGTCTTAGCATAGTGTCCTCCATTTCCACAAGTATGGCAAGTGGGCAGACCTCGCCCAGTAGTTGCTTCAGAAGAATTAGAAGAAGCTGGCCCAAAGACCTAGTATTCTTCGTCCATCTATTACGGTGCTCAGACTTTGTAGAATGAGGTACCTTGAACTCTAGGTTTTCCACCACCAAGTCATTCTTATATTGTACCCATTTCATATCCTGCCCCAGGGATCTGGCCGTATTCACCAAAGTCAGAAAGCCCCGTATTATAGGATCTGATAGAAGTATCCTCAGATCTTCTCAGACAACTTCATAAAACTTGTTGGTCTTATGCTCCTCATCAGCAGAAGTGTAGCCTGTAAATCAAAGTCTAGTAAACTCGTGTAGATAGTCATCCACTAATCAGTCACCCTGATTCAAACACGGAACCGGTTCTCTATCACAATCTATTGTGTAGAAAGGAGATACCTTGCCAGAAATAATCTCAAGAACTCATCCATCGAGACATCAATAAGATGACTGCCCGTAAAGTGATGTAGCTCTAACTTGTCCCTCCAAAGTCATGCCTCACCATACAACAGGAAAGTAGCTAAGGTGAATTTTTCCCTTCCTTCGTCTCCATTGCCATCAGGATTCTATTGATCTGAGAGAGCCAATCTTCGACTTGGGTTGGGATTCCGGTACTCATAAACGTAAGATAATTGAAGCTCAAAAAGTGCTTTAGTTGCTTGTTCATTGTTCGTCTTGCTGCCAATGGCTCTTAAACCACTTGTCTTACCATAACAGACTCAATTACGCCAACTGACACCAGGGCTATTGCAGGAGTAGGTGGTTTTACTATCCTACCTAGTTGCACATTGATCATTGGAAAGGCAGCTTCATCAACTCAGCGAAATGTCTCAGCAAAAGGAGGTAGTGTGGGCACATCATTCGGTGCACTACTCCTAGTAGAGTGCTGGGGTTGAGATTCCCCGCACCACTCATAGTCACCAATAATCACAAAACACACAATTAAGCGACATTCAACATTGCAAACATCTATTTTAGGAACATTCAGGTTCCTCAAACAAGTGTTTTTCATTCCTACGTGGGCATTCATGGGTTATATGACATTATAACTGTAATGCACGTACGTGCTCATAACCCCTTAAAAGAATTCGACCATGAATTCAAAAAAGAGGAGATTGACACCAGAAGCTGATACCAAATTGTAACACCATGTCATTACGAAGAATATAACAGAAGGTCCAGTCAGGTCCCCATGCCATATTCCACTAACAGACGAAGGCGGTACTAACTTCAAACCAAGCATCAAATAACTAACACAGAGCTCACAACTAACAAAAGCATTTTACATAATTAACCCATTAAGGAATGTCCACTAAAACAATTAGAATGAATATATACAAACATTCAGCCTTAAAACCTTACAACTTGTTAATGTTTACAAAATATGTGAATTCCATACTTCTGCACGTAGGCCAGCAACACATGAAAAACACAATAAGTAATTGGACCTTTGAGGGCTAGTACAACATCAGGGCTTCAGTCCGCTATTTTTTGCTCGGATTTACAGCACCTGCACAGGTAAAATCCACAAAGTCATGGAAAACAAAAGAGCGGTCAGCGAAAGCTGACCACAGTGGTGTAATGACCCCACCCATTTTTCGAGGTGGTGGTTCTCCTTCCCTGCAAGCAAGTAGTATATAGCAGCATATATATATATATATATATATATATATATATATATATATATATATATATATATATATATATATATATATATATATATATCCATAAGAATGTGTAAGCTAAGCACCATTCCATATATGCACAACCACCACAAATGCCAGAACATACAACCACATGTTCGGTGCTCTCAAGGCACTCTTTTGGTGTACTCCCTGAGTTCCACCAACATACATTAGTCACAGACTAATTTTGAGAATTCACCAGTCTAAGATCATGTCAAGGACTCTCCCCAAGCCAATGACGATTGCTAGTTACTTGAGGGATCTATCCGGACGACAAGGTGTAGTAATAGTTCAGCCACATCTTGTTGCTCAAATTTTCAAGCCAACGTCGAAAGTCAAGGCAATCTAGGTGAATGACATGATGCAGGTATGCCTCCCCTTTTCGGTTCATCTCATAACCAATGTTATGTTCCATGGTCGGCACTCACGACCGTCAGCTCAACAGGCTCAACAGCTCATCATGCTACCCACCTAGTCCTCAGGACACAAGCTTCTCATCCATAAAAAAACTCTCTGGGAGCTATCACCAATGATATCACTATCACCACGTGATATCAACAAACCACCAATCTTTCTCAGGCTCGGGTTCAAACCCAACACATTCAACTGCTCAATAGTCTTTACCAGCAGCACTATGGCCAGTTGTTGAGTATTATATCCACAATAACCCTGATTTGAAGAAGGGACCCGTTAAGCTAAGATGAATTGAGATTGTATTTGATGTCATATTTTCAGTTATGTACTTATAGGTCTACATTGCTAAGTACACACCAATGCCAGGTTATGGTGGGTTAGTAATCACAGGACTTAACAATATAACCCTTCATTGTATAGCCCAATGTGTTGACTCACATATAATCTCTCTATTGGGGTATACTTCTATCCCAAGTGCAACAGAAGGATCCAAGAAGGAGAAGGACTTGGACTCAGAAGAACATAAATTTTACTCAAGTAAAATTCGTTGAGTATCGTAAGGGATATTCGCTGAATTCGTCGAGTATACTCATTGAAACTCGTTGAATTCGTCGTGTATACTTACTAACACTCGTCGAATTCATCTTATTGCACTTGAGATAAAATCTCTGAGAGTTAGAAAATCTGCCAAGTAAAAATCATCGAGTATTCCTGTGTATACTCATCGAATTCGTCGAATGTATCTAATGATACTCGTCGAATTCATCGAATATACTAGTCGATACCCGACGAGTTCGTCGACTCAATTCGATTTTACTTCTCTGGATTTTCTAAGTCAAATTCGTCGACTTTCACTGGGTCAAGCGTCGACTACGTCGAGTGACCTAGCTGATGCTCGTCGAGTGCATCGAGTGAGCTTGTTGATACTTGTCGAGTGTGTCGAGTGCATCAAGTCAGCAAGCTGATACTCTTTGAGTGCATCGAGTGTGTCGAGTGCATAGAGTGCGTCGAGTGTGTCGAGTGAGTTAGTTGATACTAGTCAAATTCATCGATTATACTATCTGATACTTGTCGAATTCGTCGAGTATGGCTTCTGTATGGCATCAAGTGGCAAGTTGGAACTAGCTAAATTTCTCTATGTAAATTTCGTCGAATATCACTACTAATTCGGCGAATATACTCAGCTTCACTCGATGATACTCGACGAAAATGACTTGGGTTATTTTTCAGTTTGTTTTTAAAATCTCGGCTCGGGTTGTACGACGGCCATGCACAGTTATTTCGGAGGTCTTATTTTGGAAGTTCTTTTATAGCCGTTGCAATTGATGATCTCTATAAATACTTAAGGTGGATTTTTCAACAACCCTAATCATGCTCAAAACATTCCAAGAAAGATCCCGTTCGAACATTTCGTGTCATCTCCTGTACATTTCATGAATTTCGATCGGCCGACAAAGGATACTTCACGATTCGTTCGTCTTCGACCTATTCGACTGGATTCGTGCTTTCTAAAGGTTTATATTCTCCTATATCTAGTCTATTCAAGATTCGAGATTCAAAATCTTCAAGGCTTCTGATTTTCAGTGTTCTCCAAGTTATTCAACTTCAACTTAATCAAAGAACGATGGATAGAAGACTTCAGATCCTATCAAGATTATTTGTAATACTTATGTATAATACTCTTCTACATTTGTAGGAGATTTTATTTCCGAGTTGCAGATCCTTTTGTGGATCGAGTTGTAGATCCGTTTGTGGATTGAGTTGTAAGAGAGGTTGTTATCCGAGTAGAAGGAGTGTCGTCTCCGAGTTATAGGAGTTGTGGCTCCGAGGTGTAAGATTTGTTGAAATTTGAGAAAGGTGAAGTAGTCGAATCTAGCCCTTTGTGGTAAAAAGGCGAGGCGGGATAGTGGATGTACCCAACACGGGGAACCACTATAGATCCACGTGTTCTGTGTGCTTGAAATTTGTAAGTACTTTTTTCCCACGAAAAGACACAGACATCACCTATTCACCCCCTTCGAGGTGATTTAGGTAGACACTAGATACTTTCAATTAATATCATAGGGCTGTTTTGTTCGGTATAAGGTTAACACCTTGACAAGATCTCTCATCTAGTGTCAAGAGATTCCGCTTCGTGGCTATGGACAAAAGCAAGGATATGTCATCTATGAAGCTACAAGTGTGTACTAAAGAGAACTTTCATATATGGAAAGAAAGAGTGAGATTCTACATGAAGGCCGCAGATCCAGAATATTTCAGATTGTTGAAGAAGGACCTCATATTCCTACTCAGCCTTCTGCTCTGAATTCGCCCGTCATGATTCCTAAGAAGATGATGGATCTAACGAAGGATGAAATTGCTTTGGTCTCCTTGGATAAGAAAGCTAAGAATATTATAGTCAGTGCATTGGACGACTCTATGCTTCAAAACTTATTCTAGTGCAAATCTGCCAAGGAGATGTGAGACTGTCTGGTTGTGCTCATGGAAGGTACCGAAGAAGTTCTAGATGATCGCAGATCGTTGCTCAATCAATAATACGAGGGTTCAAGCAAGGATCAAATGATACTATTGCAGACAGCTTCGAGAAATTCTTCAAGATCGTCAACGGCCTTAGAAACTATGGTCGCACATTCATTAATGGCGAGCTCAACGACAAATTTCTGAGATCCCAGACAAAGGACTGGGACACAAAAGTTATAGCCATTAGGGAGTTTGGGAGGTTGCCGGAGATTGACCCTCAGAACCTTTTTGGAAAGCTGCTCTCCTACAAACTTCAAATGACTACCAGAAAGAAAAAGGAGCAAAGCAGCAGGACTTGTAGTAAGGGGAAGTTGGTAGCTCTAAAGGCTGAATGTTCTAGAAAGTCTAAAGCTATGTTGCCAGTAAGGACATGAGCACCAGATACCTCAGAAGACTCTGATCCAAGCATGTTAGGCTCTGAGCTATCTGATGGAGAGTTCTCACTCATCTATAAGCAGTTCAAAATATTGCTCAGCAAGATGAGACAAATGAATAATCAGTTATCCTCCTCTAATTTCAGAATATCACATCGTGATGGTGATCGGGCGAAGAAAAGATGCAATCGAGAGGAAAGGTATAAATCTAAATCGAAAAAACATTCTTCCTCTGACGTTGTGTGTTATTATTGTAATAAGACAGGATACATGATTACGGAGTGTCCGTACAAAAAGAAGGAAGGATCCAAGAAGGAATAGAAGAGATCCTTCAAGGGCAAGAGGAAGGAAGAGAAAAGCTTCGTCACTAAGAAGTCAAAGACTCTTAGGGACAACGACTCAAGTGAATCCAGTTCAGAAAATGAAGAAGCTTACTTCAGGCTTATGGATCAATCAGGCGAGGAAGTTGGTGATTCTGAGCATCACAGAAAGATAAACTCGCACACGATACTCTCTAAATCAGAAACGTCAACTAATGGTCATGAAGGATATTCGTTTGAGGAATACGATTCCGACTTGATGGCTCAACATCAGGAACTTTTGAAAGCTTTTGACAAATGTCGCAAGGTACTCATAAAGCAAGCAAAAGAGATTGCCTCCCTTAAGGCAGTGGAAACAAGCCTGGAGGAGGAACTTGCAAAAAACTTCGTCTCAGAGATGAAGTTCACTCCTTGAAATAGGAATTGAAATGATTGGCTGAGACATTAAGCCTAAAGGAGAAATACTTAGATGAGCTAGAAGAAAAGCTCTTGGTAGAGAGGAAACTTGTTGAAATCTACTCAAAGCTGAGAACTATTCTCCCTCTCATCGATGAATTTTCTGCTCCAAAGAAGGGTAGTTATCTTAGCCACGTAGCTGAAAAGGCAAGGCTGCTAAGTGAGCCGCCACCAAAGGTAATGGGAAGGCACCTCAGAGTCAACCCTCTTTTAAGAAGGTTATTTTCCCCCACGAACAAAAATGACTCTGAGACATCCTATGGGCAATTCATTAGGCCTACCTATGTTGAGCTTAAGAAGCTCTATAAAGGATGGACTAATCCCCAAGACTTTGGGGCAAGTGTTTTCAAGCCTCCTCATGAAGAGATAACTCAAAAGGAGTATGATCCTTATGTTCATGGACCTAATTATAAGAAGGCACCGAAAGCCAAACCTATTATATCCAAGGCTAAGAAGACTGAGAAGCCATGTGTTTGCTGCCGTCAGGAGGCTTCCACCTCCAAGTCTGTATCCCCTGCTCAACCTCAAATTCAAAAGGTAAGACAGGAGCACAAGATAAGGTACAATAGATTTGACTGTTGGTGGTGCGGCAAAATTGGTCATTTTGGCGCAGATTGTTGGTTTAACCCTGCTAATTTTGAAGCTCCACGAGTTAACAGTGTGAGACCGATCACTCGCAATGTTAATGTTCCTAGTGGTGTCAAACTAACAAAGAACCCAGGAGCCAAATATGTTTGTTCCTAAGGTAAGTGATTTATGACTACAGGTATGTCCAAAGGCCAATAAAACTCTGATCTGGTATTTGGACAGTGATTGCTCTCGGCACATGACCAGGACAAGAAGCCTGCAGCGAGAATTCACCCCAGTTGAAGACGGACCAAAAGTTATATTTGGAGGGTCTGACAAGGGAATTATGAAAGGCTATGGTATGATATCCAACGACATATTCTCTTTCACAGAAATGGCTTATGTTGAAGGATTACAACATATCTGATAAGCATAATTCAAATATGTGACAAAGGCTACATCGTTGAGTTCTACAAGGACAAGTGCCTGATAAAATAGTCTGCTAATTTGGACACAATCTTAACAGACACTCGGAGTAGAAATATCTTTTGTTAAAATTTTCTATTTCTAGACAACTCTACACTAGCTTGCTTTTTGGCTAAAAGTAGTGTGCCTCTTTATAACCAATGGCACAAGAAATTAACGCATATTAATTTCAAAATAAATAACTTGTTATTTTCTCACAACTTATTGTGTGATGCCCCTTGCATTAAGTTCCTTAAAGAGAGTCGATGTCACGCATGTCAGATGGGTAAGTAGACAAGGGCTACCTTTAAGGGCATTTCTGAAAAAGATTCCTCTATAAGTCTGTATTTACTTCACATGGACTTATTCGGTCCTATTATAATTCATACTTTAGGAGGCAAAGTCTATACATTGGCAATTATGGATGACTGCTCATATTTTACATCAGTGTTCTTTTTGAAATACAAGTCAGACACATTTGATTATTTCACTAATTTTGTTAGGCAAATTCAGAACAAATTAAAATGCTCAGTGGTCAAAATTAGAAGTGACCACTGAATAGAATTTGAGTCTGGGGTCTGTGGCCATGACAGAATTCTGTGGAAGTCAAGGTATCTTTCATGAGTTTTCCTCCCCGCACAGTCTACAGCAAAATGGAGTTGCTGAGAGAAGGAATAGAACCCTAATTGAAGCATGTACAACTATGTTGAATGACGCTTCACTACGAGAGTACTTTTGGGCCGAAGTAGCCAACACAGCTTGTCACGTGCAAAATAGAGCTCTAATCAACAAAAACAATCGTATGACTCCATATGAGCTATTAAAGGGCAGAAAACCGATTGTGTCCTTCCTTAGGATCTTTGACAATAAATGCTTCGTACTTTATAATGGGAAGTATTATCACACGAAGTTTAGTGATAAATGTTTTGAAGGTATTTTTGCAGGCTATAGTATCCATAATAAGGCGTATAGGATTTTCAACAAGAAAACCCTAGTTATAGAGGTGTTTATAAATATTGTATTTGACAAAACAAGCATGTTCCATAGCACCTCGTCTAGTGTTGTTGGTGCAGATGCAGGTACCAGGTTCAAGGAACTAAGCTTGGATAAAGTTATCAAGGAAGACACTCCAAGCTCAGTCAAGGTCGTTGATCAAAGTATGGTGGATAAAGAACAACTAGATGAAACCACCACAGAGGATGCACCTAATACGACAGAACCTGTGGTGGAAGAGGAAGAATCCTAGTGTTTAGACACCTCAAAGATCACACAGCTGATCAGATCATTAGAGAGCCAGACTATGGTGTTAGAACCAGAAGAGGTACAACTAATAAGATTTTGCACCTTAATTTTCTGTCTCAAGTTGAGACAAAGAAGTTTGAAGTAGCAAATAAGGATGTCACTTGAATCATGACAATATAAGAGGTGCTCAACCAGTTTAAAAGAAGTAAAGTCTGGGAGTTGGTGTCAAGGCCCAAAGGACAGAACGTGATCGGCAACAAATGGGATTTCAGAAACAAGCTTGATGAAAATGGAATAATTATAAAAAATAAAGCCAGACTTATAGCTCAAGGATATAGACAAGAAGAGGAGATCAACTTTGGCCAGACCTTTCCTCCAATGGCCAGCTCGAGGCGATCAGGTTGTTTCTTGTGTATGCTGACCTCAAAGGCTTAAATGTCTATTAAATGGACGTGAAGTCGGCATTCCTCAACGAGAATCTGAAAGAGGAAGTATACATACCACAACCTCTAGGTTTTGTTAACTCTACTTTACCTAAATACGTTTATTTTCTTAATAAAGCTCTTTATGGCTTAAAACAAGCTCCTCGAGCTTGGTATGAGACATTGTCTAACTTTCTTCTTGAGAATAAGTTCACAAGAGAAAAGATAGACAAAACAATATTTCTTTGGGAAGTAAAAGGCAAGATTTTGCTAGTGCAAATATATGTCGACGACATTATATTTGGCTCTATGAAAGTCAACCTTTGAAAGAAGTTTTCCAAACTTATGCAAGAGAAGTTTGAAATGAGCAGTATAGGAGAGCTGAAGTATTTTTTAGGACTTCGAGTGAAACAATCTAAAGATGGAATTTTCATCTCTCAGATGAAGTTCACAAAAGAGCTACTAAATAAATTCGAAATAGAGAACGCACCTTGATGAGGACTCCAATGGGTTCAACTATTTCCATGGACAAGGATGAGGAAGGGAAACCTTTTGATGAAACCAGGTATAGAAGCATAATTAGATCCTTATTCTACCTCACTGGCAGTACACCCGACATAATGTTTTCAACATGTGTGCGCGCTAGATTTAAGGTGAACACAAAGGAATCTCATTACGTCGCTGCAAAGCGAATTTTAAGATACCTTAAGGGTACACCCAATCTTGGCTTATGGTACCCAAGAAGTAAAGATGTTAAGCTAGTTGGTTTTTCAGATGCAGACATTGCATATTGCAGGGATGACAGGAAAAGCACTTCCGGAACGTGCCAATTCCATAAAAGAAGGCTTATCTCATGGAGCAGCAAGAAGCAGAATTATGTGGCAACTTCCACTATCGAGTCAGAGTATATCTTTGCGGGTAGTTGTTGCGCACAACTTCTGTGGATCAGGAATCAACTTGAGGATTACAACCTGAAGTTTAAAAAGATTCTAATGTATTGCGACTTCTCTAGTGCAATAGCGATCACAAATAATCTAGTTTCTCACTATCAGACAAAGTACATCGAAGTACGATATCACTTCATCCGGGAGAATGTGGAGAACAAGGATATAACCCTCAGTTATGTCTTAACGGATAAGCAGGTCGCAGATATATTAATGAAGCCACTGGATGAGGCCAAGTTCTCGTTTTTCAAAATGGAACTGGGTATGCTGAACAAGGACTCATGAAGATTGCCAAGTAGACATTGATTCACTCGGGAAGTACTTTAGAAAGCAGAAAAATTTGTCCAAGGCAAATTCATCGAATATTGGTCAGCAGAACACGCTAATTCGTCAGATATACACGGCTAAACTAGATGAATATGACTCCGTGTCCCGTTAATTTCATCGAGTTTTACTTAGGTCAAAAATTTCTTTCCTATATTGGATCCGAAGAGTCACGACTTATCAGGTACACGCATTTCCCATGTAAAATTTAAATTTTATGTATATATATATATATATATATATATATATATATATATATATATATATATATATATATATATATATATATTAAGGGTTAGGGGAAAACCAGTCCACCTCGTCGAAAGAGAATCCTGATTCTGTCGAATAGCTACCTCCGACGATTCGATTTTCCAGGAACTATTCATCTTCTCCGTCCCTATGATTTGCACCCTGCAGATTGTCTCCCTTGCCAACTCAACTCAGTGATTGTTGTCCAAGCAAGGTTTGACAGTCCAGCAGGATTCTCCCGATGATTTCATCTAGCAGTCTGATCTCGCCAAAGTGTTCTTGCCATTTCAATCAGTAGAAGAAATCAAGCTCCAAGCTATCAGTTCATTCAAGAGCTGATTCCTCTAGTATCTAATTTCTGATTCTACATGGACACTCGTAGAACCAGTGGTTTGCTAGGGGGTGGAGAACTCGTTCGTATAGAATTTTCCTCTGCGTCTGATGAGTTCAGGAATGTCGTCTTGATGTTAGAATCTGCTGGTCTTTCTTTTGTACTAGAGCACCAATACAAAATATTGGACAAAGATGTTCTATATTTCAATCAGATTGCAAAGCTACGTAGGGAAGATACTGTGATCAAGAGAAAACTTTGTTCTACCAAAGTCAAAGTGAAGGCTTCCCTCCTAACAAGGTACTTGCAACTTCCTGCTAATGAAGAGGCTGATTACCTCGAAGAGGAGAACTTCACTAGAGTTGAAAGTATCTAGCGTCTACCTAAATAACCTAGATGGGGGTGAATAGGTGATGTCTGTGTCTTTTTGCAGAATAAAAATTACTTAAAAGTTTGCATGCACACAGAACACAGAGATCTATAGTGGTTCCTCGTGTTGGGTACATCCACTGTCCCGCCTCGCCTATCTACCATGAAGGGCTAGATGCTTCACCTTTCTCAAATTTCAACAAATCTTACACCTCGGAGCCTCAACTCTTACAACTTGGAGACAATGCTCCTACCACTTGGAGAACAACATCTCCTACAACTCGAACCACAACCGAATCTATGGCTCGATCCACAAATGGATCTACCACTCGATCCACAAATGGATGTACAACTCGGAGATAAAATCTCCTATAAATGTAAAAGAATATTACACAATAATAGAACACAATCTTCACAAGATCTGGAGTCTTCTATCCGTCGTTCTTCGAAAAATGTTGATCTTGAAAAACCTTGGAGAACACGGAAAATCTGGAAGCTTTGAAGACTTGGATCTTTAATCTCGATCTGACTAGATCTAAAAGAATAGATAAATCCAGAGAACAATGATCCAGTCGAATCGAAAGAGGAAGATCGAGACATGAACTTGCTATCGTCGGTCAATCGAAAATCATGAGATGCATAGGAGCCAACGATGTCACTTTTGGAATCTTTTGCGATTTAAAAATTAGAACAATTAGCATAATTAGGGTTGATGAAAAATCCACTCTAAGTATTTATAGACATCCTTAGTAGTAATAGTTATAAAAGAAATTCCAAAATGAGACTTGCAAAAATTACTATGCATGGTCGTCGTCCAACTCGAGCCGCAATTTGAAAATCTGTCGGAAAAATAACCTAAGTCATATTGTCGAGTATAGCTTGTATACTCGTCAAACAGTTATTGATATAGGACGAAATTAACTTAGAGAAATTCAACTCAAACCAGCTAGCTACTCAATGCCCATGCTGAAGTCATACTCGACGAATTTGTCGAGTATCGGCTAGTATACTCGACGAATTAGACGAGCATAGGCTAGCTTAATCAACGCACTCGATGTTGTCAATGCTATCGGTGCACTCGACGCCATCAACGCACTCAACGAACTCTATGATGGCACGTTTTTAGTCAACAATATTAGGGTATTTTCGGGTTTTTTAAAGCACAAATCATGTCTTGCAAGTGCTTATATTGACCCCCTTTTGTAAATATTATTGTCACTAATGTGTTTTCTGCTTTTTGTAGGTTTGCACGGTTTTCACCAAAAATTTGCTGTGATATGCCCTGAGGTCACACCCTACCAAGGCGTGTACCTAGGGCGTGTAGCCCAGAGGAATGAAGCAACAGGTCCGAAACTGCATTTCTTGGAAAATTAGTGTACACGCCCACGGTCACGCCCGTGTCACCACTACACGGGCATGTTCAAGAGGCGTGTCCCCGGGTTCCGAGGAATCGCCATAGCAAGCTCTTTTTCCCGCTCCACCGTCGCACCAAATGTGTCACGCCCCAGGTACATGCCCTGGTCGGGCGTGATATATGGGCGTGTAACCCAACTACGATGCCCGTCACCTCCAGCATTCAATTTCAGCCCAAAAAGTCGCACTGAATGTGTCACGCCCCAGGTACACGCCCTTTTCGGGAGTGTCAAGGGGGGATGACCCGACCCAAAAAAAATCTATAAATTGAGCCCATCTCCAAGGGTTCATGGCCATCTTTGGATTGAGAGGGGAGGTTCTGCGCTTTAGTTTTCTTGTTGTTTTCTTGTATTTTCCATGCTTCTTATCTCCCTCCTCATTTAAAGATTGTTAATCTAGCCTAGTTTACGTTTTTTATTAGTTGTTGTAATTGCTTAGTAGCTGAATGTTGATGCTAGCATAGGTTTTCAATTCCAGCACTTGTAATCATCTATTTCAAGTTGTAGCTCTCTTTCAATATAAATAAAAAGTGTGCACTTTTCTTTGTGTTATAAATGCTTTTCTACTTCTCCCTCTCCCTCCATTTCACCATGAGTAACTAATCCTCCTTGTACTCGATCTTGATGATTCGAGGTTCGAGTTTATTTAGTTATGATGCTCTAGTTTGCTCTTTCTTTGTAAGGCTTAGACTTTTGATTTACTCTTGGAAAAATCTTCTTTGGAGTTATATTATCGATATATAATTTCCATATTTGTTTTCATTCTTAGCTAGCCGAAAGGCTCGTAGTTTGAGGTGAACACTCAAGAGTAAAGAGAGTTGCATGCACCCCTCTAGAGAGGCAGATGTTAAATCTCCCGGATTGGAGTGAAATCCAATAGACAGGTTCACAGCGTAAAGCGAACTTTAGGTCTCCGATTTGGATGAGAGTTCGATCGGACCTTCCTAAACTCAGGTAGGCACAACTTCGAGAGAAGCGTGTTCATGCTTATGGAACCTCCACGGTCAAGGTTTTCGCTTTATAAAGTTAGGGTTTATTATCGCATTTCTTAATCAACATTAGCCGAGGTGATTCTCGATCGAGTGCTCTTCTTTATCATTGTCTTAACCCCTCGTTGTAATCGTTTTACTAGCTCTTTATTTAACCGCAAGCTTTTCTCTTTTTAGCATAATACTTCTCTTCTTAATCGCATTTTAGCATTCTCTTAAACCCTAAATCAATCTTCGATAAGATAATAGTTTTCGTGTGAGTAAGATTATTCGACGGTTCCCGGATTTTAATACGACACTTGTATCCCCTAATTGCATTTCGATAGGTATACTTGCCTCGTTGGATTGCTAGTTCGGTTTATTTTCTCTTTGCGAATATTATCACACCAAGTTTTTGGAGCCGTTCCCGGGGAAGCAACTTTTGTTGATAATTCGAAAACATGAACCTATTACTTTTATAATTTCTTCTTCTCACCCTCCTTCTCAAATTAAAACTCCAAAAATATATTAATGCTCCTAATAGAAACCCATATCACAATTTTTCTACGCCACTTAACTCTCTCGAAAAGGGCAATATGGCTCTAAATGCCACTATCTTGTCTAGTACGTTGCGAACCCTTCATCGGGTAGCCCTTGGGAAGTTTGGGAGTTAAAACATAAAAAAAAAATCTATTTTAAAAAAAATAGTTTATTTACTTCTTTTTCTTTTCCTTCTCTTCTTCTAGTGCATGACCCGAGGGAATCCGTCGGATATTTTGGACTTGGACCATGAAATTGAGCGTACTCTTCGGAGAAGATCTCGATTTCAAGGCCCTACTTACCAAATACTAGTTGAGGATTCCGAGTCATTTTCTACCCTAAGGATGGAAGAACCTGCTGTGGAGGAAGTCGTGCATAGGCCCATGTCTTATTATGCACGACCAAATCTAGAGGGTACAGAATCAAGCATAGTTCGCCCTACTATAGCTAATAATAATTTTGAACTGAAGCCTAGCATAATTCAAATGGTGCAGCAGTATGTGCAATTTCACGGACTTCAAGATGAAGATCCGAATGCGCATATAGCAAGCTTTCTTCAGATTTGTGACACCTTTAAACTCAATGGTGTTACAAATGATGTTATTAGGCTAAGAATCTTCCCATTCTCCCTAAGAACCAAGGCTAAGCAATGGATGAACACTCTACCAAAAAACAGCATCAGCACCTTGAATCAACTAACTGAAAAATTTTTGGCAAAATATTTTCCGCCAGCTAAAACAGCAAAACTTAGGAATGATATTTCTGCTTTTGGACAAATGGATTCTGAAACCTTATATGAAACCTGGGAAAGATTTAAAGAACTCTTAAGACGATGCCCACACCATGCCCTACCTGTATGGTTGCAGGTGCAGATGTTTTATAACGGGCTAAATCAAAGCATAAAGTAAATGATAGATGCAGCTTCTGGTGGTACCTTAAACCAAAAAACTCCGGAAGCAGCTCTTGAGCTTTTTGAGCACTTGGCCATGAACACTTACCAGTGGAATGTGCCTAGGTCCCGCCCAAACCAACCTGCAGGTATCTTTGAAGTGGATAACGTCTCCCAGCTCGCTCTGCAAGTTGAAATATTAAGCAAACAAATTACAGATATGACTGCTACCTCCGCCCCGCAGGTGTGGGAATCTGCAACTCCTTCCCCAGAACATTTGGATTATGTCAATAATATGCCTAGAAATGCTTTTAATAATTTTTCTGCTGCGAATTTTCATCCTCCTGGTTTTAATTTTTCGGATAGTTATAATCCTGGTTTAAGAAATCACCCAAATTTTTCGTGGAGTAATCATTCGAATGTAGTACGCCCGCCACAACAAATTGATTTTTCTACACCACCTCCTCAAAATTTTCCAAAACCTCCAAGTTTGGAGGAAATGTTTTCAAAATACATGAATGTTAATGACGCTACGATAAGAACCTTAACTAGAAGCGTTAAAAATTTAGAGAATCAAGTCGGACAGCTCGCTAAAATAATTTCTGAGCGACCCGCAGGGTCTCTTCCTTCAAATATCGAGCCCAACCCGAGAGAGCAGGCGAAAGCTATAACTCTTTGGAGTGGTAAGCCCCTACCCTAGAATTGAATAAACTACCTAAGCATCTTAGATACGCTTTCTTAGAAAAGGACTCCAAGCTGCCCGTAATAGTTTCAGCATACCTCACAGATGCGCAAAATGATAAACTTCTTTTAATTTTACGTAAGCATCGTCGGGCTACTGCTTGGCAGAAATCTGATATCAAGGGCATATGCCTATCTTTATGCACTCACAAAATCTTAATAGAAGATAATTCGTGCAACTCCATACAACCTCAGCGCCGTATAAACCCGAACATGAAAGAAGTAGTTAAGGGCGAGGTTATGAAATTATTAGACACATGAATTATCTATCATATATCTGAGAGTAAGTGGGTTAGCCCATTCCAGGTAGTGCCAAAGAAGGGAGGGATAACGGTAGTAAGTAATGAGAATAATGAATTAATCCAGACACGGACAGTGACCGGATGGCGAATGTGTATAAATTATCGTAAGTTAAATGACGTCACCCGCAAGGATCACTTTCCCTTGCCATTCATTAATCAGATTTTAGAATGATTATCTGCCCATAGATTTTATTGTTTTCTCGATGGCCTCTCGGGGTATTTTCAAATCCCCATCTCTCCCGAGGACGAGGAGAAAACTACGTTTACTTATCCCTTCGGCACCTTTGACTACCGAAGAATGTCGTTCAGATTGTGCAATGCGTCAGCTACATTCCAGCGATGTATGCTCGCTATATTTGACAAGTACGTAGAAAGCATTATGGAGGTATTCATGGATGATTTCTCCGTGTTCGGTGACGCGTTTGATAGTTGTTTAGGAAACCTCGAAAAAGTCTTAGAATGGTGCGAAGAAACTAACCTTGCCCTAAATTGGGAAAAATGTCATTTTATGGTGAGGGAAGGGTTAGTTTTGGGCCATAAAATTTCAGCACGAGGTATTGAAGTAGACGTTGCTAAGATAGAAATTATCGAGAAGTTACCGCCGCCTACAAACATAAAAGCTATATGAAGTTTCCTAGGTCAAGCTGGTTTCTACCGCCCCTTCATAAAGGACTTCTCCAAGATCACCAAGCCCATTACACATCTCTTAGAAAAAGACGCCCCATTCATTTTTGATGACCTTTGCCTAGCTGCTTTTAATTTAATAAAAGAAAAATTAATTAATGCCCCAATTATAATAGCTCCGGTGTGTGACTTTCCATTTGAGATAATGTGCGATGCGAGGAGCTATGCGGTAGGAGCCATATTAGGTCAACGTATATCTAAAAACTTCCACCCCATCTATTATGCTAGTAAAACACTCACATTTGCATAAGAAAATTACACCACAACCGAGAAGGAGCTCCTAGCTGTAGTATTCGCTTTTGATAAATTTCACCCTTACATTACTCTTTCAAAAATTATTATTTTTACGGACCACTCGGCCCTCAAATATCTTCTTTCTAAAACGGATGCCAAACCACGTCTGATTTGCTGGGTCTTACTCCTCCAAGAGTTTGATTTAGAAATCCGTGATAAGCGAGGAGCCGAGAACTTGGCCGACGACCACCTCTCGCGCCTAGATAATCCTTTTATTGAAAAATTAGACGAAAAATCTTTTAACGATTATTTTCCCGATGAGAAGCTGTTGTCAATTAACACATCTACTTCTCCTTGGTTTGCACGCATCGCCAACTATCTAGTGGCTTGTGTGCTCCAAAAAGAGTTCTCATCTCAGCAAAAGAAGAAATTCTTTTCTGATTTGAAGAACTATTTTTTGGAGGACCCGTATCTTTTCAGAGTCTGTGCAAACAAATTGATAAGAAGGTGTGTTTCTTGTGAAGAAGGTTTAGACATTATTAGGCATTTGCATGAAGGACCGACAGGAGGGCACTATCAAGCTACTCGCACCGCTCACAAAGTGCTAAGCACGGGTTTTTACTGGCCTAGCATGTTTAAAGACGTGTAGGCCTTTGTGAGTAGGTGTGATAGTTGCCAACGGTCGGGTAATATTTCTAATAAAAATGAAATGCTGCAAAATTATTTCCTTGAGTGCAAAGTTTTCAACCTCTGGGGAATTGATTTTGTTGTCCCCCTTCCTTTTAGCTTCAGGAATAAGTATATTTTAGTTGTCGTTGATTATATTTCGTGATGGGCAGAAGCCCTAGCTCTTCCTACGAACGACGCCCGAGTCGTAGTTACGTTTTTAAAAAAAAATATTTTCTCGATTCGGTACTCCGCGTGCCATCGTTAGTGACAGGGGTTCCCATTTCTGTAACGCACAGTTTTCTAAAATCCTTACTAAATATGGCGTTACTCATAAACTTTCAACTGCCTACCACCCCCAAATTAACGGACAAGTCGAAGTAGTTATAGAGAAATAAAAAGAATTTTAGAAAAGACTGTTTCCACCTCTATAAAAGACTAGTCAATCAAATTAGATGATGCTCTATGCGCCTACCAAACAACAAATAAAACCGCCATCGGATGTTCTACGTATCGGTTGGTATATGGAAAATCGTATCACTTACCCATAGAACTAGAACACTGCGCTTTTTGGGTCTTAAGATTCTTAAATTTCGATCCCCACTCTGTCGGCGATTTTAGAAAGTTTCAACTCAATGAACTCGATGAGTGGCGCCCTTACGCGTATGAAAATAACAAATTTTATAAAGAGTGGATGAAATGTTTACACGACAAATATTTAAGCACCCAAAAACCATCAAGATGGGCGACCAAGTTCTTTTATATAACTCACGATTACGTTTATTTCCAGGGATGTTAAAATCACGATGGTCTGGGCTGTTTACCGTTAAAGAAGTTTAATTGTATGGCACGATTTTAATTTCACACCCTGATAAGGGTGAGTTCAAAGTAAAAGGGCAGCGTCTTAAACTTTATTTCTGTGGTGATGTTAGTCCAAACTGTATTAATTTTCTTCTGCATGAACTTTAACCTAACTTGACACCATTTATTTACATGCTATTTTGGACAAATAATCTTTTGAACAATATTATTTTGATGCGTCGAGCTCAAACGATGCTTTAAACAAGGGCGCTCTTGGGAGGCAACCCAAACTATTTATTTGTTTTCTTTATTTTACACTTTTTCCCCGGACGGCTCCACAAGTTGAAGCTTCTGTGATCACCACCCCCAATGCTGCTAAATCCATCACAAAGTCCAAATAAGACATGTCAATAAGATCCATAGCGCAAGCATGGGGGAGAGGCATGATGGCGCGGCCCCTCCAACACTTCCTGATGATGACCCGGTTGCCGCGGCGCAACAATTTAAAGATTTGCGACGTCATGACAACGCCACGGACGCTAACAGAAAGCTGCGATACAACCTCCGTCCGCGGCGCGCAAAGCTTGCTTAAAAGTTTTACTTAGTTTTATTTTAATTGCTTTAAACATATGGCTTGTCTTAATTTTTATTTTCATGATGGTGTGCTACTAAACATTTGGTGTGTATGTAACCGCCCGGACGGATGAGATTTCATCTTCATCATGAACGGTTGGATCTCTTTTGTAACTCCTATTTAAAGGATGCTATTATGATGAGTTAGAGGATTGGAAAAAGAAAACCTAAACCCCCCCTTGAGGAATTTCGGCCACCATAGAGAGATTCCATTAGCCGCCCCCCCCCCCCCTTGGTGTGAAGCCAGCCTTGCCTCCTCCATCCCCGTTCGGTGCGACTCCGGCGTGGCTTCTATTGGTGCGACTCCGTGGAAGAAGGAAGCAGCCCCATTCGGTGTGAAACCGGTGGAACCGTGGAGAGAGTGATTCTCCCACAAATCTTGTGTGATCATCTTCTTGGTTGGGTAATCTCTTCCCTATCTTTGTGTTTCTTGCTGTGAGAATTTGTGGAGGTTATTCAACCGTCTTTTCTGCGATTTTAAAGTGTCTTCCACTTGCAAAACTCTGAATCGAAACGTTGTTATTGACCCTCTTGCTATCCGGATTGGGAAGATCCGTTGGAGAACAAACTAGGCCTAGCCTTGACTAGTTCTCCAAATTTGGGCACGCTTTGTGCTAACAAGGGAGTTAATCTCAACTTGTTCTTGATCGCTCTTTATCGTTTACCGCCGCTCCTAAATATTTTATTGCTGCGATTGACGGCTTATTGTGAAAATAATAGATGCTTGTGTAGGTGCGGTGAGGCGTGTGCTTGTTGGAGAGGTAGGTCCTAAGGTCGTGGTATCGAGTCCGGCTAGGAGCGAGTTGTGTGCTTGTTGGAGAGTTACGTCCTAAGGACGTGGTACCGAGTCCCGTATTTTTGAGAGCCAACCGACCCCTTTACGTTCGCTTTTGGTCGGAGCACTCTCTTTATTTTCTATGTTCTATGATGGGTAAGCTACCGTTAGCGTAAGCACGTCCGTGTCACGTACACCCCTACACCAATTTGGTATCAAAGCATGTCGTTCAACTTCTACGTTGCAAACATCCTCGCTGCGTTCCTTGTCGGTCCATCTAATCTTAGAAAAAAAAAATCAATCAAAAAAAATTTTTTTTGTGGTCTGCCAATAGCGGGCTAAAATCTGTAATTTTCTGCGAAATCTGAAAAAAAAAAAATTTTAATGATCTACGCCTTACTCCCATCGGGAATATCTAAAAATATTCCATTTCCAATATAACTTCAACCCTAGGAAAATTCATCTTGCCCGGGGTCTCCCAAACCTGAATGCGCACTAGGCTAGGAATGGAGTACTCAACCCCATCTACGTCTAGGATGGCTGCGAACGAGCATGGTGATCCCAACACTGAGGCTATAGCGGGTCTTCGAGCCGAAAAGGCTGAGCAAAAGAACGTCTTAGCCCAGATCCTACGAAATCAGGAAAGGCCACCCCCACCTCCCGTTGATGTTGGGCAGCCCAACCGGCACCAACCGAACTTTGACTCGGATTTTGAGGGAAACTCTCCCCATGTGCCCCCTCGAGAACCCCGCCCCGAGCGAGGATTTGATATCACGAGGGCCATCAAGATAAATGCCCCCACCTATGATCGCATGGGAGATCCCCAGATCTTCCTCCATTGGGCTATAGACATGGAGTGCTATTTCGAATGACACAACCTCATGGACCCCCAAAAGGTTCAAGTTGCCAGGATGAAATTAACGGGACGTGCCAAAACTTATTGGCTGAATGAAGAACGTAGGTTAGGAGTTGGGCACGGGGTCCCACTCATTGGATGGGCTGTGATGAAGAACCTGCTAACCGATCAGTACGTTCTCGCGTACCATCGGACGCAGATGTTCGATGAGCTTGCCACCCTTCGGCAAGGCTCAATGTCTGTTGCTGAATATATGGGAGAACTTAAGGACTATATGGTACGATGTGACCTTCGAGAGCTCCCCGAAGTCACTTTATCTAGATTTCGAAAGGGACTTCACCCCGACATTCAGCGGAAACTCTTGCGTTACGGTCACACGGACTTGAATACGACTTTCAATGCCGCCTTGGACATTGAAAAGCACCTAGCATCTAAGGCTCACTCCCGTTATTCTAATACGAAGAATAAGTTCACCACTGGGGCATCTTCTTCCACTTTTCCTGATAAGGGAAAATTTAGATCCTCTGAGTCGAAATCCGTAGTGATTACCGCTAGAAATACCAAGAACCCCGCTAGTGAGCGTATCCCCATTGGAAAGGTTAGCAAGGCTAACACCACTTGTTACTCATGCGGTGTTCAAGGACACTATGCCTATGAATGCCCCACTAAGACGAAGGCCATATCCTTGCTAGAGTCCACTACCGACCCTGACGATTATGTCTATGAGGCCGAAGAGGAGAGCGACCCCGACGGAGTCCCTAGTGACTTGGAGGACGATCACCGCCTTATGGTGATGCGTTGCATTATGACCACTCCTCGTCCCGTAGACGACTGGAAGAGGACGAGCATATTTTCCCTCATCTTTAAGAGTGGAGAAAAACTTTGCAAATTAGTTATCGATGGTGGTAGTTGCGTAAACGCCGTTTCTGAGAACGCTGTTAAGCGTATGTCCTTGACTGTCGAGCCGCACCCGACCCCCTACCAGGTCGCTTGGATTAGTAAGGTTACTATTAAGGTTACCCAACGATGCCTAGTCCCCCTGTCTTTCAAATCCTACACGGATGAGGTTTGGTGCGACGTCCTACCGATGGACGTTTGTCATGTGTTACTAGGCCGCCCTTGGCTATACGACCGTGATGTGACGCACTATGGTCGTGCAAACACTTATGAGTTCAAATTCAATGGCAAGATCGTCACCTTGAGACCGACTGTGCCAAAAGAGCTGGTAGTGTTGGCTAAGGATACCACCATCCCAGTAGAAAGGAAAGCCTTGAGTTTAGTTGGTAGGAAGGAATTTGTGAAGGATCCCTTCATTGGGGGAATAATGTACGCTCTCGTACTCCTGAGTGCAAAGACTGATAGTGGCGTGTTGGAAGATTTACCCCGAGAGCTACGGGTATTGTTGGATGAGTTTAGGGATGTATACCCGGAAGAGTTGCCTTCGTCGTTACCACCGCTTAGAGATATACAACACGCAATAGACCTTATCCCCGGATCGTCCTTACCCAATCAACCACACTATAGGCTTGTGATGCCCTTTGGGTTATCCAATGCCCCCAGCACCTTCTCCCGGATGATGACGCACATCTTTAGGCCATATATGGGGAAGTTTGTTGTAGTATATTTCGACGACATCCTAGTCTTTAGTACCTCCCCCGCCGAACACCTCTCCCACATCAAAGTAGTCCTCTCCACCTTAAGGACTGAAACCTTATATCTAAATCTTAAGAAATGCACGTTTTATGTTTCAGAGGTTGAATTCTTAGGTTACATAGTTGGCTCTGAAGGAATTCGTGTTGACCCAGGAAAGGTTCAGGTGATTAGAGATTGGCCCGAGCCCACTAGCCTTCGTGAGGTGCGTAGTTTCCACGGGTTAGCTACATTTTATCGTCGTTTCATACGCGATTTTAGTAGTATTATGGCACCCATTTCGGACTGCATGAAGAAAGGCGAATTCACATGGTCCAAATCCGCCACGTTTGCATTCCATCGTATTAAGGAGCTTATGACTGAAGCACCAGTGTTACGTCTCCCAGACTTCACCAAGGTCTTCGAGCTTACTTGTGATGCATCTGGAGTAGGGATCGGAGGCGTCTTGAGTCAAGAGGGTCACCCGGTTAGTTATTTTAGTGAGAAGTTAGCAGGTGCTAAATTAAATTATTCCAATTACGATAGGGAGTTTTACGCGGTCATTAGATGTTTGTATCATTGGAGGCACTATCTCCTTCATAAGGAGTTCGTGTTCCTCTCTGATCATGAAGCGTTACGATTCATTAATGGTCAGCACAAAATCAGCCCGCGCCATGCTAAATGGGTATCCTTCTTGCAAGAATACACATTTACTCTCAAGCACCTTAAGGGGTCCGACCATCGAGTTGCCGATGCACTCAGTCGCCTCACCCTCTTACTTTCCTCCATGCAAGTCCACGTGGTAGGGTTCGAGCGCATAAAGGATGAATACGCCACATGCCCTGATTTTCAGGAGCCATACTTATCTGCCCAGGATAGCTCTCCCGCGACCATCATGGCCTTTTCACTTAGAGATGGATATTTATTCAAACACGGAAAATTGTGTATCCCTCACTCCTCTTTGCGACTCCACATCATTTGGGAGTTACATAGTGGTGGCTTGAGTGGTCACTTTGGAAGGGACAAAACGATAACGCTCGTAGAGGAGAAATTCTTTTGGCCTAAACTAAAGGCGATGGTTGGGAAAGTAGTGAGCAGTTGTCATACGTGTCAAGTTTCTAAGGGTACTAAGTCCAATGTAGGTGTATACACCCCGCTACCTATTTCGTCCGTTCCGTGGGAAGACGTGAGCATGGACTTCGTATTAGGCCTTCCCCCCACCCTTCGACGTCATGATTCTATACTCGTTGTTGTGGATAGGTTCTCCATGATGGCGTACTTCCTCCCATGTAGTAAGACCAATGACGCTTCTCACATTGCGAAACTGTATTTTAAGGACGTCGTTAGTCACCGGGGAGTTCCGAAGACTATTGTCTCGGATAGGGACGTCAAGTTCACTAGCTACTTTTGGAAAACCTTGTGGGTTCTTATGGGAACAAAATTATTATTCTCCGCGGCTTATCATCCACAAACTGATGGCCAGACGGAAGTAGTCAATCGGAGCCTCGGAAATCTTCTTAGATGTCTAGTGAGCGATCATAAAGGCACTTGGGATTTACTTCTTCCACATGCACAACTGGCTTACAATAATTCTAAAAATCGATCCACGGGTATGTCTCTGAATGAAATTGTTCACGGGTATAAGGCCCCTGTGCCACTTGGCTTGGTCCCCTTACCTCCCACATACAAAACAAGTCAGTTTGCACAATCCTTCGCCCAACATATTCACAACTTACATGCACGTATACGAGCTACCTTGACTGCTCAATATGAGTCTTATCAAGCGCACGCTAATCTACATAGGAAGGTGTCACACTTTAAGGTCGGCGATCTGGTTTTAGTACGGTTAGTTCCCGAACGAATGCCAACTGGCACCGTTAAAAAGTTAGCTCCAAATCGCGCCGGTCCTTTTCGGATTATAAAGAAGCTAGGTGACAACGCTTTCGTATTGGATTTGCCTGCTGAATGGGTATCTCCACTATTTTTAATGTCTCGGATTTGACGATGTTTGTTGCGCCTCCGCAAGAGTTGGTTTCTTTGTCGTCTTCTCCCTCCACTAAAATTTCTAATGGGTTGGGGAGTGGTAGTTCGGATGATCTCTCTCCTTCGGTCCCCGCAGGTATAAAATCGGACGGTACGTTTCCTTCTTTTATTCCTACTGCTGACATGTTTCCCAGGTTTCCCAAGACATTTCTCCATCTAGATATGATACTCGCTGCTGAGCCACTTACTACTCCAGACGGTGCTACCTACCGCTTCCTCATCCGTTGGCGTGACCGTCCACCTTCGGACGACTCATGGGTACTCGCGACAGAGCTTCAACGTTTGGATGTCGAGCTTCTCCGCCGCTTTCTCTCGGCCCACGCATCGGAGATGCAAGATTTTGAGTGGGGGAGGATTGATGGCGCGGCCCCTCCAACACTTCCTGATGATGACCTGGTTGCCGCGGCGCAACAATTTAAAGATTTGCGACGTCATGACAACGCCACAGACGCTAACGGAAAGCTGCGATACAACCTCCGTCTGCGGCGCGCAAAGCTTGCTTAAAAGTTTTACTTAGTTTTATTTTAATTGCTTTAAACATTTGGCTTGTTTTAATTTTTATTTTCATGATGGTGTGCTACTAAACATTTGGTGTGTATGTAACCGCCCGGATGGATGAGATTTCATCTCCATCATGGACGGTTGGATCTCTATTATGATGAGTTAGAGGATTGGAAAAAGAAAACCTAACCCCCCCCCCCCCCCCCCCTTGAGGAATTTCGGCCACCATGGAGAGATTCCATTAGCCCCCCCCCCCCCCCCCCCCCTTGGTGTGATGCCAAGCCTTGCCTCCTCCATCCCCGTTCGGTGCGACTCCGGCGTGGCTTATATCGGTGCGATTCCGTGGAAGAAGGAAGCAGCCCCATTCGGTGTGAAACCGGTGGAACCGTGGAGAGAGTGATTCTCCCACAAATCTTGTGTGATCATCTTCTTGGTTGGGTAATCTCTTCCCTATCTTTGTGTTTCTTGCTGTGAGAATTTGTGGAGGTTATTCAACCGTCTTTTCTGCGATTTTAAAGTGTTTTCCGCTTGCAAAACTCTGAATCGAAACGCTGTTATTGACCCTCTTGGTATCCGGATTGGGAAGATCCGTTGGAGAACAAACTAGGCCTAGCCTTGACTTGTTCTCCAAGTTTGGGCACGCTTTGTGCTAACAAGGGAGTTAATCTCAACTTGTTCTTGATCGCTCTTTATCGTTTACCGCCGCTCCTAAATATTTTATTGCTGCGATTGACAGCTTATTATGAAAAGAATAGATGCTTGTGTAGGTGCGGTGAGGCGTGTGCTTGTTGGAGAGGTAGGTCCTAAGGTCGTGGTATCGAGTCCGGCTAGGAGCGAGTTGTGTGCTTGTTGGAGAGTTAGGTCCTAAGGACGTGGTATCGAGTCCCGTATTTTTGAGAGACAACCGACCCCTTTACGTTCGCTTTTGGTCGGAGTACTCTCTTTATTTTCTATGTTCAGTGATGGGTAAGCTACCGTTAGCGTAAGCACGTCCGTGTCACGTACACCCCTACACCACGACATCACTCAGCTTTCGTAGCAAATAAATCCAGGGAAGTACCTGTTTTTAAATCCTGTTTTTTTTCATTCTCTACTATAATTTTCTCTCTCTCTCTAACCTCCTTCTCCATTGAGGACAATGTCCATTTTAGGCTTGGGGGAGGACTTCCTCCTAAAAAAAATATATGCTTTTTTGTTTTTTTTTAGTTTAGACATTTTAGTATTTTCATAGTACCCATTGTTTTTGTTTTATTTTTCTCAAAATCTGATATAAACTTCTTAATTAATTATAATTTTTCTAATTTTTTTTAATTATATTTCAGAAGTAAAATGTCGGTCATGCTGTGTTTCTAATTCACAGTAGCATGATAAGGTGAAATATTTTTCTAAAACTAGCATTTTTATGGTTTTTCGTTCTTTATTTTCTTTACTTTCTCAAAAAATTATCATCCACTATTTTGCTTTTCATTTTTAGATAATTTTTGAAAGGTCAACTTTTGAATAGCGTAGTAGATGTGAACGATCCAAGTCACCTATTATTTCTATTTTCAAGATAATTTAATCAATCTTCTTTTATTATCTAGGACTTGCTTTTTGAAAATTTTCAAATCTATGTTTTAAATAAATTTAAAAGAGTGAAAATGATTTAGGCCATTTTTTTGTTTCCGTTTGAGCTTTCCTGCCAACCTAAAAACTTTCACCACTAGTTAGCCGCTTTTGAGCCTATTTTTTTCCAATTTCATTTGATAGCTCCTCTTGTCATATCATTTTCACCAAAGCCAAAATTTCCAACCTATCTAATCACACTAGCCTTTTTGAGTTTCATAAAGAATTTTCATGATTATGATAAGTTATTTTGTGATATTTTTGGAGAAGTTTTTGAAAAAAGCATGCTCAAAAGAAATGTTTGTTTTTGTTTGGCCAATTCAAAATGAAAAAAGAAATATTTATGGCCTTTGTTTAGAAACAGAAAAAAAAACAAAGAAGGAGAAAAATATTTTATCTAAAATGAGAATTTTTGAAACTCTTTGTTTTGGTTTAGTGCGATTTTAAGTCTCCCTAATTATCTTTGAATTCCACTCCTAATCATAATCCTAAACCAAACGCTTCAGTCCTATTAAGTCCTTTTGATTCACGACTTTTGGATTTTATTTAATAACTAAGAAAAGAAGAAAAGTAAATCAGTATTAGTTTTGAATTTAAACTTAGATTTTTGTTATTTAATGGATATAAATATAATACGTTGCTTGGATCTAGTAACAACTCAATGCGTTTTTTTTTCATTTTCGTTCTCTTGCTTAAATCTATTTAAATAATTTCATCAAAATTTTGGATTATTGATTTTCGTTAAGTAAAATTTATAAAAGTTAAACAATACCAAAATAATTGTTTTAGATTTACGTTTCACATTCTCCCTACTTAGAATTTCGCATAGTACTTGTGTAAGCATGATTAAAACATTTTAAATTAGTCACTTTTTATGATTAGCTAGTTTTTATATCTTTGCTTGGGGATAAGTAAAACTTAAGCTTGGGGGAATTTGATAGTACGTTTTTAGTCAACAATATTAGGGTATTTTTGGGTTTTTTAAAGGACAAATCATGTCTTGCAAGTGCATATATTGACCCCCTTTTGTAAATATTATTGTCACTAATGCGTTTTCTGCTTTTTGCAGGTTTGCACGACTTTCAACAAAATTTTGCTCTAACACGCCCCGAGGTCACGCCCTACCAGGGCGTGTAGCCCAGAGGAATGAACCAACAGGCCTGAAACTGCATTTCTTGGAAATCAGTGCACACGCCCTCAGTCACGCCTGTGTCGCCACAACACGGCCGTATTCAAGAGGCGTGTCCCCAGGTTCCGAGGAATCTCCACAGCAAGCTCTTTTTCCCGCTCCACCGTCGCACCGAATGTGTCACGCCCCATGCACACGCCCTGGTCGGGCGTGAAATATGGGTGTGTAACCAAACTACGACGCCCGTCACCTCCAGCATTCAATTTCAGCCCAAAAAGTCGCACCGAATGTGTCACGCCCCAGGTACACGCCCTACCCAGGCATGTCAGGGGGGCGTGACCCGACCCGAAAAAATCTATAAATTGAGCCCATCTCCAAGGGTTCGGGGCCATCTTTGGATTGAGAGGGGAGGTTCTGCCCTTTAGTTTTCTTGTTGTTTTCTTGTATTTTCCATGCTTCTTCTCTCCCTCCTCATTTTAAGCTTATTAATCTAGCTTAGTTTACTTTTTTTGTATTAGTTGTTGTAATTGCTTAGTAGCTGAATGTTAATGCTAGCATAGGTTTTCAATTCTAGCACTTGTAATCGTCTATTTCAAGTTGTAGCTCTCTTTCAGTATAAATAAAAAGTATGATCTTTTCTTTGTGTTCTAAATGCTTTTCTACTTCTCTCTCCCTCCATTTCACCATGAGTAACTAATCCTTCTTGTACTCGATCTTGATGATCCGAGGTTCGAGTTGAGTTAGTTATGATACTCTAGTTTGCTCTTTCTTTGTAAGGCTTAGACTTTTGATTTACTCTTGGAAAAATCTTATTTGGAGTTATATTATCGATATATAATTTCCATATTTGTTTTCATTTTTAGCTAGCCGAAAGGCTCGTAGTTTGAAGTGAACACTCAAGAGTAAAAAGAGTGGCACGCACCCCTCGAGAGAGGCAGACGTTAAATCTCTCGGATTGGAGTGAAATCCAATAGAGGGGTTCAGAGTGTAAAGCGAGATTTAGGTCTCCAATTTGGACGAGAGTTCGATCATACCTTCCTAAACTCAGGTAGGCATGGCTTCGAGAGAAGCATGTTGATGCTTATGGAACCTCCATGGTCAAGGTTTTTGCTCTATAAAGTTAGGGTTTATTATCGCATTTCTTAATCAACTTTAGCCGAGGTGATTCTCGATCGAGTGCTCTTCTTTATCATCGTCTTAACCCCTCGTTGTAATCGTTTTACTAGCTCTCTATTTAACTGCAAGCTTTTCTCTTTTTAGCATAATACTTCTCTTCTTAATCGCATTTTAGCATTCTCCTAAACCATAAATCAATGTTCGATAAGATAATAGTTTTCGTGTGAGTAAGATTATTCGACGGTTCCCGGATTTTAATACGACACTTGTGTCCCCTAGCTGCATTTTGATAGGTATACTTGCCTCGTTGGATTGCTAGTTCGGTTTATTTTCTCCTTGTGAATGTTATCACACCACTCGACGCCATCAACGCACTCGATGTTGTGATAGTTGATGAATTTGCCTTAAGAAAATCCAAAGAAGTAGTGTCGATATGATTCAATGAATTCGGCGTACATCGACATTTATATTCGACGAATTCAGCGAGTATCGTTAGATACATCTGACGAATTCGATGAATTCGACGCGTATACTTGATGATACTCGACGAATTTTATGTAACTATTTTTTCAACTATTCAGATATTCTACCACATGTACATATGATGAATTCGACGAATGCTAGTAAGTATATACGACGAATTCGACGGGTATCAATGAGTATAATCGACAAATTCGACGAATATCCCTTACAATACACGACGAATTTTAGTTGGGTAAAATTTCTGTTCTCCTGAATTCAAGTTCTTCTTCTTCCTTGATCCTTCCCATGCACTTGGCATAGAAGTACACCACAATACAAAGATTACACATGAGTCAACATATTGGCCTACATAATGAAGGATTTCATTGTATAGTCCTGTGTTTACTGACCCACTGTAACCTGACATTGGTGTGTACTTAGAAATGTAAACCTGAAAGTACATAACTGAAACTGCAATATCAAAAATATTCACAATTCATCTTAGTTTAATTGGACCCTTCTTCAAATTGGAGTTATTGAGGATACAATACCCAGCAATCTCCCTCTATTTGAAAAAGTCAAAATCATATAAGCTAAGGTGAATTACAAAACAATAATAAAGCATAACAATGACAAGATATAAGAATTAAAGAAAATTTAAACACAGCACACATTCCAGTCAAAATATTTAATATATATATATATATATATATATATATATATATATATATATATATATATATATATCAATAAGTGTTTTTGTTTGGGGAGGCAGAAACGACAACCACACACAAAATAAACAACCATCAGCCCGACATGTCATGGCTCTTCTGACACTATCAGACAAAGTAAGCCTTGGGATTTGGATAATATCTTGTAGGGGACGCAGGTGTTGTTGGTTCATCATATCTGTGCTTTCTGAAATGAATCCTTCTCTTCACACTGACCACCTCATACTTGTGCCACTCATCTCTATCATAGTGGTCCCACCTGCTTTCTCCTCCAATATCGACTATGGTGAAAGAGTCTAAGATAATTCCTCTTGAAATAGGACTCCACACCTCAGCCATCTCTCTAATTGGCATATCTTTAACTGCATCTTCTCTGTCTGGCTCGGACCTGACAGTATATGTGCCTTCACCATATCTTCTTCTCTTATACATATGAGGGTATTCATATTCAACCACTTGAACTTCTGGAACATCAGCAATAGCAGCAGCAGCAGTAGGTCTGTACTGAGAGAGATCTTGTGTGTCTACCCAATATTGAAAATAATCCTCAGCAGGATGAACTTCAACATGAGCAGGCACAACAAGTACTTGAAATACTTGGCCTGGCCTCCCAAAAATCTCATTATGTAGCCAAGATAAGTTTTCATAGATGTAATCATTGACTCCTTTGAAAATTTCTAACATGGACGCCTCAACTGCATCCACCTTAGCTTCCACTTTAGCTTGAAGGGCATCATCCCCCTTTCTGACTTCCTCAGCTATAGCATTTGTATAGGATTCCATGGTCTTTTCAAAATGATCCATTGAGCGATTGTGAGCCTCAACCATTGTTACAACATTCTTATCAACATTTGAAGAACTTCTACATTACTTTTTAGTACGACCATATTATGAATTAGAGCTTGATGACCCTGCACAAAATAGGAGTCCAACCTTTCATCTAACTTGTCGAAACGAACCTTGATAGCTGCAACGCCATTGTTCATATCTTGCTCAGTTTTCTGGACCTTTTTCAAAACATTTTCATTGGGGCGTCAAAATATTGTTGTTGTTTGTCCAACAAGGCTTGTATTGAATTCAGGATGGAACTATCAGCACTGGAACGAGGAACCTCTTCTGTAGGAACATTGGGATATGAGGGAAGGTCTAGATGGATTTCAAAATCATAAGGGGACTCATCTATCGGAGATAACCGAGCCTTAGAAATCAACTCAAGATCTTCAACAGCCAATAGGATAGGAGTATGCTCTCCTGCATCTCCTTCCTCATCAGAAATATCCACTACCTCCTATGGAATGTCTGGAGGAATACCGGATGCCAGGGCAACTCTCTTCTCTAGGTTGCGGATAAACCTATCAACCTAAGTAGCTACAGATATCAAGGACTGAGTCACATCCCCCTCAGAAGCTGAAGTTGGAGTAATATCTGAGAGAGGGACAATCAGGTTGTCCACCAACACCTGCTCTGGACCATCATTAACATTATCAGCAGCTATGGTCTTATCAGCCATAATCATTTCCTCATAAACATCTATTTCATCGTCATAAACATTCAAATAATCCTCAGCAGTAGAAACCTCAGCCTCACCAGGCACTATCTCATCAACAGCAGCTTGAGCAAGCTTAGCAACCTCTATCAGAATATTCGCTGTCTCTGGAACTGTAATCTCGGCAGCTGGAACTGGACCTGGAATCTCTATAACTGTAGTAACACTCAAGGGAAGTAAATCAGTTGCCACTTATGTTTCAGCTAGATCCCCATCAGCTCCTACACTCAATCTCTCAGGAGTTTCCCTAGGGGTTGGAGAAGGAATCCTATCCATAGGAACTTGTTCTTCCTCCTCATCATGCACATCTAGTGCTCTCCCTAGCCTCAAGATCCTCCTATCAAACCTTGAGAATATTGATGAGTCGATTTTCTTAAGGTGATGGATAAGCACACCTTTGGTCATATCAAACTTTTCTCTATCCATTTGATTCAAGAACAAATTGATAATCCTTCCAAAGATGGGAGTACAGAGACTGTCCTTGAACTTTTCAAATGGCATAGCACCCCATTCCATTCTCTTTCGGCAGGTGATTGTCACAAGAATTTTGAACATCTCAGATGATAGGTAGTCATGGGAACCAGTTTTGCATAACAATACTTTTCCAAAAATATCAGACAGTAGCTTTCCTTCATCATTCATCCCTTTCCTTTTAACAGCTTTGGTGCCTCTTGGCAATCCACAGAACAGCATTGCCCTTAAAAAGTCCTCCTCTTCGAGGTGATCTTCTTCATCACATGCTGGAAGCCTCAAGAGCTGGGTGAGGTGAGAGGCCTTCACCTTAATTGAAGTCTCACAAACTTTGCTCTTGGTAGCGGTATCTTCACGTCGGATCTTGGCATTCTGAAAGAACTCACGAACGTCCTTGTCCAAAATCTTGCAAGGGTGTTCTAGGATAAACGAGAGACCGGTTGTCTCCAACATCAGGATCACATTCCTGAACTCATCAGAAGCTGAAGCAAAATCTGTTTGAACTAATTGTCCACCCCTTAGTAACCCACTGGTGGTTCGAGGAGCCATGGAGAATCAAAGAATGTAACAAAAATTTCTAGACTGAACTACCGGTTAAAACGAATTGCTGTCACAGATGGAACGACAAGAATAAGTATGCGGCGAAATCAATCTTCTGGAAGAAATCGATGGGAGACTCTGCTGGACTGTCAGAAATGGCTTGTAATGACCTACTTAACCGAGCACGAAAGTAGAGTGGCAGAGGAGGATGAACTGTGCCATAAATCGAATAGTCATGAAGGGAGCTATTCGGCGACTTCACCTTATGGTTTCGACAAAATAGCGTGTATGCGGTTTTCCCTTACCCTTTTTAATATATATATATATGTATATATATATATATCTTATAAATTTAAGACATGGAAAGGCGCGTACCTGATAAGTCGTGACTCTTTGGATCCAATATAGGAAAGAAAATTTGACCTAAGTAAAATTTGGCGAGATTCACCGGATGCACAGTTAGATTCAGTGAGTTCCAGCGTGTATATCCGACGAACCGCCAAAGTTCCTGTGAATATCCAACGAATCAGTGAGATCTACTGACAATATCTGACGAATTTGCCTTGAACAAATTTTTCTTGCTTTCTAAAGAATTTTCCGAGAAACTTCCTGTCTTCTTGGCCATCTTCACGAGTCTTTGTTTAACATGCCTAGTTCCGTTTTAAAAAATGAGAACTTTGCCTCGTCTAGAGGCTTTGTGAAAATATCTGCAACCTTCTTATCTGTTAGTACATAGCTAACGGATATATCCTTATTCTCCACATGCTCCGGATGAAGTTATATCGCACTTCAATGTGCTTTGTCTAGCTGTGAGAAACTGGATTATGCGTGATTGTCATTGCGCTGGAGGAGTCACAATACATTGGAATCTCTTCGAACTTTAGGTTGTAGTCTTCGAGTTGATTCCTGATCCATAGAAGTTGTGCACAACAACTACCCACAGAGATATTCTCTGACTCGGTAGTTGAAGTTGCCACACAATTCTGAATCTTACTGCTCCATGAGATAAGACTTCTTCTGAGGAATTAGCACGCCCCGGAAGTGTTTTTCGGGTACCAAAAGCCAAGATTGGGTACCCTTATGGTATCTTAAAATTCCCTTTATAGCGACATAATGAGATTCCTTAGAGTTCACCTGAAATCTAGGACAGACGCATGCTGAGAATATTATGTCGGGTCTACTGGCAGTGAGGTAGAGCAATGATCCAATTATGCTTCTGTACTTGATTTCATCAAAAGGTTTCCCTTTCTCATCCTTATCCCGAGACATAGTTGAACCCATTGGAGTCCTCATTGAGGTTGCATTCTTCATTCTGAATTTCTTTAGTAACTCTTTGGTGAATTTCATCTAAGAGATGAAAATTCAATCTTCAGATTTCTTCACCTGAAGCCCTAAGAAATACTTCAGTACTCTCATACTGCTCATTTCAAACTTCCCTTGCATAAGTTTAGAATACTACTTGCAAAGGTTTTCTTCTGTAAAACCAAATGTAATGTCGTCGACATAGATTCACACTAGCAGAATCTTATCTTTTACTTCCCTAAGAAATAATGTTTTATCTATCTTTTCCCTCGTGAACTTGTTCTCAAGAAGAAATCTATATAAGGTCTCATACCAAGATCGGGGAGCTTTTTAAGCCATATAGAGCTTTATTAAGAAAATAAGCGTATTCAGGGAAAGTAAAGTTGACAAAACCTGGGGGTTGCGCTACAAATACTTCCTCCTTTAGATTCCTGTTGAGGAATGCTGATTTTGCATCCATTTGATATACTTTGAATCCTTTGAGGGCAGCATACTCAAGAATCAACCTGATTGCCTCGAGCCTGTGCACTAGAGCAAAGGTCTAGTCGAAGTTGATCCCTTCTTTTTGTTTATCTCCTTGAGCTACAAGCCTGGCTTCGTTCTTGATAATAACTCCATGTTTGTCCAACTGTTTCTGAAAATCCATTTGGTGTCGATCACGTTATGTCCTTTAAGTCTGGGCACCAACTCCAAGACTTTACACCTTTCAAACTGGTTCAGCTCCTCTTGCATTACCATGATCCAAGAGGCATCCTTATTTGCTTCTTCAAACTTCTTTGGCTCAACCTGAGATAGAAAGCTAAGATGCAAAATCTCGTTAGTTGTACCTCTTCTGGTTCTAATTCCGTCGCTTGGCTCTCCAATGATCTAATCAGCTGGGTGATATTTGAGGTGTCTGAACACTCAGTTTCTTCCTCTTCCACTGGCAGGTTCTGCCGCATCATGCGCATCCTCTGCGGTTGCTTCATCTAGTTGTTCTTCATCCACCATGCTTGGATCGATGACCTTGACTGAGCTTGGAGCATCTTCCTTGACTGCTCCATCCAAGCTTACTTCCTTCAACCTGGGACATGCATCTGCACCAATAACACTAGACGAGCTGCTTTGGGCACGAAAGTCTCATCAAATACAACATTAATAGACTCTTCTACCACCAGGGTTTTCTTATTGAAAATCTCATATGCCTTATTATGGCTATTATAACATACAAAAAACCTTCAAAACATCTGTTATTATACTTTGTGCGATAATACTTTCCATTATTAAGTACGAAGTATTTACTTCCAAAAATTTTAAAGTAGGACATAGTTAGTTTTTTGCCTTTCAATAGTTCATAGGGAGTCATAGGATGGTTTTTGTTGATTAAAGCTCTATTTTGCACATGGCAAGTTGTGTTGAGTGCTTCAGCCTAGAAGTACTTTGGAAGTGAAGTTCCGTTCAAGATAGTTGTACATACTTCAATGAGGGTTCTATTCCTTCTCTCAACAGCTCCATTTTGTTGTGTAGTTTGCGGGGAGGAAAACTCATGGAAGATACCTTGACTTCCACAAAATTCTATCATGGCACCAGAATCAAATTCTATTCTGTGGTCACTTCTAATTTTTGACCACTGAGCAGTGCAATTCATTCTGAATTTGCCGGACAAAATTAGTGAAAGACTTAAAGGTGTCTGACTTGTGTTTCAGAAAGAACACCTAAGTAAAACGAGAGTAGTCAGTAACAATTACCAACGTATATACTTTACCTCCTAAACTGTGAATTGGCATGGGATCGAATAAGCCCATATGAAGTAAATACAGACTTGTCGAAGAATCTTTTTCAGCAATACCCTTGAGGTAGCCCTTGTCTGCTTACCTATTTGGCATGTGTGACACAGACTCTCTCTAAGGAAGTTAATGTTGGGAGCATCACGCACTATGTTATGAGAAAATAACATATTTATGGTTTTGAAATTAATTTGTTAATCTCTTATGCCATTGATCACAGAGAGATGTGCTATCTTTAGCCAAAAAACACACTGGTGTAGAATTGTCTAAACATAGACAATTTAAACAAAATATATTTCTACTCCGAGGGCCTGTTAAGATCGTCTCCAGATTAGCAGATGACTTTATCAGACACTTGTCCTTGTAGAACTCAACGATATAGCCTTTGTCACATAGTTGACTTATGATTATCAGACACTTGTCCTTGTTGAATTGTCTTGGACTTCTTGGTGACGAAGCTCTTTTCTTCTTTCCTCTTGCCCTTGAAGGATCTATTCTCCTCTTTCTTATATCCTTCCTTCTTTTTGTACACACACTCTGCAATCATGTGTCATGTCTTGTTACAGCAATAACACACAACGCCAGAGGAAGAATGTATGTTCTATTTATATTTGTACTTGTCCTCTCTATTGTAGCTTTTCTTGGAGCGATTACAATCATGATGTGATCTTCTGAAGTCAGAGGAGTATAACTGATTCTTCATATGTCTCCTCTTGCTGAGCAATTTCTTAAACTTCTTGGAGATGAGTGAGAACTCTCTATCAGATTGCTCAGAGCCTGACGTACTTAGCTCAGAGTCTTCTATGGTGTATGGAGCTTTGTCCTTACTGGTGACACAACTTTAGATTTCCTCAAACCTTCAGCCTTCAGAGCAACTGACTTTTCTCTTCTTGAAGTCATGTTGCTTTGCTCCTCCTTTCTAGTGTTCATTTGAAGCTCGTAGGAGAGCAGCTTTCCGAAGAGGTTCTGGGAGTCAATCTTCGGCAACTTCCCAAAATCCATGATGGCCACAACTTTAGTATCTCAGTCCTTTGTCAAGGATCTGAGGATTTTGTCATTTAGTTCACCATTAGTAAAGGTGTTGTCATAGTTTCTGAGACTGTTGATAATCTTGAAGAATTTCACGAAGCTGTCTACAATAGTATCACTTGATCCTTGCTTGAACGCTTCGTACTTTTTATTCAGCAATGATCTGCGATTGTCTCTAACTTCTTCGATTCATTTTGTGAGAACTTGAAAAATGTTTAAGTTGTCTACCTAAATCACCTAGAGGGGGTGAACAGGTGAGTTTTGCGTCTTTTTATGGAATAAAAATAGAACGAGTGATGCACAGAAAAATAAGCAAGCATTCACAGGCGACACCAAGAATTATAGTGGTTCCCCAACCTTGGGTACATCCTGTTGGATCCCAAGTCGAATTTGGGCTAGGTTCACTAAATTAGGATGTTTGACCCAACATGTATAGCTAGGGTCATGTGTAACGCCCCCACTCGTCACATAGAGTATAACAATGGGTCCGGCCAGGTCCCCACACCATAATTCACAGACAAGCGGTGGAATTACGTGTGGAAATCAAAATCTACTCAACCCAAGAAAGACACGCCGTGGGACACGCCCGTGTCTCAGGCTGTGTCACCCAAACCTGAACCAAAAAGGGGCTTTTGGGTGTTACATCATGTTTGTGTCCTAGAGTATAGGCCATGTCCTTAGATTCAAAACTGCATGGAACAATCATCAACAGACTGCAGAAGACTGCGGACTTAGATAAATTTCAAAGACTCAGGAAATGAGTTCGATGTTCGTCGAACTCAGCTTGACGAAAGGCATGCTCAGCTCAACAAATTCAGAGACAATTCTCTGAGCTGAGCTCGACGAACATGGTACTCAAGTCGATGATTTATGGACACTATATTTCAACATTCCAAGTCCAGAATTCCTTTCTATGAACTCAAGTCGACGAACTTAGTTCTCAGCTCGACGATTCCTGAGTATTCTACTTCAACATGTTATTTCAGAAACATCTAAATATTCTAACTCCAGAATCACGCTCAAGTCGATGAATTCATCTTCTCAACTCGACGAACTTAGACCACATTCTTGGCAAGCTTTATCAAGTAGCAGTTAGAAGTTCTCAGGTCGACGATTTTTGGACACCTTACTTCAACATTCTTAAGTACAAGAAACATTGCACTGAACTCAAGTCGACGAAGTTAGAATCTCAGCTCGACGATCTTGATGCACAGAATTAGCATGGTTCTAGAGAAAGCAGTTAACTACTCTCAGGTCGATGATCTTGTATCTCAGCTCGACGAACAAAGATTATCTGGTCGACGAACATAATTTCTTAGCTCGACGAACTATGGAACCAAGTCGATGAATTCTATTTTCTGCTCAATGATTTCTGTGAAGTTCCAGACTTGGATATTTTCCTCCCTCTGTTCTTAATTTATTGCAATAATTCCTGAGTAATCAATGTTAAATAAATTCTGAATATTACCGTTAGACGTAACATTGATTATGGACTTCATCGGGATCATTGCTTGTCGTTTTACAATGGGACAGTTGGGGAAATCAATCAATGCAATTATTCTCCAGGCCGTCAGCATTGAATGAAGGAAGGAATTCAAAATTCATATGGAAGATTTCATGGAAAATATAAAAAGATTTTTCTTCCTTCTTCCATACACAGTGAATAGGGATTTTCTTCTTCCTTCTCATAAAAACACAGAGAACAGAATACACATGACAATAACACAGTAGAGAAATTAGAATCCCTAGACCAGAGAACAACAAGCTAAAGAAGAAGAACAACATCAATCAAAAATCAAGAGTCTTATTCCTTCATCATCTCAGGATTCTTCGGAGGACAACAAATATTCTATCTGTCAAAGAAGTTCATGGATACCTTCCGGTCAAGGCTGAAACATTGAAGACCTACTCACCCTACAGCAAGGCTCAAATCTTCCTGAGTTCAATATCTCAGGGGGAGCTTTTGCTAACATCATAAATACACTAAGTCTTCTCAGTTGTATTTGAGAAAGAGAAGACACCATCACTCTCTCATCCCCCACTATAAAAAGGGTTCTTTAACTCACTTCAAAAGTTATTCTTGGTTGCAAGTCTCCTGACCAAAAGACTTGGGTTGCTTTTTGAGCACCTGATCAAAAGCTCATTGGTGGCAGTCACCTGATCAAAAACCTGAGTGGATTCCTACCAGGGTGGTAGAAGAGTGGATGTACCCAGGTTGGGGAACCACTATAAAATTCTTGTGTTGTGTAGTTGCACTTTTTCTTTTGTTCTTATTGTGGCTGTGTTAGTTAGGTTTTGTTGTGCATGTGAGAGCACTAGATTGATTTATCTTAGGTCTGTTTCTATTTACAGCAAAACATTTTTTAAGTTTCCAAAATACTTTATTCACCCCCCCCCAGAGTATTTCAGATCTAACCCTTACTTTCACATCCACTTTCTACTTCACTGATATATCAACGTACTAGACTCGGCTACTCCATTATTCTCGGATTGAAAACAATCCTACAACTCGATCCCTCAAAATAGGATCTACACTTGAAAGAGAAACTTCCTACAAATAACTCGGAGAACAAAGCTCGCACACTCAAAGAATAATCTCCTACAAGAGTAAAGTGAAATATAAAGAAATACAAACAATATTAATCTCTGATTTGAAAGCATCAGCTCTTCTTCTTCCTTGAACTTTGTAGCTTTCTCAGAAATAGATTGAAGAAGACACAATCAAATCTCTGGATCTGAAAATTCTGGACTCAGCACAATCAAGAAAAGAATCTGTCGATGTAGAAGATCTTGATCTGTTGAATCACTTGTTCTGAATCTCTGTATCGAAAGCAGATTGGCGATGAAGATGATGAATAGCGGCGGCTTCTAATTTTGGAAAGATAAAATGCAATTCAAAATACTTAGGGATTCTTCTTATGTTTGATCGGTTATGATAAGACCTTTTATAGGACTTACCTAACGATCATAATCATAATAAATGCCTGACACGTTTATCAATCATGCATTAATCATATTTGAAATCACGTCTGTCGAAACTTAAAAGAATTCAGAAAACAATATAACATTTTTCGAGAAGAATAGTAGTACTCGAGAAAAGGTTTTCTGATTCTCTAGAAGAATGAAGAGGATCTCGAGAAAAATACTTAGAAAAATGTGGAGGTGGAAATCAGCAATCTCGAAAAGAAAGGAAAGTACTCGAGAAGAATTATTTTGTTCTCGAGAAGAATCATTTTGGTACTCGATGACAAAGAAGTATCTTGAGAAAAGATGTCTGACACACGAGAAAAATATTCTAGGTCTCGAGAAATTTTTTCTGCTTCTCGAGAACTAATCATTGCCTTCTCGAGAAAAAATCCTTTGCATCTCGAGAAAAGGACTTATAAAAATATTATGTCTGGAAAAGAAGTAACTCGAGAAAAATGAACTTCTGTTCTCGAGAAACTTATTCTGTTACTCGAGAAAAGAGTCTGTTACTCGAGAAATGGCTTCTAGTTCTCGAGAAGTAACGCCGAGCTTCTCGAGAAATGACATATGGCTTCTTGAGAAAAATAAATTGCTTCTCAAGAAAAACAAATTGCTTCTCGAGAAAAATAAATTGCTTTTCAAGAAAAAGACTTAGAAAAATATCATAAATGGAACTGAAGTAACTCGAGATGGAAAGTCATGGAGTACTCGAGAACATATGGTTTTCTCGAGAATAACACTAAGAATTCTCTAGAACTGCTTCTGCAACTCGAGTTCATGACAAGTCTTACTCGATAATAGACTTAAGTTCTACTCAAGTAAAAGGTTTCCTACTCGAGAAAAAGACTTAGAGTTTTTTTTCTGAAAAACTGTAAACTTAATTTCTTCAAGATATACAGCTTCCAACTTTTCTCCTAGGCCTTGAGTGCTTGAAAAAGAAGTGTGTCCCAATAGAGAGGCTACACATGAGTCAACATCATGGATCATACAATGAGGGATTACATTGTATGGTCCTGTATTTGGTGACTCATTGTAGACTGACATTGGTCTACACTTGTCAATTGTATCCTACAAACACTCAACTGAAAATAACATCAAATACAAACTTAATTCATCTTTGTTCAAGGATGACTTCATACAAATTTGGGTTATTGTGGATGCAATACCCAACAGAACTACATGGCAGTCCCACATCTCCTTGGCATATTTGCAATGGAATAGGTTTTGAAGCATTGTGTCGTCTACTGCACTTGCGATAAAATTATTATCCTTTTCGTCAAAGGAGACTAGGGTAATTTCATCCTTTGTCAAGTTCATCATTTTCTTTGGAATCAAGACTGTCAGATTCAGAGCTGAGGCTGTGTAGGTATGTGAGGTTCTTATTATACAAACTGAAAAATTCTCGAATCTGCTACTTCCATGAAGAATCAGACTCATTCTTTACACATGGTAAAGTTCACTTTGGTGCGCACCGGTAACTTCATAGAGGACATGTCCTTGCTTCTGTCTATGGCTACTGAACGGAATCTCTTGACGCTAGATCTGGGATCTTGTTCAAGGTGTTAAACATACATCGAACAAAATGCCCCTCTGATATCAATTGAAAGTATATAACGTCTATCTAAATCACCTAGAGCGGGTGAAAAGGTAATGTCTGTGTCTTTTCACGGAATAAAAATTACTTAAAAGTATGCAAGCACACATAATGCAGAGATCTATAGTGGTTCCCCATGTTGGGTACATCCACTGTCCTGCCTCACTTATCTACCACGAAGGGATAAATATGGCTACTTCACCTTTCTTATATTTCAACAAATCTTACACTTCGGAGCCTCAACTCCTATAACTCGAAGACAACACTCCTACTACTCGGAGAACAACCTCTCCTACAACTCGATCCACAACCGGATCTGCGACTCGATCGACAAACGGATCTACCACTCGATCTAAAAATAGATCTATAACTCAGAGATAAAGTCTCTTAGAAATATAAAAGAATATTACACAATAATAGAACACAATCTCCACAGGATCTGGAGTCTTCTATCCATCGTTCTTCAAAAAATGTTGATCTTGAAACACCTTGGAGAACACGAAAAATCTAGAAGCTTTGAAGACTTGAATCTTGAATCTCGATATGACTAGATCTGAAAGGACAGCGAACTCTAAATAATAACGATCCAGTCGAATCGGAAGAGGAAGATTGAGATGTGCACCTGCTGTCGTCGGCCTATCGAAAATCGCGAGATGCACACGAACCGACAGTTTCACTTTTGGAATCTTTTGCTATTTGAAAACTAAAACAATTAGCACAATTAGGTTTGATGAAAAATCCACCCTAAGTATTTATAGACGCCCTTAATAGTAACGGTTATAAAATAAATTCCAAAATGAGACATGCAAAAATTACTTTGATGGTCGTCATCCAACCCGAGCCGCAATTTGAAAATCTGTCGAAAAAATAACCTAAGTCATATACTTCGAGTATTGTCGAGTATAGCTAGTATACTCACCGAATAGTTATTGATATACGACAAAATTGACTTAGAGAAATTCAGATCAAACCAGCTAGCCACTCAACGCCTATGTTGAAGTCATACTCGACGAATTCGTCGAGTATCGACTGGTATACTCGATGAAATTGATGAGTATAGGCTAGCTGACTCGACGCCATCGACGCACTCGACTCGGTGATATTCGACGAATTTACCTTAAGAAAATCCAAAGAAGTAGCGTCGAGATGATTCAATGAATTCGGCTTGTATCGACATGTATATTTGACGAATTCGGTGAGTATCGTTAGATACATTCGACGAATTCGACGTGTATACTTGATGATACTCGACAAATTTTACTTAACTATTTTTCCAACTATTCATATAGTCTACCACAAGTACATATGATGAATTTGATGAGTGCTAGTAAGTATATACGATGAATTCGACGAGTATCAATGAGTATAATTGAAGAATATCCCTTGCAATACTCGACGAATCTTACTTGGGTAAAATTTATGTTCTCCTGAATTCAAGTTCTTCTTCTTCCTTGATCCTTCCCATGTACTTGGCATAGAAGTAAACCCCAATAGAGAGATTACACGTGAGTCAACACATTGGACAACACAATGTAACTCAAAATTACATGTTTTCCATACCACGGCACGCAGGCCGGTCATACATGAACAAAAGCAAGTAAACACTCCAATTAGGCCTTCGAGGGCCGGCTTCGCAATTTGGGCTTTAGCCCGCTATTGACCTCTTGGTCCAGCAGCACCTGCAAGCAATATACCACCGCATGGTGGCAAACAAAAGCAACGGTAAGCAATGCTGACCAAATTATAACGATCCCGCCCCCAATACGGGGCGGCGATGCTCCTTCCCTGCACTTATTAGCATAACCAAGCAGTATATAAATATACATTACATCACATGCGTTGGCACACACGGCCACACGCCCCATGCACTCAGGGCACATTCTCGGTGAACCGGCCAATGTCACGTCAATTTAAGCCATAGACATTCCGAACTCACCACCGCCACTTTGACGGCCAAACTATGAGCATTTTGTCTTCTTGGCATGGGTCACGTCAATTTAAGCCATAGACCGTCGAAGACCCTCATCTATGCCAACGGCTCTAACCGAACGACATAGAACAGGTACGGTTCCGCCTAACCCATGCTCACATCGCAACGACAATTTAAGCCATATGTGCAGGTCAAACTTCTCCTGAGTCCCATTTCCAACACATACTTCACATAACCCGGTTATGTTCAAGTTGGCTCCCAGGCCACCAAGTTGGCAAGATCACGCATCCGCCTAGTTTTCCGGGTGCACCTTAGGGTTAATCCCCAAGGCTCCCTATTGCAATCTACCACGTAGAAAACCCGAAAAACAAACATTCGCACGGAGCCTTCTCCGGCATTTATGCAATGCAACATCACCGATCCAGACCAACATGTCCGGATAGGCTTCACACATCATGATTATGTCCGTTCTCGATTACGGACTCTACACAACGGGGACTTCACATATCTACCCGAAGGAACGCCTCCAACTTACCGCAAACTCGCGAGAGCGGGCTTCCTATGCAAAAGAAGGAGAGCTTCACATGCTCAAGTAGAGAATCGTTACCCTAGCGTTCTTCCTTGGCGCCATGGATATGTAAGCGGATGAAAAGCACCTCACTCTCTTTGCCTTCGCAGATCCGAAGTCTGCTCGCGATTTGGTGCTCTAAAACTCCTCCAAAGACTGGATCTAAGCTTCTTCTTCCTCCTTTGCTCTCCCCTCTCTCTAGGATTTAGACAGAGAAAAAGTAGAAAATAATAAGGGTTTTGAAACCCTTCTCTCGGGTCTAATTCCTTTGGGATAACCACAGCCATCGGATCCCACAAAAAGAAACGCACGGCTATGATCCAGGTCTGACCTGGACGAATAGGGTTAAACACCGCATGGTACACCAACAGGAACAAGACACGTCCTCGGCCAATTAAATTATATCAGGACATTTAGTCAACTCCCGCCAATCTCGTGTGTCGACACTCCGCGTCGCCCGAGTCAGATATGCCAGAAACATCCCCGTGCTCGACGATCGTCGAACCAAGATCGTCAACTGCTGACAGATCTTCGAACGGAGATATATGGCCCGATCGTCGAACGCAACACTCTGGCCAAATCGTTGAACGCGCGACCCAATCGTCGAACCCACGGCCCGATCGTCGAACCCACGAAAATCTGGCCCGATCGTCGACCGCTACTCGACGATCGTCGAACCCAGATAGTTGTCCCGATCGTCGAACACATCATTTAGACCAGATCGTCCACCGCTGCTCGACGATCGTCGAACCCAGATTTCTGCCTGATCTTTTGCCAGAACTTTGAACTACTCCAACACGCCATGGGACACGCCCATGTCCCAGGCCGTGTACACCTGCCAAATTCCAAATTTGGTACAGATTCGTCTCCCGTCGCTCTTTTGAGTTTCAGGGCGTTACAGCTCTCCCCCTCTTAAAAGAATTTCGTCCACGAAATTACATAAAGGAAAGAAAAGATAAGTACAAATTAAATTGTACCTGAGCGGAACAACTCCGGATACTCGTCAAGCATAGTCTGCTCTCCTTCCCAAGAGAGCTCCTCTCCACCGCAATTGTCCCATCGAACCTTGACCATCCTGATCTCTTTATTGCGTAGCCGCTTGACTTCTGAGTCTTCAATCCGCACGGGCTTGACCATTGTCGTCAACCCACTATCAATCGGCACTTGATCGACCGCGATCACTTGCGAAGGCTCTTGCACCGCCTTCCGTAGCACCGATATATGGAATACATCATGTAAACCACTAAGCTCCACCGATTGCTTCAACCGATAAGCCGCTTCGCCAATCCACTCCAGAACCTCAAATGGCCCAAGGTACCTCGGGCTTAGCTTTTTCATGCGCCGCACCCGCGAGACACCCTTGAACGGCTTGATCTTTAAGTACACCCAGTCGCCCACATCGAACTCCACGTTCCTGAGCTTAGCATTATAGTACTTCGCTTGCCGGTCCTGAGCGATAGGCAACCTCTCCCGAATGGTCCTCACCAACGAAGTAGCATCCTCCACCTCTTGACACTTGTATAACTTCGACTCACCCGTTTCCAACCAGGACAACGGTGTGCGATATCTTCTACCATAAAGGGCCTCGAAGGGCGCCATTTGAATACTCGCCTGGTAGTTATTATTGTATGCAAATTCCACCAAATAAAGATGGTCTTCCCATTGCTTTCCAAAGTCCAAGACACACATGCGGAGCATGTCTTTCATAGTTCTATTGACCCTCTCAGTCTGCCCATCTGTTTGCGGATGGAAGGATGAGCTGAATTTTAACTTTGTTCCCAACATTTGCTGTACTAGGCTACAATAATTGGACGTGAACCGCCCATATCGGTCACTCACGATGCTGCAGGGCACACCGTGGAGCCGCACTATGTTATCCACATATAACTTTGCCAACTTTTCCACCGGATCATCCTTCCTACGCGGAATGAAATGCGACACCTTCGTTAGCCGATCTACGACCACCCAGATGTCGTCGTTCCCCTTTTGCGACCTTGGCAACCCGTGCACAAAGTCCATAGTGATGTCGTCGAATTTCCACTCCGGAATAGGCAAGGACTTCAGAAATCCTCTCGGCTTTTGGCACTCCTTCTCCAAGGTGCAAGTTTGGCACTTCGCCACGTAGAGCGCCACATCCTTCTTCAAACCTGGCCACCAAAACAGTTTCTTAACGTCGCGGTACATATTTGTGCTCCCCGGGTGAATCAAGTACTTAGTATAGTGCGCCTCATACAAGAAATCCACCCGCAAACTGCCCATGCTTGGGACGCCAAGACGACCGTCTTTCCAAAGCAATCCATCCACAACTTTATATTGGGAATTTGACCCATCCAGAGCCTCTACCATGAACTGCTTCATGTGGTCATCCAAATCAAATGCCTGTCGAATCCGATCATGCAGGTCATATTGAACTTCAGTCCAATTCAAGAGCGCTTCAGCAATTGACTGCTTATCCAAACAAACAATCTCCAATGCCTCCAACTCCCGAATCAACCGCTTGTCATGGATCGACAGCCAATTTTCTTGAGCTGGGGCTCGGTGACTCATCGCGTCCGTAACCGCATTACCTTTCCCAGGCACGTAGTGGATCTTGAATGTATAGTCCCCCAGGAACTCCATCCATCTACGCTGCCGCATATTCAGATCTTTCTGATCAATCAAATACTTCAGTGAAAGATATGGTACCTAAACACCTAGAGGGGGGGGGGGGGGTGAATAGGTGACCTAATCCTTTTCTTGCTTTTGTTTGGCAGTCAACAGTTTATAACACAGATTTCTGAATAAGTTATCACAGCACACAGCAATTCTCAACACAGTACAATCACAGCACAGAATACACAAGATTTTATAGTGGTTCCCCAATCTTTGGGTACATCCACTTTCCCCCTTCGCCTATCTAGCAGTGTACTAGATTCGGCCAAACTTCTCCACTAACTCAGAACCAAACTAGGTTCCTACCTCAGGCCCAAAGCCTTACACTCAGCCAAAAGGCCTACACTCAGCCACCCAGGCCTACACTCAGCCAATTAAAGGCCTACACTCAGAGTTCTTCAACTCCTACACTCAGGCACCAAGCCCTACCCTCAGCCTTTATAAAATAGGCTTACAATCACTCAGATCCAATGGATCTTACAAGTTTAAAATAGAAATTACAAATGCTAACTCTACAACTCAGAAAGGATGAGAGGAGTTGAGAGTTTCTTGAAGAGTTCTTGGAAGAACTCAGCTTGATCCAAACTGACTTAGCTTTCTTCAAAGCTTCTTGAGTAGAACTGAATTAGTCTGAATCTTCTGCAGTTGATCCTTGATCTCTGCTTCTTGAAATCCAGATGACTCTGAATTGTTCTTCTCAGCCTTAGTTCCAAAGACTGAATCCTTGGTTGGAGCTCTCTCTCTCCAACTACTTAGATCTGCAGTTGGACTGCCTGATCTTCTTGTGTTGATCCTCTATGTATCACTTCTTGATTTAATCTGATCAACTACTTCAGTTATTCTCACAACATGTAATGATAATGAACAACCTTCTTTTTTTTTGTAAACTATGGGTGCCTATTTATAGGCTTCCTTCAAGGTAACCGGCTGATCCGGTTTATAACAGACTTTTGACTTCTCTGACAGTTGATGTAGACCGGCTGGATCGGCAGCTGTCGTGTCAACCAGTCACTTCTTGAAATTCCTCTAACTGTCAGTTAGTGTCGAGACTTTCTGTTCTTAAGTGTCGACACTTATAGACCAAGTGTCGACACATGTTGTGTAAGTGTCGACACAAGTCTACAAGGTGTCGACACAATTCCTTGTATGTCTCGACACAGTTTCTTCTGCATGTGTCGACACTGAAATTGAGTGTCGACACAAGTACTTGTACTTCATCCTTTAACTGTATTCTTCTAAGTGTCGACACATCTCCTTTGTGTCGACACATCTTCATGTGTTGAAACTGTCAAGTGTCGACACTGATTCTTGGTGTCGACACAAGTCTTCATTCTTGATTCTTCAGCAGAGTGTCGACACATTCCCTTAGTGTCGACACTTATACTTAGAATATTTTACAACTTTTCTGTTCTTTGCTAAGTGTCGACACAGCTCCTTGTGTCGACACTTTCTTCAAGTGTAGAGTCTTTAACTAAGTGTCGACACATTGTGCTGAGTGTCGACACTTTCTTCAAGTGTTGACTCTTCTGGTTGTGTGTCGACACATTGTGCTGAGTGTCGACACATTCTTCAAATACTGAGTCTTTAGCTAAGTGTCGACACATTGTGTTGAGTGTCGACACTTACTTCCAGTGCTGAGTCTTCTGCATAGTGTCGACACATTGTGTTGAGTGTCGACACTTGTACTTAGATTCTGCAGACTTTTGCTGAGTGTCGACACTCACTTCAAGTGTCGACACTTTCTGGTGTTGACTCAGCTCTTCTAGGTGTCGACACTTCTGCTAAGTGTCGACACAGCTTTTCTGCATTCTTCTACACTGAGTGTCGACACAGCTCCAAGTGTCGACACTTTCTGACTGGTGTCGACTCTTCTTCCCAGGTGTCGACACAATGACTCCAAGTGTCGACACTGCATGTCTGGGTGTCGACACAAGCTTTCTCAAGTGTCGACACTTTGCCTCTGGGTGTCGACACATGGACTTAGAAATTTTCAGCTTCAGTCCAGTGTATACCTAACCTGCACAAGTAACTCAAACAAACATCAAATACATTCTGATGTATATCATTGAGTTAGGTGAGGCTTCTTCAAATCAGGTACATTTGACCAATGTACCCAACAATCTCCCCCTATTTGGAGAAGTCATAACCCTTAGTCAATGATATACACCACTCATAATTAAAAATTATAAAATGATGTAAAGCATATAAATGACAACAGGGTAAACTTGAACATGTAATAAAGCACACATGTATACTTATTAAAACATTGCAGAACAATTAAGAAACACACATATTTCAGAATATTCATACTATATTTAATATACTGTTCCAATAATGTTCCTTATACATTTTCAATGAAGTATTACAATGTTTTTCACTCAACAGATTACAACAAGCATCAAGTTAATTCCTAATCTAGTGCTGATCAGGTTCTTTAATAACAATGCCTTTTCCAGCTTTAACTTGAGCTTTCACAGCAGCAGCAGCAGCAGGCTCAGCTTCAGCAGTCTTCTTCCCTTTAGAGTCCTTCTTCTTCTGTTCTTCAGCCTTGATCTTTTGTCTTTCAAAATAATGATAGGGCTTAGGAAAGTACTTGCTAGGCTCCACAGCTGTTGGAGGTAGCTTTCCTAACTTAGCCTTCCTTCTAAATTGGACAATTTCTTCTTGCCTACTCTCATGCTTTCTCCATTCAGCCTCTGAGAACCACTTGTTCCTCTCATGGGCATTATCCTTGGCAGCTTTCCAGGCTGTAAGAATTATGTTCCTAGAAGTAGGGCTCCACTGTTCAAAATCTGGCTTTTGTTCAGCAAGTTCCCTGAACTTCTTCTTTGACAGCCTAGTTTCTTCTTCTTTGTCCAAAGCCTCTTGCATTGCAGCTGTGATAGGTTGAACAACCTTTTCCAGAATAATATTAGGCTTGCCAGCAGGTGGACTATACATTGTGCTAATATCTGCATGAATCATTTCAAAGTCTGGAGGTGGATAGATTACATCAGCCACTGCTTGTTGCTCACCTCCAAGATATGCTCCTTGAATGCCAGATTCACCTACTTCATTGTCATCACACAGGGGAGGATATCCAAGTGTAGCCCTTATAGAATTTGAAATCCATTTTGCATGCTCAGAACTGGCTTTGACTAACACTCTCTCCCCCTTTATGACTTCTTGTGCTACATGATCTCTCACATCATCTTTCTGGAATCTAATTTGGCTATCCAAATACCTTATGCCCTCTTTAAAGAAAGGTCTAAGCTTTGTAAGCTGTTCTGAAATGACCTTCTGTGAGTCTTTTATTGCAGTCTGTACAGCAGCAATCTCTGCTTGAAATATCTTATCAAAATCAGCTTTGGCAGCAGCAGAGGAAGTTGAAGGTTCATCTGACTTATTCTTGAGTTCTGTGACTATTGCATTGTGAGATGCAGTCAGATTATCATTCATTCTCAACTGATTCTCCAGCACATAGCCTTGCTTGAGTGCTATATCATCCACTTTCTCTTTAATTGTTTCTTGATGTTTAGCCAGATATACCACAGCATTAGCACCCTTGGTAAAATTATCAGTCATCTCCTTTTTATTAAGGTTCATTTCAAACCTTATGGACTTCATTTCCTGTCCCAGATCAGATTGGAGAGCTTTGTGTCCTTCATCAACATAAGTTTCCAAAGCCTTCCTTTGTTCATCCATTTTGATTTGCAAGGCAAGCAATAGAGCACTGTAATCAGTGGATGGTGATTGTTGAACTAAGGAATGCTGAGCAACTGTTTGTAGAGCCTTCTTATAGCTCTGGCTCCTTCTCTTGAATACAAAGAACTTCTTTTTCTGAGCTTGCTCAGCTTCATCATCTTCAGATTCAGATTTACTTGCTATATCCACCCTATCCTTAGGGCTGGATGGTTTTTCAGTATGCACATCTTGTGCCTTCTCAGTATCTAGCCTGATAGGCTCTTCTTGAATATCCAAAGTCTCCCCCTCAGCAACAGCATCCTTCACTGCATCAGCAGCAGTCTTTTCCATATCAAAATCTTCTTGATCTAAGTTCAAAAAGAGATCTTCCATTGTATATTCTGCTGGAGACTGTGCAGGAGATGTTCTGGTTTCTTCAACCACTGTATCATGTATCACAACAGATGTGTCTGGAAGAACAACATCTGGTTCTTGGTTTGCTGGCTGATTTTGCTGATGGACATCAGACAATTCAGAATCTATTACAGAAAAATCTAATGTATTAAGGTCAGAAAGTACCTCTTGGATGATAAGAGTAGCCTGCTCACTATCCAGTGTAGATGGATGTTCTACAACTGGAGGCTCCCCCTGAATGTCAGCTGCCTCCTGAGGAGCAGGTGTCTTCTCTGCAGCCTCATCTACTGGACTTTCAGGAGTGAAGACCACATGTTCTTCACTGCCTGAGCTGCTTGAGGACTCTTGAGGCACAGCAGCAGTCTTCCTCTTTTTCCTGGGAGGAGAGTCTCTCTTAGAAGCTTGTTTCTCAGGGGTGGTCAATTCCTTTGACACCAGCACCCTTTCCCATCTTGAGAATATCCTGAAGTCCATTCTCCTCATATGATTGATCTTAGATCCTGCAGCAGAGCTCATTACCTCTGGAATTGATCCAGCTAGGTAGAGACTTATTATCCTGCCCAAATTGGGCTTTTTCAGGCTTTCCTTTACTTTCTCATAAACCACCATTGACCAATCTGTCTTCAGAGTGAAGATGATTCTGGTCATGATATTAAACATAGAGGCTGACACCCTGTCATGCCCTCCTGGTTTGCTTAGAAGAACCTTGCCTACAACTTCAGACAGGAATTTGCCTTGATTGTTCATCCCCTTCCTGTTGAAGACTGATCCCACTTTCATCTTTGGATCCAGTCCACACCAAGTAAGAGCTTCCCTGGTCTTAGAAGCAGTTACTTCCTCTTCTTCTTGAATCTTAGGTAGCTGAAGTACCTTTCTTAAAGACTTGGGTGAAATCTTGACCTTGGTGCCATGCACCCTTGACTTAATCCTGAAGCCTGAGTCATCTATGGACGCACCAGAAAGGAATTCAATGACTTCCTTCTTCCAGATTTTCGTTGGTTCTGAAACCAAGAACTCCAATCCTGAATTGGCAATTAGGGTTATCACTGATTTGAATTCCTGATCACTGTCGTCGAAGGCGCCTCGCACGAGCTCATAGCCCTCGTTGACGTTCTCTTCCAGCTTGGGAGCCATTAGGGTTTGAAGATTTAGTCTTGAGATGAGAGAAATGTCGACACAAGAGTTTAGGTCTCGAAACTTTGAAAGCGTGTCGACAATCAAAGACAGAACCCTATTTATACCTTTCTTGTTTGAAGACGAACAGGCGGGATGAATTTCTAATGATGTGTCGACACTGTCAATAAGTGTCGACACAGACTTATAATGTCTCGACACACATGTGTCGACACAAATTTAGTCAACAGATTTTATGTGTCGACACTTGGTTAAGTGTCGACACCACTATACTCGACATGTGTCGAGACTTTACTTAGAAAAATTCTGAGTAAAACTTAAGTGTCGACACATTATTGGATGTGTCGACACCTACTCGACATGTGTCGACACTAACATTCAGAAGTGTCGACACTAACTTCCTAGATGTGTCGACACCATTTTCCTGAAGTGTCGACACTTACTATTCTGTGTCGACATAGACTTGTCTATTTGTCGACACCTTTTTACTTAGCCAATTTCTGTTCTGTATACTTAGTCTAAGTTTATCATACCTAGTTCAATTTTGAACCTATTAAACTTAGCTTCTTCTAAGGGCTTAGTAAACATATCAGCTATCTGATTATCTGTTTTAACATATTCAAGTGCAATATCATTTCTTTCTACATGCTCCCTAAGAAAGTGATATTTAATCTCAATATGTTTAGTTCTACTATGTGATACAGGATTATTAGCTATGGAAATAGCACTAGTAGAATCACAATAAAGTGGAGTTCTACTTACCTGACATCCATAGTCTTCTAGCTGATGTTGAATCCACAGAAGTTGAGCACAGCAACTTCCTGCAGCTACATATTCTGACTCAGCTGTGGAGATGGCCACACTGGTTTGCTTTTTACTACTCCATGAAATGAGTCTTCCACCTAGGAATTGACAGGATCCAGTAGTGCTCTTTCTATCTTCTTTGCATCCTGCAAAGTCTGCATCTGAATAACCTGTTAGATCAAAATCTCCATTCCTAGGGTACCAGAGGCCTAGATAAGGTGTGCCCTTTAGATATCTCAAGATTCTCTTGACTGCAGTCAAGTGAGACTCTTTAGGGCAGGCTTGATACCTGGCACAAACACATGTAGCATACATAATGTCAGGTCTACTTGCAGTCAAGTAAAGTAGGGAGCCAACTATCCCTCTATACAAGGTTTCATCCACAGGTTTCCCTGCATCATCCTTGCTTAGAGACATACTTGACCCCATAGGAGTCTTCATGGTACTGGAGGAATCCATACCATATTTCCTTATGAGTTCTAGGGTGAACTTAGACTGACATATGGATAATCCACTTTCAGTCTGTTTAACTTGGAGACCCAAGAAAAACTTCAGCTCTCCCATACTACTCATTTCAAATTGACTCTGCATAAGCTTTGCAAACTTTTTGCAAAGGCTACTTTCAGTAGACCCAAATATAATGTCATCTACATATATTTGGACAAGTATTACTTTGCCTCTAGATTCCCTAAGGAATAGAGTCTTATCTATTTTCCCCTTGTGAACTTGTTCTCAATGAGGAAACTAGATAGGGTTTCATACCAAGCTCTAGGAGCTTGCTTTAACCCATACAATGCTTTCCTAAGTCTATAGACATAATGTGGAAGAGTAGGATCAACAAAACCTGAAGGCTGCTCCACATATACTTCTTCTTTTAAATTACCATTAAGGAATGCTGACTTCACATCCATTTGGTATACTTTGAATCCTTGGTAGGTTGCATAGGCCAAGAACATCCTGATGGCTTCCAGTCTGGCTACTGGAGCAAAGGTTTGATCAAAATCAATACCTTCTTCTTGCCTATATCCTTTTGCAACCAATCTTGCCTTATTCTTAATGATGACTCCTTGTTCATCTAACTTGTTTCTGTAGATCCATTTTGTTCCTATCACATTGTGATCTTTAGGCTTAGGAACTAAGTCCCAAACCTTGCACCTCTTGAACTGGTTTAGCTCTTCCTGCATAGCTTCAGTCCACTGTGGATCTTGTATTGCTTCTTCAAATTTCTTTGGTTCTATTTGAGACAGAAAACTTGAATATACTGCAGCATTCTGATTTCTGCTCCTTGTCTGAACACCTTGTCTTGGATCTCCAATGATCAGCTCCACTGGATGATCTCTTAGATGTCTGTTGGCTGGAGGCATCCTTACTTCTGGTTGTACTTCTTCAGCATCTTCATTATGCTGAGTTCCTTGTACTTCTTCAGCTTCTGGTACATGTAGTTCTCCCCCTGGACATGAGCCATCTTCTTCTTCTTGCTGTCTTGCAGCAGGTACATCTTCCATGGTTAGCTTGTCCATCTTCTTAGAAAGACCTGAGGGGCTGCACACACTACTAAACAACTCATTGTTAATTAGTTGTGACTCATCAAAAACTACATGCACAGATTCCTCTACAACTTGTGTAGTCAAGTTGTAGACTCTATAAGACTTACTATTACTGCTGTACCCAACAAACACTCCCTCTTGGGATTTGGCAGCAAACTTAGTTAAGTAAGTCTTCCCATTGTTAAGTATGAAGCATTTACAACCAAAAATCCTGAAATAGGATAGATTTGGTTTCCTGCCTTTCACTACTTCATAAGGGGTCTTGTTTAACCTTTTAGTGATGGTAGCCCTATTTATCACATGGCATGCAGTGTTTACTGCTTCAGCCCAGAAATATTCTGGCAGTGATGAATCACTTAATAGAGTTCTACCAGCCTCTATCAAGGTTCTATTTTTCCTTTCAGCAATGCCATTTTGCTGAGGTGTTCTAGGTGAAGAGAATTCTTGAAATATCCCATAGTCTTCACATAATTTTGTCATGCTTTCAGATTGAAACTCTGTACCATGGTCACTTCTAATTTTGACCACTGTACAGTTCAATTCATTCTGAATTTGCCTAACAAAACTGTGGAAGACACTAGGTGTTTCAGATTTCTGCTTTAAGAAGAACACCCAGGAAAACCTTGAGTAGTCATCAACAACTACAAAGGTGTAGACCTTCCTACCTAAGCTGTGAACTGGCATTGGACCAAATAGATCCATATGCAAGAGGTATAAACACCTCACAGCATCCTTGTTGTCAATGCTTCTAAAGGTGGATTTAGTCTGCTTGCCCTTTTGACAAGCTGAGCAAATGCCATCTTTGACACACTTAACTTGAGGACCATTCCTCACTAACTCTTTACTAAAGAGTTTGCCAATAGTCTTGTAATTAAGATGAGCAAGCCTCTTGTGCCACTTGACACATTGAGAGACTGTCTCATCAGCTACAAGACAAACTGGAGAACTATTGTTCTCAACCATAATGTCTAAACAATAGACATTTCTCTTCCTATAACCTGTCAAAATGATCTTTTGATCACTTGACCTCTTGATATGACAACCATTTTTAACAAATGAGATGTCATACCCTACATCACTTAATTGACTTATACTAATGAGGTTATGTTTCAAACCTTTAACATAAGCCACTTGAGTAATGGTAACAAGGTTAGAAGAAATGTTACCAAACCCTTTGATGATTCCTTTTTCAGAACCACCAAAGGTCACCTTTGGACCATTTTTGATTGGGATGTAGTCCTTCAGTAGTCCCCTAGTTCCAGTCATGTGTCTGGAACATCCACTATCCAAGTACCATGTAGGGGTATGGCCACTTGGATTCTCCTGCAAAACAAATTAATGAACCTTAGAACCAAAGTTTCTTGGGTCCTTGGTAACTGTTAGTTTGGCAACTTGACAAGGCTACCTACTGGCTTTCCATCAGGTATCTTGTTACTACCTTTGGCACTAACATTGTGCCAACAGTCCAAAGCAAAGTGGCCAATTTTGCCACAGCACCAACATTCAAATTTGTTGTACCTTTGCTTAGGTACAGACTTGGCTGTCTTAGTAAATGTTGGGGCTTTGCCCTTGGACTTGGACTGATTCTGAACAGTCCTAGCTGGATTAACAAATCCCAGTCCAGTCTTTCCTTTATGATGAACAAAATCATCAATCAAGGGTAGCACTGATTTAGGTTTTGAATACCTAGCTGCTAGCTCTTTCTCCTTCTGAAGATTAATCTCCAGTTTCTTAATTTGATCATTCTTAAATGTAATAGTACCCATCTGAATCACAGTAATGTGTTTCAGCCTGGCCACTTCATTCAGTTTTTGATCATAATTCTTCTCATAATCTATTGCAGCTGCCTTGAGATCAGCAATTTCCTTGGCCAAATTTTTGGCTAGGGTCTTGCTTTTCTTATAGGCTTGCAATAGTACTTGATATTCATCTAGGAGTTGATGAATATCTCCCTCAGACTCAGATATATTCTCATCACTTGATGAAGAATAATCTGACTCTGAACTAGAACTGGAATCAGAACTTTGAGTTAAACCTTGTACCTGACTGGGTCCTGGCTGCTCCAGGTTTTTGGTACTTTCAGTCAAAGCCATCAGTCCTTGGCTTTGACAGTCTTCTTGCTCATAGATAGATTCCATGATCTGCATAAACTCTTCTTCTTCTTCAGCAAATAGCCCAATATAGGCTTCAGCATCTGTCTCAGTGTCTGAAGAAGACATATCTGAAAGAGTCTTCTCATTCTTTGCAACAAAGGACTTCTCCTTCTTTCCTTTGAAGTGAGTTTTCTTTTTGTCACTGGATTCCTTCCTTCTTTCAGGGCAGTCTGCAATAACATGGCCCTGTCTATTGCAGCAGTAACAAATTATCTTGGATCCAGTTGCCTTACTAGTCTTGGTCCTTTTCTTGTCCTTCTTTGAAGGCTTCTTTTCCTGATACTGACCCTCTTTCCCTTTGGAAGATGAAGGTCTAGACCTCCACTGTTTCTTCTTAAGGAACTTCTGAAAATGTCTGGTGAATGCAGCAAAGTCTTCATCACTTTCACTGCTTGTAGATTTTGTACTTTCTGACTCTTCAGATTCTGATTCAACTACCTCAGGAGGAGGAGTTGATGACTTGGTCTTGCTCTTTCTGGGTACATCTGACTTAAAGGCAACAGTCTTTTCTCTGTATTCAGTCCTTGTTGACTTTTCTTCTTCTTTTCTCACTGACAATTGCATCTCATAAGATAACAACTTGCCAAAAAGTGTGGGAGGAGGAATTTCTCCCAACTTTGCCATTTCTCTGATGGCACAGATCTTGGTGTCCCAGTCTTTGGTGAGGGACCTTAAGAATTTATCATTCAACTCATAGTTTGTGAACTCTCTTCCATATGACATGAGTTCATTTACAATTCTATAAAATTTCTTGTAGCATTCAGTGATGCTATCTCCTCTTCCTTGCCTAAAGCTCTCATATTCTTGATTAAGCAAGGACTTCCTATCTTGCCTTACTTCTTCAGAACCTTCCATATAGACAATGAGGGTGTCCCACATTTCTTTTGCAGTTTTACAGTGAATAAGGTTCTGGAAGGTGGCATCATCAATTGCACTAACTATTATATTCTGTGCTCTTTTGTCCATGGTTGCTAGGACAATCTCATCCTTGGTCATTTCAGAGAAATCCTTTGGAGTCCTCTGATTTGCATCCAATACTGAAATCTTCATGGGCACATATGGCCCTTCTTTGACTGTGATGTATATCCTAGGGTCAGAGGCTTCCATAAAAAGCCTAACCCTCTCTTTCCAGATCCCAAATATCTCTTTTCTGCATATAGGTAGTTTCATTGAACCCAACTCCTTATGATTCTCTGAAGAACCCATGTTCTTGATTTTCTTGAAACTGTTTCCTATTTTCTGACTTATACTGAATCTGCCAACTGGATCTCCTCAGACAGTTAGTCCTGATTTTGAGGAACCTCCCTCTGATACCACTTGAAAGATATGGTACCTAAACACCTAGAGGGGGGGGGGTGAATAGGTGACCTAATCCTTTTCTTGCTTTTGTTTGGCAGTCAACAGTTTATAACACAGATTTCTGAATAAGTTATCACAGCACACAACAATTCTCAACACAGTACAATCACAGCACAGAATACACAAGATTTTATAGTGGTTCCCCAATCTTTGGGTACATCCACTTTCCCCCTTCGCCTATCTAGCAGTGTACTAGATTCGGCCAAACTTCTCCACTAACTCAGAACCAAACTAGGTTCCTACCTCAGGCCCAAAGCCTTACACTCAGCCAAGAGGCCTACACTCAGCCACCCAGGCCTACACTCAGCCAATTAAAGGCCTACACTCAGAGTTCTTCAACTCCTACACTCAGGCACCAAGCCCTACCCTCAGCCTTTATAAAATAGGCTTACAATCACTCAGATCCAATGGATCTTACAAGTTTAAAATAGAAATTACAAATGCTAACTCTACAACTCAGAAAGGATGAGAGGAGTTGAGAGTTTCTTGAAGAGTTCTTGGAAGAACTCAGCTTGATCCAAACTGACTTAGCTTTCTTCAAAGCTTCTTGAGTAGAACTGAATTAGTCTGAATCTTCTGCAGTTGATCCTTGATCTCTGCTTCTTGAAATCCAGATGACTCTGAATTGTTCTTCTCAGCCTTAGTTCCAAAGACTGAATCCTTGGTTGGAGCTCTCTCTCTCCAACTACTTAGATCTGCAGTTGGACTGCCTGATCTTCTTGTGTTGATCCTCTATGTATCACTTCTTGATTTAATCTGATCAACTACTTCAGTTATTCTCACAACATGTAATGATAATGAACAACCTTCTTTTTTTTTTGTAAACTATGGGTGCCTATTTATAGGCTTCCTTCAAGGTAACCGGCTGATCCGGTTTATAACAGACTTTTGACTTCTCTGACAGTTGATGTAGACCGGCTGGATCGGCAGCTGTCGTGTCAACCAGTCACTTCTTGAAATTCCTCTAACTGTCAGTTAGTGTCGAGACTTTCTGCTCTTAAGTGTCGACACTTATAGACCAAGTGTCGACACATGTTGTGTAAGTGTCGACACAAGTCTACAAGGTGTCGACACAATTCCTTGTATGTCTCGACACAGTTTCTTCTGCATGTGTCGACACTGAAATTGAGTGTCGACACAAGTACTTGTACTTCATCCTTTAACTGTATTCTTCTAAGTGTCGACACATCTCCTTTGTGTCGACACATCTTCATGTGTTGAAACTGTCAAGTGTCGACACTGATTCTTGGTGTCGACACAAGTCTTCATTCTTGATTCTTCAGCAGAGTGTCGACACATTCCCTTAGTGTCGACACTTATACTTAGAATATTTTACAACTTTTCTGTTCTTTGCTAAGTGTCGACACAGCTCCTTGTGTCGACACTTTCTTCAAGTGTAGAGTCTTTAACTAAGTGTCGACACATTGTGCTGAGTGTCGACACTTTCTTCAAGTGTTGACTCTTCTGGTTGTGTGTCGACACATTGTGCTGAGTGTCGACACATTCTTCAAATACTGAGTCTTTAGCTAAGTGTCGACACATTGTGTTGAGTGTCGACACTTACTTCCAGTGCTGAGTCTTCTGCATAGTGTCGACACATTGTGTTGAGTGTCGACACTTGTACTTAGATTCTGCAGACTTTTGCTGAGTGTCGACACTCACTTCAAGTGTCGACACTTTCTGGTGTTGACTCAGCTCTTCTAGGTGTCGACACTTCTGCTAAGTGTCGACACAGCTTTTCTGCATTCTTCTACACTGAGTGTCGACACAGCTCCAAGTGTCGACACTTTCTGACTAGTGTCGACTCTTCTTCCCAGGTGTCGACACAATGACTCCAAGTGTCGACACTGCATGTCTGGGTGTCGACACAAGCTTTCTCAAGTGTCGACACTTTGCCTCTGGGTGTCGACACATGGACTTAGAAATTTTCAGCTTCAGTCCAGTGTATACCTAACCTGCACAAGTAACTCAAACAAACATCAAATACATTCTGATGTATATCATTGAGTTAGGTGAGGCTTCTTCAAATCAGGTACATTTGACCAATGTACCCAACATTCAGGCTCTTATGATCGGTGTAGATATCAATCTTCACACAGTACAAATAATGTCTCCACAACTTCAAGGCAAAAATTACGGCCGCTAACTCCAAGTCATGGACCGGATAATTCCTCTCGTGCACTTTCAGCTGCCTCGAGCCATAGGCTATCACACTTCCATGTTGCAGCAGCACGAAATACAAACCACTGCCCGAAGCATCGCTATAAATCTCATAACCTTTGGTCCCACTCGGCGAACTCAGCATAGGCGCCGTGGTCAACTGACATTTCAACTACTCAAAAGCTCGCGCGCACTCCGGCGTACAGACAAACTTCTGCTCCTTCCTCATCAAAGTAGTGAGAAGTAACGCTATCCGCGAGAAGTTCTCTACGAAGCGCCTATAATAGCCGGCAAGCCCCAGAAAGCTCCGGACTTCCGCTATCGTAGAAAGCTCAGGCCACTCCCGTATCGCAACAATCTTTGCCGGATCCACTGCAATACCTTCTCCACTCACTATATGACCGAGAAATGCCACTGAGGACAACCAAAACTCGCACTTCGAGAACTTGGCATACAATTAATTCCTCCTTAGCATCTCCAAAACCAAATGAAGATGCCTGAAGTGATCTTCCTCACTCTGCGAGTACACCAAAATATCGTCGACTAATATGATCACAAAATGGTCCAAGTACTCCATGAAGGTCCTGTTCATCAAATCCATGAACACTGACGGCGCATTAGTCAGCCCAAATGGCATGACCGTAAACTCGTAATGCTCGTATCTCATAATGAACGCTGTCTTCGAGATATCACTCTCCCTTATTCGCAGCTGATAGTACCCAGACTTGAGATCCAACTTTGAGTACACCGTCGACCCGACTAACTGATCGAATAGATCATCGATCCGGGGGATCGGTTACTTGTTCTTTTCCGTCAACTTGTTGAGCTCCCGATAATCAATACATAGCCTCAAGCTTCTGTCCTTCTTCTTAACAAAGAGGACCGGCGCGCTCCAAGGAGAAGAACTTGGACGCACAAACCCTTGCTCCAATAACTATTGCAGTTGAACCTTCAGCTCCGCCATTTCCTTAGTCGCTAACCGATATGGAGAGCGTGACACAGGCTTTGCACCTGGTACGAGCTCTATTGTAAAATCTATCTCCCACTACAGCGGGGCTCCAGGAAGATCGCTAGGGAACACATCAGGGTACTCTGATACCACTGAAATAAAGTCCAACGTGGGCTTAGGCTTTGCAACCTCCACTAGAGTAAAGAACATCTCTGCACCGGCATGAACCGCTTTCACCACCTGAAGAGTAGACATTAACATCTTGCTTGACCCTTTTAAGCCCGTAAAAGTCATCTCACGACTTGCTCCCAGCTTGACTTCCTTGCTACCGCAATCAATATAGGCTTGCTGCTCCGAGAGCCAGTCCATGCCAAATATAACGTCGAACTCCACCAACGGTAGTAACGACGCTTGCAGATCGAACTCTTGGTTCCCAATTCGAATCTTCACGCCACATATTCTACCCGCGCGCATCGAACACCCATTGGGCAACAACACATCCAACATATCCTTCGCCATCGAAGAAGGTACTCCTATGCATGATATAAATCATTCAGACAAGAAGTAGTGTGAAGCTCTTGTATCGAAGAGTGCTCTTGCCGGATTTTCACAAATCAAAACAAAGCCTAAATAAGCAGTGGTAAGGTAACAAGCACATAACAAGTATTTAAAAGATTAAATTGCTATAAATGTAAATTTTACATGTCACCACATCTGCCTATTTGATGGCCTCCTGTTGGCCAAGATTATACACCCTTGGTTGGGCCGGAGCATAATGGGACGCGGTTGACTCCACCGCCTTGCCCTTCTCTTCATAAGTTGCTCCCGGCTTCCTTTCGGACTTGGTACGACCTCTCAAACAGTCACGGGCAAAATGCCCCGGTTTCCCACAGTTGTAACAGGCGCCCGGGGTCTGACCCGTAGTCGCCCTAGAAGTACTAGAAGAGGGAGCTGGACCCGAAGTCCTAGCCTTCTTAGAGAATTTACGGTACCCCGACTTTGAAGTAGTCGGCACCTTGAATTCAGACTTCTTGTCACCCAAACGTTTCTTTGCCTGAACATTCTTCATGTCCTTCTCCAAGGACCGGGCCGTGTTGACCAAGATCAAGAAACCCTGCGTCATCAGCCCCGAGAGTAGTAGCCTAAACTCATCTCTCAACCCTTCGTAGAATCGATTCGTCTTGCGCTCCTCATCTGCGATGGTGGAGCTAGCATATCGACTCAAACGAGTAAACTCGTGGAGATATTCATCCACGCTACTGTCTCCTTGAACCAACTTCAGGAACTTGTTCTCCAACGCTATCCTCTGTGTCGAAGGGAGGTACCTAGCCAAGAATATTGTTGAGAACTCCTCCATCGAGACATCTGTAAGCTGCCTACCTCTCAATAGATGCAGCTCCAATCCTTCCCACCACAATCTCGCTTCACCGTCCAGAAGGAACGTAGCAATAGTGGTCATTTGCCACTCCTCCATATCCGTGGATATCAAGACTCTCTTCACCCTAGAGAGCCAGTCTTCAGCTTGAGATGGGGTTCCCAACCCCGAGAATACTGGAGGATTAAAGCTCATGACATGTTTGAGCTGTCTCTTGGTTTCCCTCCTTAGCACCAACGGCTCCACTACTACCTGCTCCACTCTCCTCGGCTCAACCTCTGGAAGAGGTACCTGCTCCATCGCAGGAACGGGCTGCTGCTTTTGCCTTGCAGGCTGCGCATTAATCATGTCCAACACTACTTCGGCCACCAATCGTATGGTCTCAGCCAATGGAGGTGTTGCAGGAGCATCATTTGGTGCACTGCTAGCCTCAGAAACTTGACGTTCCGAGGGCACAACACCGCTTCTGGTCACCTATAATGGTACAAAACACCGTTAAGCGACCAAATAAAATTACAAACAATAATTATAGGAACACGTAGGTTCCCCAAACACGTGTATTTTCATTCCTAAGTGGACATTCATGGGTTCTTTTACTATTATAACGATGACGCACACACATGTGCTCACCACCTCTTAAAAAGAATTCGCCCACGAAGTCATTCTAAGCCTGACCGAAACCAGTAGTCTGATACCAAATTGTAACACCCCCTATCCGTCGCATAACATATAGCAGTAGGTCCGGCCGGGGCCCGACGCCATATACCACGGACAGACCGGGTGGTTACTCAATGGAAACCATCCAACCAATCCAACATCCTACACAGAGCATTCTAGCAGAAGGAGTTTTATAATTTGCAATGAAAATAACCCAGCAATAAGCATGAATGTCCACTAACAAGCCAAATAGGAGTGAAGTACATACACCAGTACTGGCCTTAAGGCCTTACAAATGGTTTACTCAAAATTACATGTTTTTCATATCACGGCACGCAGGCCGGTCATACATGAACAAAAGCAAGTAAACACTCCAATTAGGCCTTCGAGGGCCGACTTCGCAATTTGGGCTTTAGCCCGCTATTGACCGCTTGGTCCAGCAGCACCTGCAAGCAATATACCACCGCACGGTGGCAAACAAAAGCAACGGTCAGCAATGCTGACCAAATTATAACGATCCCGCCCCCAATACGGGGCGACGATGCTCCTTCCCTGCACTTATTAGTATAACCAAGTAGTATATAAATATACATTGCATCACATGCGTTGGCACATATGGCCACACGCCCCGTGCACTCAGGGCACATTCTCGGTGAACCGACCAATGTCACGTCAATTTAAGCCATAGACATTCCGGACTCACCACCGCCACTTTGACGGCCAAACATATGAGCATTTTGTCTTCTTGGCATGGGTCACGTCAATTTAAGTCATATACCGCCGAAGACCCTCATCTATGCCAACGGCTCTAACCGAACGACATAGAACGGGTATGGTTTCGCCTAACCCATGCTCACATCGCAACGATAATTTAAGCCATATGCGAGGTTCAAACTTCTCCCGATTCCCGTTTCCAACACATTCTTCACATAACCCGGTTATGTTCAAGTTGGCTCCCAGGACACCAAGTTGGTAAGATCACGCATCCGCCCAGTTTTTCGGGTGCAACTTAGGGTTAGTCCCCAAGGCTCCCTGTTGCAATCTACCACGTAGAAAACCCAAAAAACAAACATTCGCACAGAGTCTTCTCCGGCATTTATGCAATGCAACATCACCGATCCAGACCAACATGTCCGGATAGGCTTCACACGACATGCCTATGTCCGTTCTCTATTACGGACTCTACACAACGGGGACTTCACATATCTACCCGAAGGAATGCCTCCAACTAACCGCAAACTTGCGAGAGAGGTCTTCTTATGTAAAAGAAGGAGAGCTTCACATGCTCAAGTAGAGAATCGTTACCCTAGCATTTTTCCTTAGCGCCATGGATATGTAAGCGGATGAAAAGCACCGCACTCTCTTTGCCTTCGCAGATCCGAAGTCGGCTCGCGATTTGGAGCTATAAAACTCCTCCAAAGACTGGATCTAAGCTTCTTCTTCCTCTTTTGCTCTCCCCTCTCTCTAGGATTTATACAGAGAACCAACAGAAAATAATAAGGGTTTTGAAACCCATCTCTCTGGTATAACCCCTTTGGGATAACCACAGCCATCAGATCCAACAAAAAAAACGCACGGCTATGATCCAGGTCTGACCTGGACGAATAGGGTTAAACACCGCATGGTACACCAACAGGAGCAGGACTCGTCCTCAGCCAATTAAATTGTGTCAGGACATTTAGTCAACTCCCGCCAATCTCGTGTGTCGACACTCCGCATCGACCCAGTTAGATATGCCAGAAACAGCCCCGCGCTCGACGATCGTCGAACCAAGATCGTCGATCGCTGACAGATCGTCGAATGAAGATCTATGGCCCAATCATCGAACACAACACTCTGGCCAAATCGTCGAATGCGCAGCCCGATCGTCGAACCCACGGCCCGATCGTCGAACCCACGGAAAGCTGGCCCGATCATCGATCGCTGCTAGACGATCGTCGAACCCAGATGGTTGGCCCGATCGTCGAACACAGCATTTAGACAAGATCGTCGACCGCTGCTCGACGATCGTCAAACCCATATTTCAGCCTGATCTTTTTCCAGAACTTTGAACTACTCCAACACGCCCTGGGACACGCCCGTGTCCCAGGTCGTGTACCCCTACCAAATTCTAAATTTGGTACAGATTCGTCACCCGTCGTTCTTTTGAGTTTCGGGGAGTTACACCACCCATGCCCTACTAACCCTAAGGTGGGGTCAATGGGTCACTAAGGACCCATTGGGGACAATCTTTGAGGCTAAGTTGACCTAAGTCAACTCTAGCCCCAAAATGGTAAAAGTGCCCTTACCAAGGGTAGGTGGCCCCCAAAGTGCCAAGTCAACCCTACCCATCCCTACCTAGACACTAGGGGTGCCCAATAGGTCACCAAAGACCCAATGATGGTAATAGAAAAGGTCAATTTGACCTAGGTCAACCCTAGTCAAGATTAAGTCAAACCTAGCTCAAATAGGCTAACCCAAGCTCAAGCTCTCCTTCCTTTTTGGGGTAGCCTTAATATCATTAAAATTTTGAATGAGTGGTCTGCCAATAGGCTGAAGAAGTCAGCATAGTCAACCTAGATGACTAGGAGAGAGAAAAGCTCAACCTCATTTTAATGGAGGAGAGAGAGAAAGGTGGAAGGTTGCCATTCATGGCCAAGGAGGCCAAAGGCCACTCCTCATTGGCTGACCCAATACCACATTCACTTCAGGAAGACCAGGGGGCTAGTTTGGAGGCTGTCCATGGCCGGAACAGTGCACCATGCCATGGCCGAGAAGAATACCTTCAATGGCCATTAATGGCCATTGAAGCTTTAAACCTTCCCTCCCCTTCTAAATGACTGGATTCAACTCCTCTTGGGAAGAGCAGTAATTTCCAGTCGTTTCCCGGCTGGATTGAGCCCTGGTTCAGCCCCCTCTACAATGGCCGAACCTAGCCATTAATGGCCTTAATGGCCATTGATGATCCAACCCCTACTCTCCCCATCTGAGGCTTTAAACACCATCAATGGGTCGAGGTAAGCTTTTCCCAATCCTTAAATGAAGAAATCGAGCCACCCCACTGTGCAGTTGCAGAAACCGAGTGGCGCCTCCTTCAGAAATGGCATTCCGGCGATCTTCTCGGCTTCAGGCCGCCGGCAAGGTCCTCCTCCACTCCTTCTTCCATGGATATTTCTTAGTAATCACTAGGGCCAAGGTTCGGGCATAGTTGAGCCCAATCCAATTCGAAAATTTCATGGTTTTGGGCCGAAACTTATCTTGGTAGAACCGCCAGAATAGGTCTCTCTGGCGGCTGTACTGCCGCCTGGCGACAGCCACCACCTCAACGGAAGTGGCGGTGGCGGTGACCGGCCGGGGAGGTGGCCGGATCGCTGGAGGCAGTGTCCAGAAGAAGGTCCAGGATGGTGAGATCGGGACCGTCGGCTGGAGCTTGAAGATGATGGGATGTCGTCCACTATTGCGCCAAGATTCGTGCAGATGATGATTTTAAACCATAGGATATGAATTTTTGATTATTTAAATTCTGTCACATAATTTAAATTTTATGTTTTATTTATTAAAAATAGTTAGAAGCTCTATAGGAAAAAATGGTTGTAACGCCCCGAAACTCAAAGGAGCGACGGGGGACGTTTTGGGCCAGTTTTGGGTTCTGTCTGCAGGCACACGGCCAGGGACACGGGCGTGTCCCAGGGCGTGTCAAGCTTGTGTCGACACTGAGCCGGGAAGTCAACACTTTGGTCTCGACATTGTGTCGAGACTGGGCACACGGCCTGCGACACGGGCGTGTCACAGGGCTTGTCGACTCGTGTCGACACTTAGCCCGCGAAGTCGACACTCTGAGTTCGACGAAGTGTCAAGACATAGCATACGGTATACGACACGGGCGTGTCGCAGGGCGTGTCAACCCATGTCGACACTCGTCCCGTGAAGTCGATACTTTGATCTGGACATTGCGTCGAGACAAGGCACACGGCCTAGGACACGGGCGTGTCCAAGGCCGTGTCATCAGGTCGACGATCTTCACTCAACGAAGTGTCGAGTGTCGAGACCGTGTACACGGCCTGGGGCCCAGGCGTGTTGAGGTGACATGGGCAAGGACACGGGCGTGTCCTAGAACCCGTGCAGTGCTCGGGTTGTTTTCGAGGAAAAATGATGGGGGTACACGGCCGGCCACACGGCCGTGTCAGGTGGAACACGGGCGTGTCAGGTCGAACACGAGCGTGTTCGATACCCATGTGTTGTTCCAGGCGATTCGATTTTGACGGCGAATGAGGCACACGGCCCTGGACACGGGCTTGTGCCAGGCTGTGTTCGCTCCATATTGGGCATTTCAGTCCCGAATCAAAGCCGTTCATTTCTTTAATTGTTGATCCAACGACTGGGGGTTGTTCCTGAAGGGATATACCCGAGATTGGACTTAGAAACCCTCACTTTTCATAAGTTATTATCTTTCTAAAAGCTTATAGAGAGTGGAGAGCCAAGGAAGGAAGAAGGAGCTAGATCCGGCCATTGGAGGAGTTTCGAAGCTCCAAATCGCGAGCCGACTCCGGATCCACGGAGGCAAAGCTAGTGTGGTGCTTTTCATCCGCTTACTTTTCCATCGCGCCAAAGAGGAACGCTAGGTTAATGATTCTCTTCTTGAGCATGAGTAGCTCTCCTTCTTTGCATAGGAAGCCCGCTCTTGCGAGTTTGCGGAGAGTTGGAGGCGTTCCTTTGGGTCGATATGTGAAGTCCCCATTGTTTAGATTCCGTAAGCGAGAACGGACATAGGCATGATGTATGAAGCCTACCCGAACATGTTGGTCTGGATCGGTGATGTTGCATTGCATAAATACCGGAGAAGACTCCGTGCTATTGATTGTTTTTCGTGTTTTCTACGCGGTAGATTGCAGCAGGGAGCCTTGGGGACTAACCCAAAGGTGCACTCGGAAAACTGGGCGGATACGAGATCTTGCCAACTTGGTGGCCTGAGATCCAACTTGAACATAACCGGGTTATGTGAACTGTGATGGAAATGGGACTCGGTGGAAGTTTGACCCGCGCAAATGGCTTAAATTGTTGTTGCGATCTGAGCACGGGTTAGATGGAACAGTACCTGTTCTATGTCGTTCGGTTAAAGAGACCTAAAGGCGCATGGCAGTTGTCGTTGGCATAGATTACGGTCTTCGACGGTCTATGGCTTAAATTGTCGTGACCCAGGCTAAGAAGACAAATTGCTCATAGGTTTGGCCGTCAAAGTGGCGGTGGTGAGTCCGGAATGTTTATGGCTTTAATTGACGTGACATCGACAGGTTCACCGAGAATGTGCCCTAAGAGCACGTGGCGTGTGGCCGTGCGAGCCAACGTCTGTGATGAAATGACTATATATATATATATATTGCTCGCTTATGCTAATGAAATGCAGGGAAGGAGCATCGCCGCCCCGAGTTGGGGGCGGGATCGTTATAATTTGGTCAGCATTGCTGACCGTTGCCTTATTTTGCCACCGTGCGGTGGTTTGTTGCTTGCAGGTGCTGCTGGACCAAGCGGTCAATAGCGGGCTACAGCCCTTTTTACGAAGCCGGCCCTCGAAGGCCCAATTGGAAGTGTTTACTGTTTTATTCATGTATGACCGGCCTGCGTGCTGTGGTTTGTAAATCATGTAATATCAAGTGAAACATTTTGTAAGGCCTTAAGGCTTGTGTTGGTATTTGTATAACATTCCTATTTTGGTTAGTGGACATTCATGCTTTCGTGCTGGGTTCTTTATTGCAACTTTTATAAACTGCTTCCGCTAGAATGCTCTGCGTAGGATGTTATGATTGGTTGGATGGTTTCCATGCGTAACCACCCGGTCTGTCTATGGCATATGGCGTCGGGCCCCGGCCGGACCTTCTGCTATATGCTATGGACGGATAGGGGGTGTTACAAGTTGGTATCAGACTACTGGTTTTGGTCGGGCTTAAGTTGAATTCGTGGGCGAATTCTTTTTAAGGGGTGGTGAGCACATTGTGTGCGTCATCGTTATAACGGTAAAAGAACCCATGAATGTCCACTTAGGAATGAAAATACTCATGTTTGAGGAACCTGCGTGTTCCTATAATTTGCTGTTTGCAATTTTATTTGGTCGCTTAACGGTGTTTTGTACCACTATAGGTGACCAGAAGTGGTGTTGGGCCGTCAGAACGCCGAGTTTCTGAGGCTAGTAGTGCACCGTATGTTGCTCCTGCAACACCTCTGTCGGCTGAGAACATACGATTGGTGGCTGAAGCGGTGTTGGCCGTGATAAATGCGCAGCCTGCAAGGCAAACGCAGCAGCCCGCTCCTGTGATGGAGCAAGAACCTCTTCAAGAGGCTGAGCTGAGGAGAGTGGAGCAAGTGGTTGTGGAACCGGTGGTGCCAAGGAGGGCAACTGAGAGGCAGCTTAAGCATGTAATGAGCTTTAACCCTCCGTTATTCTCGGGGTTGGGAATCCCATCTCAGGCTGAAGACTGGCTCTCCAGGGTGAAGAGAGTCATGACAGCAACGGAGACAGAGGAGTGGCAAATGACCACCATCGCTACGTTCCTTCTGGACGGTGAAGCGAGAATGTGGTGGGAAGGATTGGAGCTGCACTTATTGAGAGGTAGGCAACTTGGTGATGTCTCGATGGAGGAGTTCTCGAGATTGTTCTTGGCTAGATACCTCCCTTCGACGCAGAAGATAGTGTTGGAGAATGAATTTCTGAAGTTGGTTCAGGGTGAGAAGAGCGTGGATGAATATCTCCATGAGTTCACTCGTTTGAGTTGTTATGCTAGCTCCACCATCGTGGATGAGGAGCACAAGACTAATCGCTTCTATGAAGGCTTGAGAGATGAGTTGAGATTACTACTTTCGGTGACGATGACGCAGGGTTTCTTAACCTTGGTCAATACTGCCCGGTCCTTGGAAAAGGACATGAAGAATGTACAAGCAAAGAAAAGCTTGGGTGATAGGAAATCTGAATGTAAAGTGTCGACTACTTCAAAGTCCGGCTATCGGAGGTCTTTCAAGAAGCATAGGACTTCGGGTCCAACCCCTTCTGGTGCTTCTAGGGCGACTACGGGTCGGACCCCGGGTGCGTGTTTTACTTGTGGCAAGACGGGGCATTTTGCCCGTGACTGTTGGAGTGGACGTCCTAAGTCCGAGAGAAGGCCGAGAGCTACTTATGAAGAGAAGGGAAAGGCAGTGGAGTCGACCGCATCCCATTATGCTCCGGCCCAACCAAGGGTCTATAATCTTGGCCAACAGGAGGCCATCAAACAGCCCGATGTGGTGACAGGTACGGTTTAATTTATAGCAAGTCAATTTCTTTAAATACTTGTTATGCACATGTTACCTTACCACTGCTTGTTTAGGATTTGTATTGATTTGTGAAAATCCGGCACAAGCACTCTTCGATATGGGAGCTTCACACTCCTTCTTGTCCAAAGGATTTATATCACGCATCGGAGTCCGTTCTTCGATGACGAAGGATAAGTTGGATGTGTTGTTGCCCAATGGGTGTTCGATGCGAGCGGATAGGATCTGCGATGTTAAGATTCGTATTGGGGAGCAGGAGTTCGACCTGCGGGCGTCTTTACATCCATTAGTGGAGTTCGACGTCATATTTGGCATGGACTGGCTCTCGGAGCAGCAGGCCCATATAGATTGCGGTAGCAAGGAAGTCAAGCTGGGATCAAGTCGTGAGACGACTTTTATGGGCTTAAAGGGGTCGAGCAAGACGTTGATGTCTGCTCTTCAGGTGGTGAAGGCGGTTCGTGCCAGTGCAGAACTGTTCTTTACACTAGTGGAGGTTGCAAAGCCGAAGCCCACATTGGATTGTATTTCAGTGGTATCGGAATACCCTGATGTGTTCCCCACAGATCTTCCTGGAGACCGCCTCAGCGGGCGATAGATTTCACGATCGAGCTAGTGCTAGGTGCAAAACCTGTGTCACGATCTCCTTATCGGCTAGCGCCTAAGGAAATGGCGGAGCTAAAAGTTCAACTGCAAGAGTTGTTGGAGCAAGGGTATGTGCGCCCGAGTTCTTCGCCTTGGAGCGCACCGGTCCTCTTTGTTAAGAAGAAGGACGGAAGCTTGAGGCTATGTATTGATTATAGGGAGCTCAACAAGCTGACGGAGAAGAACAAGTACCCGATCCCCCGGATTGATGATCTTTTTGATCAGTTAGTCGGGTCGACGGTGTACTCGAAGTTGGATCTCAAGGCTGGGTACTATCAGCTGCGAATAAGGGAGAGTGATTTCCCGAAGACAGCGTTTAGTACGAGATACGGGCATTATGAGTTTACGGTCATGTCGTTTGGGCTGACTAATGCGCCGTCAGTGTTCATGGATTTGATGAATAGGACTTTCAGGGAGTACTTGGACCATTTCGTGATCGTCTTCATCGACGATATTTTGGTGTACTCGCAAAGTGAGGAAGATCACTTCAAGCATCTTCATTTGGTTTTGGAGACATTAAGGAGAAATCAGTTGTATGCCAAGTTCTCGAAGTGCGAGTTTTGGCTATCCTCAGTGGCGTTCCTCGGTCATATAGTGAGTGGAGAGGGTATTGCTGTGGATCCGGCGAAGATTGTTGCGATACGGGAGTGTCCTGAGCTTGCTACGGTAGCGGAAGTCCGGAGCTTTCTGGGGCTTGCCGGCTATTATAGGCGCTTCGTAGAGAACTTCTCGCGGATAGCGTTACCTCTCACTACTTTGACGAGGAAGGAGCATAAGTTCGTTTGGACGCCGGAGTGTGCACGAGCTTTTGAGGAGTTGAAGTGTCGGTTGACCACGGCGCCTGTGCTGAGTTCGCCATGTGGGACCGAAGGCTATGAGATTTATAGTGATGCTTCGGGCAGTGGTTTGGGTTGCGTGCTACTGCAACACAGAAGTGTAATAGCTTATGGCTCGAGATAGCTGAAGGTGCACGAGAGGAATTATCCGGTCCATGACTTGGAGTTAGCGACCGTTATTTTTGCCTTGAAGCTGTGGAGACACTATTTTTACGGTGTGAAGATTGATATCTACACCGATCACAAGAGCCTGAAGTATCTTATTGATCAGAAGGATCTGAATATGCGGCAACGTAGATGGATGGATTTCCTGGGGGACTATACATTCAAGATCCACTACATGCCTGGTAAAGGGAATGCGGTTGTGGACGCGTTAAGTCGCCGAGCCCCAGCTCAAGCCAATTGGCTATCGGTGCATGATGAGCGGTTGGTGTGGGAGTTGGAGGCGTTGGAGATTATTTGCGTGGACAGGAAATCGAGTGCTGAAGCAGTTCTGAATTGGACTGAAGTCCAATATGACCTGGCTGATCGTATTCGACAGGCTTTGGATATGGATGCTCATATGAAGCAGTTCATGTTAGAGGCTCTAGATGGGTCAAATTCCCAATTCGTCGTGGAGGACGGATTACTTTGGAAAGACGGTCGTCTGTGCGTCACAAGTGTGGGCAATTTACGGGTGGAGTTGTTGTACGAGGCACACCTTACTAACTACTCGATTCACCCGGGGAGCACGAAGATGTACCGTGATGTGAAGAAACTGTTTTGGTGGCCGGGTTTGAAGAAGGATATGGCGCTATACGTAGCGAAGTGCCAAACTTGCACCTTGGTGAAGGCGGAGTGCCAAAAACCGAGAGGATTTCTTAAGTCCTTGCCTATTCCGGAGTGGAAATTTGACGACATCTCTATGGACTTTGTGTACGGTTTGCCAAGGTCGCAAAAGGGGAACGACGCCATCTGGGGGGTTGTTGATCGATTAACGAAGGTGTCACATTTTATTCCGCATAGGAAGGATGATCCGGTGGAGAAGTTGGCAAAGCTTTATGTGGATAACATAGTACGACTTCATGGTGTGCCCCGCAGTATCATGAGTGACCGAGATGGGCGGTTCACGTCCAATGATTGGAGGCTTGTGCAGCAAATGTTGGGAACAAAGCTGAAATTCAGCACAGCCTTCCATCCGCAAACGGATGGGCAGACCGAGAGGGTCAATAGAACCATGGAAGACATGCTCCGCATGTGTGTCTTGGATTTTGGAAAGCAATGGGAAGACCACCTTTATTTGGTGGAGTTCGCATACAACAATAGCTACCAAGCGAGTATTCTGATGGCGCCTTTCGAGGCCCTATATGGTAGAAAATGTCGCACGCCGTTGTCTTGGTTAGAAACGGGTGAGTCAAAGTTGTATAAGCGATCAGAAGTGGAGGATGCTACTTCTTTGGTGAGAACCATTCGGGCTATTGGGAAGAACGTGCTGGCCGAATTCCTCCTAAGATCTAGGCACAGGAACGTGGAGTTCGCTGTGGGTGATTATATATACTTAAAGATCAAGCTGTTCAAGGGTGTCTCGCGGGTACGGCGATTGAAAAAGCTAAGACCGAGGTACCTTGGACCGTTTTAGGTTCTGGAGCGAGTTGGTGAAGCGGTCTATCGGTTGAAGCTTTCAGTGGATCTTAGTGGTTTACATGATGTGTGCCATATTTCGGTGCTTCGAAAGGCGGTGCAAGAGCCTACGCAAGTGATCGCGGTTGATCAAGTGCCGGTGGATAGTGGGCTGACGACAAAGGTCAAGCCCGTGCGGATTGAGGACTCAGAGGTCAAGCGGCTACGCAATAAAGAGATCAAGATGGTCAAGGTCCGGTGGGACAATTGCGGTCATAATGAGCTCTCTTGGGAGCTAGAGTAGACTATGCTTGACGAGTATCCGGAGTTGTTCCGCTCAGGTACAAATTTTGGTTTTGTACATGTCTTTCCTTTATATAATTTCGAGGATGAAATTCTTTTAAGAGGGGGAGAGTTGTAACGCCCCGAAACTCAAAGGAGCGATGTGGGACGTTTTGGGCCAGTTTTGGGTTCTGGCTGCAGGCACACGGCCTGGGACACGGGCGTGTCCCAGGGCGTGTCAAGCTTGTGTCGACACTGAGCCGGGAAGTCGACACTTTGGTCTCGACATTGTGTCGAGACTGGGCACACGGCCTGCGACACAGGCGTGTCGCAGGGCGTGTCGACCCGTGTCGACACTTAGCCCGCGAAGTCGACACTCTGCGTTCGACGAAGTGTCGAGACATGGCACACGGCCTAAGACACAGGCGTGTCGCAGGGCATGTCAACCCGTGTCGACACTCATCCCGGGAAGTCGACACTTTGGTCTCGACATTGCGTCAAGACAAGACACACGGCCTAGGACACGGGCGTGTCCAAGGCCGTGTCATCTGGTCGACGATCTTCGCTCGATGAAGTGTCGAGTGTCGAGACCGTGTACACGGCCTGGGGCCCAGGCGTGTTGAGGTGACACGGGCAAGGACACGGGCGTGTCCTAGAACCCGTGCAGTGCTTGGGTTGTTTTCGAGGAAAAATGATGGGGGTACACGACCGGCCACACGGCCGTGTCAGGTGGAACACGGGCGTGTCAGGTTGAACACGGGCGTGTTCAATACCCGTGTGTTGTTCCAGGCGATTCAATTTTGACGGCGAATGAGGCACACGGCCCTGGACACGGGCGTGTGCCAGGCCGTGTTCGGTCCAGATTGGGCATTTCAGTCCCGAATCAAAGCCGTTCATTTCTTTAATTATTGATCCAACGGCTGGGGGTTGTCCCTGAATGGATATACCCGGGATTGGACTTAGAAACCCTCACTTTTCATAAGTTATTATCTTTCTAAAAGCTTAGAGAGAGAGGAGAGCCAAGGAAGGAAGAAGGAGCTAGATCCGGCCATTGGAGGAGTTTCGAAGCTCCAAATCGCGAGCCGACTCTGGATCCACGGAGGCAAAGCTAGTGCGGTGCTTTTCATCCCCTTGCTTTTCCATGGTGCCAAAGAGGAACGCTAGGGTAACGATTCTCTTCTTGAGCATGAGTAGCTCTCCTTCTTTGCATAGGAAGCCCGCTCTCGCGAGTTTGGGGAGAGTTGGAGGCGTTCCTTCGGGTCGATATATGAAGTCCCCATTGTCTAGAGTCTGTAAGCGAGAACGGACATAGGCATGATGTGTGAAGCCTACCCGGACATGTTGGTCTGGATCGGTGATGTTGCATTGCATAAATGCCAGAGAAGACTCCGTGTTGTTGATTGTTTTTCGGGTTTTCTACGCGGTAGATTGCAGCAGGGAGCCTTGGGGACTAACCCAAAGGTGCACCCGGAAAACTGGGCGGATACGAGATCTTGCCAACTTGGTGGCCTGAGAGCCAACTTGAACATAACCGGGTTATGTGAACTGTGATGGAAATGGGACTTGGTGGAAGTTTGACCCGCGCAAATGGCTTAAATTGTCATTGCGATGTGAGCACGGGATAGATGGAACCGTACACATTCTATGTCGTTCGGCTAAAGAGACCTAAAGGCACGTGGCACTTGCCGTTGGCATAGATTAGGGTCTTCGGCGGTCTATGGCTTAAATTGTCTTGACCCAGGCCAAGAATACAAATTGCTCATAGGTTTGGCCATCAAAGTGGCGGTGGTGAGTCCGGAATGTCTATGGATTTAATTGACCTGACATCGACCGGTTCACCGAGAATGTACCCTGAGAGCACGGGGCGTGTGGCTGTGCGAGCCAATTTCTGTGATGAAATGGCTATATATATATTGCTCGCTTATGCTAATGAAATGTAGGGAAGGAGCATCGCCGCCCCGAGTTGGGGGCGGGATCGTTATAATTTGGTCAGCATTGCTGACCGTTGCCTTGTTTTGCCGCCGTGCGGTGGTTTGTTGCTTGCAGGTGCTGCAGGACCAAGCGAACAATAGCGGGCTACAGCCCTTTTTGCGAAGCCGGCCCTCGAAGGCCCAATTGGAAGTGTTTACTGTTTTATTCATGTATGACCGGCCTGCGTGCCGTGGTTTGTAAATCATGTAATATCAAGTGAAACATTTTGTAAGGCCTTAAGGCTTGTGTTGGTATTTGTATAACATTCCTATTTTGGTTAGTGGACATTCATGCTTTCGTGCTGGGTTCTTTATTGCAACTTTTATAAACTGCTTCCGCTAGAATGCTCTGCGTAGGACATTATGATTGGTTGGATGGTTTCCATGCGTAACCACCCGGCCGGACCTACTGCTATATGCTATGGACGGATAGGGGGTGTTATAATGGTCAACACATGATTTGTACTGCTATGGGTCTACGTTATTTTAAAATTGGTTTGAACCAATTTGGGTGCCTGGTTATACTAGGGCACCCATTTTGGAGGGACCTATACCTAGGGCTATACTGAGATTAAAAAGGGTGCCCACCCTTCATCCCTGGCCCAAATGACTTCAAATTTTGACAGGGAGTCCTCCTAAACTAAATCTAGGTCCTACCCAAAAAAGAAAATTTTTGGGAACAACTTTTCTATAGTTTTAGAAATAATTTAATTTCTCTATGGTAAATTAATTTAGGGATCAAATTACTTCCAAACTCACCCAAATTTTGGTGGGTGGTGCTTGGGGTCATTATAAAGCACTAGTTAAAATTTCATCTCATTTGAAGATGGTTTGAGTAGGAAAAATGAAAACCCTAGTCTTGCCATAATAAGGGTATTTTGGTCAAAAAGTGAACTTAGGGCTTTGAGTGTTTAAATCACCTCAACAGAGATTGAAATTTGGGCCACTGACTGGCATGGTTTTTATCACCTCCCCATGGAAGATGGATTAGATTGGAATATATTTAGCCTAAAATCTAAGACCAAACCCTAAGGAAGGGCATTTATGCCTTGTGAAGGGCATGAGGTCAAAGGACCTTGTATGAGCTTGAAAATTTGTAGGGAGAATGCTAGGGAAGTTAGAGCCCTCTGGTGAAAATATAAATGGATTTGGAAAGGGGTAGGCCTCTCATAACCCTAACACTAATTTAGGGCACAAATCTTATAATGTTAGAATAGACTAGTAAAACTCATTGAACTATAGTGAAATTTGGTTGGTGTGGTTATAGGGGCAGTATGACCCTCTGGTAATTTAATTGGGAATTTTGGATCAATAATGCTAGCACTCTCTTTGTAACCCAAGGGGTTGCCCTAATTAATCTTTTGGTTATTATGATCCAACTGCCCATTGAAATGCCATGAAACTTAGGAAGAGGGAGTTTTAGACTTTAACTCTTAAGTATGAATTTTATTATAAATTTTGAATGCTAATATGTAGCACTTACTTCACAAGCTCATCAATTTGGAATATTATTCAATAATTTGTTTCGAGCTCAATACTTGTTGAACAATTATAAAACTTGATAAGTTGTGTTCTTAGTTCATTATGCTTATATGGAAATTTATTTGGAATGTTTAGATGAATATTTGTTATACCTTGTTCATTAACACATTAACTTGGAATTTTATGAGAAAATCAAGTATTGACTTTATTATTCAATGATAAATTGTGAAACTTGATCTAGAGTATTTATATGCCCTCATATAATCATCCTTGAATTTTCTCTGAATTTTTGGAGGTATTAGTGATGTCCATTCTCATAAAATGATTTATTATGGGATATATTTGAAATTAGAATTAAGGGCTTATACCATGCTGAAAAATTGGGAGACTTTGGATATTAAGTTAATTATTCATTTTGTATTTGGCATAAATTTATTAGAATATTATCTTGTCTGAAATTGGTACCTCGTGTTCAAACTTGAGATTTTTGGCCACTAGAATAATTAAATAATTATCAGATAAATAGGAAAAATTGTGAAATTCTGGATTTAGGCCACAAAGGTCATAATAGCCCTTCAATAATTATTATAGGAGTACTGTATGATTATTTGGTGTACCCCACTTTATACACCTCATATAGCTTAGGTTGGTCTGCATTTAGTAAAATCGTAGAAGTTGTCTTGGAGTAAGAATTGGGGCACACGAGTTGGGGATATAAGTTTGCTGATTTGGATGAATGATAAATATTTCGTCCTTGGAAGTTGGGATTAGTGAGCGGTTGGAATGGCTAGTGTCCGGTGGTGCTCGGGATCGGCGAAAGATCGTCCTTCCCGTAGGGGAGGAAGTGTCAAATACTCTAGGGTTAGATCCAGTACAACAAGTAAGGGTTTTGGGAAATTTGATAGCAACCAATAATAGTAAGTGCCTTGCGAAAGGGAGTTTTGGGAGTAATCCCTTCGTACTTCCTAGTGTCTTCGAGAGCCTTTCACGGGGTACACCTTGGGCAGTCCTGGGCTAACCTAAATAGTAGGTAAAACTGAAATGCAAGAGTAAGTAGAAATAATCTAGGGTTGCACTCACACTCCCCGGTGTTGTGGGGGGGGGGGGGGTTAGGTTGGGTCACTCGGGCAGTAGGCTCGGTGGATTTGGTGGTGGGCAGCTTGGCCCGACGAGCTTTGGCTCGGTTGTTGTTTGTGATGGGCAGGTTGGCCCGACGAGCTTTAGCTCGGTGCTGATACATAAGGTTGCATGTGCATAAAGTAAAGGTGGTGGGTCTTCGATATTGGAGTGTAGATGCACCGACGCCAATACGTTAACTCGGCAAGTGTGGTTTAGCACTTGGCTAAGTAAAGTCCGGTGCGCCAGCCGGCAAGAGTACGCAGGAGCTCCGCTTATTGAACCAGCATTGAGGCATACGATAGGTCAGACTGGTAGTGCAATTACCGGTTTAGAGGTGGGCGAGGCCCAACCCACCACTTCTGTTTGCCACTATGGAGGTATCCTGGGAGGTTCGGCTCCAGAAAGGGGGAACTAAAGGTCTGTGTACACAGAATCGAGTGGGTGTGTTGCACTTGCAAGTTCACAGCATGGCATAATTGTATTTCATAGCATAATCATTACATTCAACCCTGACACCTATTGTATAAAGTGGTATGGGACGCTTTATACAATAGGCCCTGCAAAACGACCCCCTGGTTTATAAGTCGCGCGAGCAAGCTTATAAGCTAAGGTTTTATTCGGTAAAATTATATATATTTGTATTTGATTGAAAACCGACACCCTATCGTATAAATTGGTATGAGACTTTTTATACGAAAGGAGCCCTGCAAAAGATCCCTTGCTTATATGTTTCCGTATAAGTTAAGGTTACTTCTTGTTCAGTTTTTCATTCCTATATTACTGCTAGATTAGTTCCGCCACCATTTGTTTACTTGTTACTCTCAACCTTCTGGTCCTCTCCTTTCCTCCTTCCCGCTCGGTGCCTAGGAGACATGGGGGAAGGGGCGGGGGATGATAGGGCTTAGTCTTTTAGACAAACGGTTTTCGAACCGCATCATTTTAGGGGACCGTGGAGCCCAGCATGGAGGAGCAGCCCCACAGGTCGGGACGCTTGGAGATGGGGCAGTCTAGCACCGGAGTTAAGACAGCAGGGACAGTGAGTCTTGACCTCCAGTAGATATATTTATTTTGCCTCCGCGTTGAGTGGCATGTAGTGAGGATTTGATGTACTGGTCATGAGCCCAAGACTTAGTACCTTTAGTAATTATATGGACACTACCTTCGTGGAGCTTATTTACTATTTATATGTGATTTTTCTGTGGACTTATCTTATGTTACATTGCTACGATTGTGATCGATTTGGCCGACAGGATCGGCGATTTATGGTGATGACCTTCTCGGGTGCGAAGGTGTCTCCGCAAAGCGGCGGTTCTAGGCCTAAGACCCCGTTGTTTTTTTTTAAAGGGGGGGGGGGGTCTTACAAGTGGTATCGGAGGCAAACCTCGATCGAAAAGTAGCAGTCCACAACCCCTGGGTCATCCCCACGCGAGTTTAGTTTGGGGAAAAACTAAGAATTGGAAGCAGTGGTGTGCCCATATGAGGGATCACATTTAAATTGTCCACTTTAGTTAGGTTTGAGTCGATTGCCTACTAATGAAGTTTGTTTTGCAGCCCCCAGCTCAGCCTACGCCACAAGGCAGAGCCCAGCAGACTCCGGACGTTGCACCACCTCCCCCGGTCCCCACTCCATTCCTAAAGTCAGAGATGGGATAGACTTTGACAGCCATCTTGGAGGCTTTTAGGGCTCAACAAGTTCTGGCTCTGCAGCCAAGCCCGGGGGCCAACTGGCTGAGTATTTTCCGAGGACTTACTCCCCCATCCTACTTGGGGGCAGAGTCAGCCGTTCGGACGGAGGAGTGGCTGGACATTATGTATGAGATGCTGACCGGGATTCGGTGCCATTGGGAGGAGAGTCTGTCCTTGGTCGTCTCTTTCCTGGAGTCCCATGCCAAGAGATTGTGCAAGACTTTGATGGACACGACATTTGCTGACAGAGAGGTTGCTGAGATAGCTTGGTGGGAGTTCAGGGCCGCACTGTTAGAGCATTTCATTCCGCAGTCGGCCAGAGACGAGCTGGAGGATAGATTTTTACAGTTGAGACAGGGTAGCAAAACAGTGGTGGAATATCATCGGGAGTTCAACCACCTAGCCCGATTTGCAGATTCTTACCAATTGGATGAGGCAGGCTATACGAAGAGGTTCTATAAGGGCCTACGAGAGGATCTGAGGGAAGCTCTATTGTTCATGTCCGACGGGCCTATTCCTCGGATATTAGAGATGGTGAAAAGATCGAGGCGGATTGGCATACTACCCGAGGCCGGAAGCGGCCAACTCCAGCTGGGAAGGCCCATTTATTGTAACGGAGGCAGGCCCCTAGATGAAGAGGGGACAACAGATAGAAGAGATATCTGGGTAGATAAGGAGTTAATGGAGGTCACAAGAGGTGTAATGGCCTCTTGGATCAAAGGTTGGATGAGAGGTGCGAGCAAAGAAATGAGGGTAGATGGATCAAATGGGGAAGGGGAAGGGGATGGAATGGGAGGAGGAATAACAGATGGAGTGGGGCATCTTGCATGATTGTATTTGATGGTATATGATAAGATGGGATGGTGGATAAGTGTGGGGGAAGAGGAGACTGTGGAGGTGTAGGAAGTATTGTCTCAGGAGGGGAATCTGGAGGAGTGAGTTGTTGATGAACTTGCAAAGGGGAAGATGGGGGTGGAGATTAAGTGATTGTCAGGTCAAGTGGTGGAGATGAAGGAGGGGTAGGCATATGAGGAGGCTTCTTTGGAGGAAGAGGTGCTGGATGAGATGGTTGAGATGGAGGAACCTCTTCAGCAGGGTGGGGAGCGGCCTTTACAGCACTTGTGCTCTCAGAAGTTTGGAGGGAGGAGGAAGAAGCCTTTGAGGGCTTGGAGATGGTCCACTCCCACCTGCCAAACAAAGCTCAAGTGAGGCGCTTGCTGGCGTTTATGAAGATGTTCGGGGAGACCATACATTCAGTAGCCTTCTCTTTGAGAAAGATTCCCAAAATTCTGCCAAAGCAGACTTCCTTCTTGCTGTTCATCTTCTTGATCAATTCAAACAAAACCTTACTCCAATCAACTTGTCGCTTATTCACTACTGCAGACATTATTAGAAATTGGTGATGGGTAATATAGTCATGAGCAGAGTGCTTGGCCATCAGTATCTTTCCCGTAATATCTGCTAGAAATTGGTAGGCGGTGGATAGTTGCTTTTTCAACAACTTATTAGGGTTGTTACTAGAGAAACCCATCAGTTTCAGCATATCACTGAATTCCTCAGAATACATTTCCAGATTGTCTTCTCCGTTCACTAATCCAAATATCTTAGAGAGAACTGCGGGAGAGAGGGAAACAACAGTGTTCCCTATATTACCGGTCAAAACATCTTCTTCAGAAACTGTAGATGTATATACCCACTCTCGTATTTTCGTTCCATGAAGTTTAATGGGCCTGTTCATGAAATCCTTTAAACTGAGTTCTTCCAGTAGTTCCAGGATGTATAGAAAGATGGGGTCAGAATGTTGAAACGACTCAAAATACATGTCGAAACCAGTGTCAAACTTCATTGCAACCAAAGCACCTGAGGGAATCGCCATTGATGTCCTGCAAGAAAAATACAGAGAGAAACGGCGATCAAGAGCAAAGGAACTGAAAGCGCGGGACGGAGGTCGAAGAAAACCTAGATATAAGATTTTCAGAATATGAATCGACAAACTCCGTTCCACGAAAAAGAAAAATTCTTTGAACTGAGCTCGACGAAGTAAATTATAGACAGATAATTCGTCGATCTCATCCGGAAGAATCGAAAACAGTTCGTCGAACTCCATTTGACGAAATGTCTTCTGAAGCAAAGTTCGTCGATCTCTGGTCGACGAAAATTGTTTCCTCATACAGAGAATTCGCCGATCTCCATTCGACGAGAATCTCTCAAACTTTCCCTAATTCGTCGAACTCCGTTCGACGAACTCTGGAAAATTCGTCGAATGCAGACAGAAACTAGGTTAACTCTTCTCCATTAATCATTCCCAGTTGATTTATAAAGAACAGATGGTTTTCTCATCCAATGGCTTGGTGAGAACATCTTCTCTCTATAGATCAGTATTAATATGGATCAAGTTAATTTTCTTTTTGTCCACATTATCTCTAATAAAATGATGTCTTATTTAAATATGTTTAGTCCTAGAATGGTGAACTGGATTCTGTGCTATAGCAATAACACTAGTATTATCATAAAATAATGTTGAATTATTTAAGTTGACAGCATAATCTAAGAGTTAGTTTTGTATCCATAACATTTGTGAACAACAACTACTAGCAACCATGTATTCTGCTTTTGCAGTTGATGTGTACACAGATGTCTGCTTTTTACAAAACCAGGAGACAAGTCTCATACCAAGGAACTGGCATGTTCCAGAGGTACTTTTCCTGTCCACTCTACATCCAGCATAGTCATCATCTGAGTATCCAGTTAACTCAAACTCTGACTCTACAGGATACCAGAGTCCTAGATTAGGGTAACTCTTTATATATCTCAAAATTTTTTTTAGGAAAATAAGGTGATATTCTTTAGGGTTCACTTGGAACCTAGCACAAAGGCATGTGGCAAACATTATATCAGGTCTGCTAGTTGTTAGGTATAATAGAGATCCAACAATTGCCCTATAATTTTTCTGATCCACTGGTTTCCCTGCTGCATCAGAATCCACAACAGCATTTGTGGCCATAGGGGTTTTCATCCTTGAAGCATCACCCATCCCAAACTTTTTGATAAGCTCTTTAGCATACTTAGCTTGGGAGAGGAAGATACCATCTGGGAGTTGCTTCACTTGGAGACCAAGGAGGTAGGAAAGTTCACTCATGCTACTCATCTCAAATTTAGAATGCATGAGGTCAGCAAACCTGTTGCACAATTTGGGATCAGTAAACCCAAAAATAATATCATACACATAAATTTATACTAAACATATTTGGTCCTTATGATGTCTAGTGAAAAGTGTTTTATCTATGGTTCCTCTTGTAAATTCATGCTCTAAAAGAAACCTTGCTAGGGTCTCATACCAAGCTCTTGGAGCTTGCTTTAAACCATAGAGAGCTTTATGCAATTTAAAAACAAGAGAGAGTTGAGTTGGAGAGATAAAACCTGGAGGTTGTTCTGCATAAACCTTTTCTTGAAGTACTCCATTCAGAAATGCACTTTTGACATCCATCTGGTAGACCTTGAATCTCTTGTAAGCTGCATAGGCAAGTAATATCCTAATGGTCTCTAACCTTGCAATAGGGGAAAAGGTTTGGTCATAGTCTATTCCTTCCTCTTGTCTGTAAACTTGAGCAACAAGCCTAGCCTTGTTCTCACTATGTTGCCTTGAGCATCCAACTTATTCCTGTAGACCCATTTGGTTCCAATAACTGGGTAGTTATGGGGTCTTGGAACCAAATCCCAAACTCTATATCTCTAAAACTGATTGAGTTCCTCTTGCATTGCAATGATCCAGTGGGGATCTTGCTCTGCCTCATGAATGGTGAGTGGTTAAATTTGAGAGAGAAAATAGGCATGCATCAAGTCTTGGTTGAGTTGATGCCTTGTCTGTACACCTACTAAGATATCTCTAATCACTTGAGATCTGGGGTGATCTCTAAGTGTGACAAGATTAGTTGGTGGAGTTGGTTGAGCAACAGCTTCAGTATTTAATTCCTCTTGGGGAATGATACTAGCTGTTGGGGGAAGTTCAGCCACTTCCTCTTGACTTTCCTCTTCACTATCTTCAGCAATCTGTGGAGTAGGATGGTTTGGTACCTCTTGGGTAAGGTTCAATCCATCCATAGACTCGCACAGTGGTGGAACCTGCAAAGAGCTTATGGTAGAAATTTCTTTCTCCTTTCATTTTACCTGTCAACATAGTGGTGTTATCCTCGGATTTGATCTTGCATGAGGATTTGCTGAAAGTCACTTGATAGCCTTCATCACACAGTTGACTGATACTGATTAAGTTGTGCTTCAGTCCTTCCACATAGGCTACTTTCTTGAATGTGACTGAGCCAATCTGGACTGCACCATATCCTTTTGTTAGTCCAAAGTTCGAATCACCAAATATTACTTTGGGTCCAAGCTTGGCTTTGAAGGATGTGAAAATGTCCTTGTTCCCTGTCATGTGCTTTGAGCACCCACTATCCAGATACCATTGCTGGTTTGATGTTGGATAGGTCTTCACCTGCACATAAAACAATTTATTTGTTTTTGACCCAGTTTACCTTGGGCCTAGGTTAATAACCTTTGAATTCAGAAATAAAAGACATCTCTGGTTGACACTTATAACCTTCAGGATGATATCTCCTAGGAGGTATTATCCATTCAGTATAAGGGTTAAACCATTGAGATGTAGGACCTCTAGGATTGAAGTTTCATTTGCCTTTGAAAGATTTTTCAAAACTCTGAGCTGTGTTCGACGATCTCTGAGCTGCGTTTGACAATCTTGGGTCAGATCATCGAGCTCCGTTCGAAGATCGACCATGCCAGAGTTCAGGGTTCAGAGATCATCGACCTGAGTTCGACGATTTAGCCTGAGATCGTTGAGCTCCACTCGGCGATCGTCGAGCTCTGTTCGATGAATTCTGTTGAACTTTCATTTTCTTAGGTAAATCAGAATTCTTCTTAGCCACCTCTACAACTCCCTTACATTTATCAGAGATAAACTTGATTGGGGTTGTTAATACTATATGTTCGCTGGATGAAGCACCCAAGCCCAGTGTACTATTGAATCTTGAGTTCACTGTGCTTGTGATGTCCATTAGTTTGATACTTCTCCCATTGAGGGATTCTTCAAACTTCTTGGCCTATGATAGTTCACTTTTCATTGAGGCTATCTGCTCCCTATAGCATTCCAACTCCTCAGAGAGTTTCAGGTTTTCTGATTTTAAGGTACTGTATTCATATAGCTAATTTCTGAGAGAAATGATTTCCTTCTTAGATTTTAATAAATCTAGACACAGTGCTTTAAACTCACACATGAAGTTCTCAGAATTAAAATCAAAAGAACCTATTACCTGGTCCTCTTCAGATTAAGTCTCTGATTTTGACTCTGACTCTTCTGCATCAGAATTTTATTGTGAGCCATTGATAGCCATCATGCATAATTCTTTTTCATCAGCATCATCTTCATCATCACTAGAGCTGGATGAAGCTTCAGATTCTTCTTCTGTCTCACTCTAAGTTTCAGCTACAAACACCTTCCTGGTGTGTTTATTCTTGCTGGAGGAGGGTTTGTCATTGCTGTTCTTCCTGAATTCTTTGTCTTTTCTTCTTTCTTTCCTGTCCTTTTTGTCCTTATACTGATTTTCTGGACAGTCAGACACCATGTGGCCTGGTTTCCTGCATCCAAAACAAATAATCTCTTTGTTATTTGATTTGTCATACCTTGGCTTGTCATGCCCTCTGGAAGACTTTTTCCTGAAGACCTTCCTGGCCATTTTGTAAAACATTTTGGCCAGTAGGCTTAGCAGCTCTTCATTTCCTGTGACCTTGTCTTCAGGCTGATCTTCAATGGCTTTGAAAGCTATTGACTTCTCTTTTCTGACTGCTGGTGGAGCAGCCTTCCGCTCTTATTCTCTATTCTTGATGAGCAGCTCATAAGACTTGAGCTTGCGCAAGAGAGCTTCAGTTGTGATCTCATTTAGGCTTTTGGCATCCTTGATTGGCCAGATCCTTGAGTCCCAAGTGCTAGGAAAGCACATTAGGATTTTATCATTGAGCTTAGTCAATGAGATCTCTTTGTCCAATGTTTTCAGCTCATTGACTATGAGACTGAGTTTATAATACATATCTGCTACTGACTCAGCTTCTCCTTTCTTGAAGTTCTCATATTAGGTTATGAGGTGAGATCTTCTATCTTTTCTCTCATTAGTAGATCCTGAGACTATCTTAGATAACTTGTCCTAGACGTCCTTTGCTGAGTTGCATTCAGTTACTTTTTGGAATATTTCATCAGACATTGTCTGGGCTAAAATATTCATTGCCTTAGCATCTGCCACTTTCCATTTCTTGATTTCTGCATCTGTTCCTGATGGAGGTGGAACAGCACTTGTACTTGTATTTTCTGGGGGGTCTTGGACACACTGTCAAAACAGAATTAAAAATGTCTTCATCAATAGAGTTTATGTGCAATCTAATCCTTGCCTTCCAAAGTGCAAACTTAGATAGTTTGCACATTGGAGGTCTGGTGCTAGCATAATCTTTGTTTTGGGACATGTTCTGTGAAAAAATATAAATTTAGTAATCAAGCTTAAAACAAGCAGATCTAACTAGAGGGATCTTTGGGTTAAGGTGTTAGCCTGTGCAACCACTAAGGTGTGGTATTTTAACCAACCTCGCTCTGATACCAATTGAAAGTGCAGGTTAGATCTGATATACTCTAGAGGGGGGTGAATAGAGTATGGTGCTTACTAAAAACTTTTTACAACTGTTGTTGTATACCTAAGTGAACAGGGAAGCAAATAACATAAAGTAAACACAGCAACTAACTAAACACAGAGAAATCACAAACCATAGCCAGAAAATAAAAGAAAATAGCAACCAGAAGACACAAGGAGATATAGTGGTTCCCCAACTAATCTGGGTACATCCACTCTTCTACCACCCTAGGTAGGAATCCACTGCAGGATGAGTTGATCAGGTGTCCTAGTCACCAATGGGTTTTGATCAGGTCCCCAAAAACAAAACCTCAAGTCTTTTGGAAGGAGACTTGTGAACCAGGAATCACTTTTGAAGGGAGATGACAACCCTTTATACAGGAGGTGGTGAGAGAGTGATGGTATCTTCTCTGTCAACAATCAGAGAGAAGACTCAAGTGGAATGATGTTAGCAGCTTGCTCCCCCTGAGATCTTGAATGTATCAGGAAGACTGGAGCACTGCTTTAGGGTGATAGGTCTTCAAAGACCTAAAATGCCTGGACCAGAATATGTTTCAGGAACTCCTTTGACAGATTGATTGATTGTTGTCCTTTGAAGTTATCCTGTGAATAGAGAGAAGAAGACTCTTGATTGAATTTGGTTGTTCTTCTTCTTCTTGAAAATATTCTCTGGTCAGGCTGATTGCAGTCAAGAACTTGTGATTTGTGAATGATTGTTCTTCTCTGCAACTTCAGAGTATCTATCAGATTGATTGTTGTATTGTAATTCTTGAACTCTATCACTGTTTGATTCTGTTCTCTTACTGCGTCTCTATTTTTTTTGTGTATCTCTATGTCTGTGATTGACTGAGGAATATTCAAACTTTTGAATGTCGAGCAGTAATTACAATCGGCCTTGGAAAGAATCAGCAATCAATGACTTTCCTAACTGTCCCGTGGAAAAACGGCATGTAATCGTCCATAGTCAATGCACGTTCTAACGGTAACATTCCGAGAAGATCTGGCATTAAATTTTCAGGAATCAGCGCCAAGAAACGGAACGAGAACCTTTAAGAAAACCTAATCTGGATTCGTTGAATGAAGAACACATTTCGTCGAGCTGAACTTGTGTTCGTCGAGCTAAGCTTGAGTTCGTCGAGCTGAGGTTGAGAGAGTTCGTGGACCAGACAATCTTAATTCACCTGATAGATAGTCTTCATTCGTCGAGCTGAGAATCAAATTCGTCGAGCTGAGAATAGTTCTGGACTTAGACAAAATATCCTGCATCTGCTGAAATACTGTGTCGACAAAAGTTGGTGTCGACAGATTGATCTTATTGTCGACACAAATCCTTTGGTGTCGACATAAGCTGGTGTCGACTGAAATCCTGGTGTCGACACAAATTGTCTAGTGTCGACACAAACCCTAAGTGTCGACACAGATTCTCTGAGTCCAGAAATAGTCGAGTAGAGTTTAGCATTCGTCGACCTGAGAAGCTGACTTCGTCGACCTGAGAAGCTGTGAACTTGAGGTCCAATTTCATCGAGCTCAGAATATAATTCGTCGACCGAAGCATGAAGCTGGACTTAGAAAAATTTGAAGTTCTCCTGACTTTGGCTTGATGTAAAAACTGATTTTTCGTCGAACAGAGAACATAGATCGTCGAGCTCAGTAATAAGAATTGTCTCACGATCGTCGAGCGCAGAACTCCTTTCGTCGAGCTGAGTTCAACTAATGTCGAACTCACTTTACTTAGTCTTGAAAACTTGTGAGTCTGGAGTATCTGAGGGTCTTGTTGAAAGCTGGTCCATCTGGAGTTGAGCCTAAGGACTTAACCTAGACTCTAGGACACAAATTGACCCTGGCTATACATGATGGGTCACATCCTAAGTCAGTGAACCTAGCCCAAATCACCTAGGGATCCAACATGCTGTAATAGAAACGACTATAATCCTTGAAAACATCAACATTAACTACCAGAGATTTGATGCCATAAATAGAATTGACAAAATAAGAATGAAATCTTCAAGACAGTTGAGCAATAAGGCAGTTGAACATAGAACAATAATCGCTGAGCTGAGATAGAAGATCGTCGAACTGAGATCTGAGATCGTCGAGCTGAGATCAACTATCTGCGATCTCAGATATCCGAGAATAGAAGAGAAAGCGTCGACCTGAGCTCGTAGATTGTCGAGCTCAGTTCAGAGACTAATCTCTGAGATCGTCGATAGGAGATCGACGATCGTCGAGCTGAGTTCGACGAAAGTCGAACTGATTTGAAATTCATACTTTACTTTTGAGTCTTGGTCTTTGAAATGAAGTCCAATGCTGGTCTTTGTGAAGCCTGTTCTACTAAGACTAACTTAGAACTAGACTTTGACCCTGGCTGTATAAGTGAGTCAACCATCCTATGAGTGAACCTAGCCCAAATCAACCATGAGGTTCCAACAAAGGGAGTTATAACCCTTTATACAGTGGGGGATGAGAGATGATATTGTCTTCTCTTTCTTAATATACAACTGAGAAGTCTTAAGTGGAATAGATATTAACAAAGAGCTCCCCCTAAGATGTAGAGTGTTTCAGGAAAAACTGGAGCTTTGCTTCAGGGTGATAGGTCTTCAGTCTTTACCAGCCTTGACCAGAAAGTATTCAGGAACTTCTTGACAGATGGATTTGTTATTGTCCTTTGAAGTGTCCTGGAGTGTTGAAGAAAGAAGACTCTTGATTTTGATTTGGTGTTCTTCTTCTTCAGATAGCTGATGTTCTTCTGGTCTAGGGCTTCTTTTCTTTTGCAGAGTTTTGTCTTGAGAGCGAGCAGAGAAATACTTGTTTCAAACTGATTGTGTTACTGACTGTCTGTGTGTCTGTCTCAGTCACATGTTAGAGGAGGAAGAAAAATCCCTTTTATATTTTCAAGATTATCTTCCTTTTGAAATTTGAATTCCTCTGCATTAATTGTTGACGGCCTTGAGAATAAACTACATTGATTTATTTTCCCAACTGTCCCATGGAAAAATGGCAAGCAATAATCCTGGAGAAGACCATAATCAATGCTCTGTCTGACGGTTATTTCTAGCATTGATTACTCAGGAATTATTGCAATAGGAAGGTGACAGAATGAAGGAAATAACTAAGTCTGAATTCGTCGAACAGAGAACAGAAATCGTCGAGCTGAGTCCACAGTTCGTCAAGCTGAGAAGCTGTGTTCGTCGACGTGATGGCTTCTGTTCGTGGAGCTGAGTTCCAAGATCGTCGATTAGAGAGTAGAACTGCATTGATTAGAAACTTTGACAATTCTATGTATGGAGTTCGTCGAGCTGATAACTGGTTTCGTCGACTAAAGTTCAGCAAACTATTTCTGGACTTAGAATATTTTAGATGCTTCTGGAATGAAGTGTTGAAGTGAAGTATCCAGAAATCGTCGACCTGAGAATTTGTTTCGTCGAGCTGAGGACCACTAACTGCTGCTTCATAACTCTTGCCAAAGTGGTCAAAGTTCGTCGAGCTGAGAATCTTGAATTCGTCGACTGGAGTCTAGAGAATAAAGTCTGGACTTGGAATGCTGAAGGCAGAGTCCAAAGATCGTCGACCTAAGAATCAAGTTCGTCGAACTAAGCTCTGAGAATTTTCTCTGAGATCGTTGAACTGAGCACGACAATCGTTGACCTGAGTTCGACGAACGTCGAACTCATTTTACTGAGTCTTTGGAAATTTTCTAAGTCTTGAGTCTCTGGCAGTCTGATGATGGCTGGTCCATGAGATGTTGAAACTAAAGACTTGGCCTAGACTCTAGGACACAACTATGACCCTGGCTATACAAGATGGGTCACAAGATCCTAACTTAGTGAACCTAGCCCAAATCAAACTAGGGATCCAACAAACTCTTTATATATCTCAAAATTCTTGTTAGAAAATTTAGGTGAGCTTCTTTAGGGTTCACTTGGAACCTAGCACAAAGACATATGACAAACATTATGTCAGGTCTACTTGCTGTAATATATAGTAAGGACCCAACAATGCCCCTATATAACTTCTGGTCAACAGGTTTCCCATGTGGATCAGAATTTATTACAGTATTAGTGGCCATAGGTGTTTTCTTTGCTGAGGCATCGGCCATCCCAAACTTTTTAATAAGCTCTTTAGAATATTTAGCTTGGGAGATGAAGATGCCATCAGGCAGCTGCTTCACTTGGAGACCAAGGAAGTAGGAGAGCTCACCCATGCTACTCATTTCAAACTTTGAATGCATGAGGTCTGAGAACCTCTTGCATAGTTTGGAATCTGTAGACCCAAATATAATGTCATTTACATATATTTGTACTAACAATGTTTGATCCTTATGGTGCCTAGTGAACAATGTTTTATCTACAATGCCTCTAGTGAATTTATGCTCTATCAAAAAACTAGATAAGGTCTCATACCAAGCTCTTGGAGCTTGTTTTAGACCATAGAGGGCTTAAGCAATCTAAATACATAAGAAGGATGGGTTGGAGAGATAAAACCTGGAGGTTGTTCAGCATAAACCTCTTCTTTTAGTACTCCATTTAAAAAGGCACTTTTCACATCCATCTGGTAGACTTTAAACTTCTTATAGGCAGTATAGGCAAGAAAAATTCTGATTGCCTCTAACCTTGCTACTGGTGCAAAGGTTTGATCATAGTCTATCCCTTCTTCTTGCCTATATCCTTGAGCAACAAGCCTAGCCTTGTTCCTCACAATTACACCTGGGCATCTTGTTTATTTCTATATACCCATTTGGTTCCAATGACTGGGTAGTCTTTGGGATTTGGAACCAAATCTCGAACTCTACATCTCTCAAACTAGTTGAGTTCCTCTTGCATTGCAATGATCCAATGGGGATCTTGCTCAGCATCTTTTATGGATTGAGGTTCAACTTGAGAGAGAAAACAGGCATGCATCACATCTTGGTTGAGTTGATGCCTTGTCTGTACACCTACTGATATATCTCCAATCACTTGAGATCTAGGGTGATCCCATAGTGTGACAATATTAGTGTGTGGAGTTGGTTCAACAACAGCATTTGGAATTAATTCCTCTTGTGGAACTATGTCTATTAATGTTTGAAGTTCAGTCACTTCAGTGCTTTCTTCTTCAACTTGTGGAGAAGGATGTGTTGGAACCTCTTGGGTGAGTCTTAATTCATCCAAATTCTCACACAAGTAAGGTACATGCGAGGTGCTTTTGGTAGAAATCTCTTTATTCTTGTAAGACATGTTAGCTTCATCAAAAGTTACATGTATAGATTCCTCAATTTTTAAAGATGATTTATTAAACACCCTATAAGCTTTGCTTACTTGGGAATATCCTAGAAAAATTCCCTCTTCAGCCTTAGCTTCAAAATTTCTAATATATTTCTTGTTGTTATTTTGTATATAACATATGCACCCAAATGCTTTAAAATAAGTGATTTTAGATTTCTTCCCTTTAAGTAATTCATAGGGGGTCCAATTCTTAAGTTTATGTATCAAACTTCTGTTCAGTACATAGTTTGCTGTGCTTATAACCTCTGCCCAAAAAGATAGGGGCATGTAAGCATCTGCAAGTAATGTGCCTGCAGCTTCAATTAGGGTTCTGTTCTTCCTTTCAGCTACACCATTTTGTTGAGGAGTTCTAGGAGCTGAGAAGCAGTGCCTGATACCTTCCTTCTCACAGAACTCATGCATAAGAAAAGACTCAAACTCTGTACCATGATCACTTCTGATCAATGCAATATGAGTAGAGTACTCAATCTGTATGGTCCTGAGAAAATCTGTAAGAACTTTAAAGATATTTGACTTAGATCTCAGAAAGAACACCAAAGTAAATCTTGAGAAGTCATCTACAATGACAAGAGTATAGGATTTCACTCCTAGGCTTTGTACAGCAATGGGTCCAAAGAGATCCATGTGTAGCAAGTACAAGATCCTTGGTGAATCACTTTTATTAACTGACTTAAAGCTAGATTTAGTTTGCTTGCCTAGTTGACAAGACCTGCAGAGGCCTTCCTTCTTGTAGGGACCAGAAGGCAAACCTCTCACAAGGTTGTCTTTAGATAGCCTAGCAATACTTTTCATGTTAACATGTCCTAGCCTTTTATGCCATAATTCATTTTGATTGCTAACTATGTTAAGCAATCAAATGTCTGAAGGTGCAGAAAGAAAATTAACTAAGTATATGTTTCCTTGTCTATTTCCAATTAAAACATTTTGTTTTTCTCTATTAGAAATAATGCAGGATATAGAGTTAAAGTGTACCTGATAACCTTCATCACATAATTGGTTGATAGAGATGAGGTTATGCTTGAGTCAACTTACATATGTCACTTTCTTGAAAGTGACTGCTTCAATCTTTACTTCTCCAAATCCTTCTAACTGGCCCCAATTTGAATCACCAAAGATAACCTTTGGTCCCAGCTTGGACTTGTAGTTGCTTAAGTTATCCTTGCTGCCAGTCATGTGTTTGGAGCATCAACTGTCCAGATACCATAGTTGATTAACAACTGGACAGCTCTTCACCTGCAGAGAAAATAATTAATTGTTCTTGACCCAGGTTACCTTGGGCCCTTTGTTTTGTTGATAGGAAAAACTTGAAATCACAAAAAATTCAGCTTGTGATTTATATCCTATTGGGTGATATCTTCTAGGTGAAATTATCCAATCAGCAAGTGGGTTAAATGGTTTCCTAGATTTATTAGAGTTGTTGTCAGAATTATGATTTTTACTAAGTCTGACTGGGTTCGACGAATAGTTGTGAGTTCGTCGATCAGAGTTTGACGAAATGGGATGAGATCGTCGATCTCTGCTTAGAGAATGAACATAGTCATTTTTTGTGCCCCAAGTTCATCGACCTCTCCTCGACGAACCATACACAGTTCGTCGATCGCAATAAGATGAATAATTATTATATAGATCTGCGTTCAGAGTTGGTCAACTTAAGTTCGACGAACTGACCATATTTCGTCGATCTGAGTTCGAAGAAATCTGCTGAACTTTGTTTTTATCTAAGGTTTTCTGATTTCTGTTTTTGTGATTCTTAAGATTAGGTAATTCTTCTGTAATTTGTTTGTTGTTTATTACTTCTTTATCCTTAGCAGAAACAAATTTGATGGGGGTTATTAATATATTCTTCTTGAGAATGGGGGGTAAACTTGATGAAGCACCCAAGCCCAGTTTGCCATTCAATCTGGCATTGACTATGCTTGTGATGTCCATCAGCTTAAGGCTTCTCTCATTGAGATATTCCTCAAGTTGTTTGGCCTCACATACTTCAGTTTTTAAAACAATAATTTGTTCATTAGCTAGTGTAAGTTCTTCTTTTAAGTTGGTGTTTTTAGCAATCAGAGTTTATTGATTAGATAATTTTTCCCTAAGTGTTTTGATTTCCTTTTCAGAGTTTATTAAGTCAATACACATGGTTTTAAATTCAAATTTGAAAGCATCAGAATTATAGTGAAAAGATAAAAGTACCTGATCAGCTTCTGTTTCTGAAGCTTCTTCATTGTCAGAATCTTCTTCTTCTGATTGGCTTCTGGAGGCATAAATGGCCATGAGATAGGCTTCCTTGGCCCTTGCCTCTTCTTCTTCTTCACTGGAGCTAGAAGATGTGGATTCATATTCAATTTCACTCCAGGATTCAGCTACAAAGCCTTTCTCCTTCTTTTTATATTTGCTAGAGGAAGGCCTGTTGCTTTGTTGTCTTCTTGAATCCTTCTCTTTTCTTCTTTCTTTCTTTTGATTTTCTGGACACTCAGAGATGAAGTGTCCATGTTTCCTGCAACCAAAGCAAACCACCTCTTTAGCGGGGTTTTTGTCATACCTTGGCTTATCATCTTGTCTGGATGATTTCTTCCTGAAGTCTTTCCTTGTGATTATATAAAATCTTTTGGCAAGGAGACTCATTAGCTCTTAATTTATTGCTGAAGTTTCTGTCTCTTCAGCAGCCTTGAATGCCAGGTTGTGTTCCTTCCTTACTAGTGGAGGTGTCCTTTGCTCTGCTGCTTCTCTGGATTTAATGAGTTGCTCATAGTACTTGAGCTTTCCCAAAAGAGATTCAGTGAAAATCTCATTTAAGCTTCTGGCCTCCTTGATTGGCCAGATCCTTGAATCCCATGAGCTTGGGAAGCACATAAGGATTTTGTCATTCACCGCAGTGAGGGTGATGTCCTTATCCAAGGTCTTCAGCTCATTGATGATTGAGCTCAGCCTGTTGTACATTTCTGCAACAGATTCTACTTCCTCCTTCTTGAAGTTCTCATATTGGTATATGAGATTGGATCTTCTATCCTTCCTTTCATCAGCAGATCCAGCCACCATTTGGTTGAGGGATTCCTAGATATCCTTGGCTGAAGTGCATTCAGCCATTTTCTGGAAAATGTCATCAGATATTGTTTGAGCCAAAATGTTCATGGCTTTAGCATTAGCAACTCTAGCTTTCTTCTGAGCTTTAGTCCACTCAGGTGGTGGAACGACATGAGTACTTGATGTTGCTGTAGATGTAGATGCAGTTGCTTGAGGAGGTCCTGTCAAAATGGAGTTGTAGATGTTCTCATCAATTGAATTCATATATTACTTTATTCTTGCCTTCCAGATGGAAAACCTATTTAGGTTGCACACTGGATGTCTGGTGCTTCAATAGTCTTTGTTATATGTCATGCTGTGAATATAAACTTAATAGAAGTAAAAGTCAGATCTAACTCAGGATCTTTTGGTTCAAGGGTTATCTTGTACGACCAAAGGAACCTTGCTCTGATACCAATTAAAAGTAAGGGTTAGATCTGAAATACTCTAGAGGGGGGGGGGGGGGGGTGAATAGAGTATCTTGAAAACTTAAAAGATTTTTGTTGTGAATAAAAACAGACCTAAGATAAATTAATCTAGCACTATCACAAGCACAACAAAGCATAACTATCACAGAAACAACAAGAACAAAAGAAAAAGTGCAACCAGACAACACAAGAATTTTATAGTGGTTCCCCAACCTGGGTACATCCAATCTTCTACCACCCTGGTAGGAATCCACTAGCAGGTTTTTGATCAGATGAATGCCACCAATGAGCTTTTGATCAGGTGCTCAAAAACCAAACCCCAAGTCTTTTGGTCAGGTGACTTGCAACCAAGAATAACTTTTGAAGGGATTTAAAGAACCCTTTTTACACTGGGGGATGAGAGAGTGATGTGGTCTTCTCTTTCTCAAATAAAACTGAGAAGACTTTAGTGGATATATGATTTTAGCAAGAGCTCCCCCTGAGATATTGAACTCGGGAAGATTTGAGCCTTGCTGCAGGGTGAGTAGGTCTTCAATATGTCAGCCTTGACCAGCAGGTATCCAGGAGCTTCTTGATAGATAGAGTGTTTGTTGTCCTTTGAAGAATCCTGAAGTGAAGTGGGAAGAAGACTCTTGATTTTTGGTTGATGTTCTTCTTCTTCATCTTGCTGTTCTTTCTCTAGTCTAGGGCTAGGGCTTCTTGTATCTTTATTGTGTTATTGCCCTTTGTATGTTGTTCTCTATATTCAGACAAGAAGGAAGAAGAAGATCCCTATTCTCTATGTTCTGTCAAGAGGAAAAATCCTATTTATGTTTTCCATGAAATCTTCATTCTGAATTTTGAATTTCTTCCTTCATTCAATGCTGACGGCCTGGAGAATATTTGCATTGATTGATTTCCCCAACTGTCCCATTGCAAAACGACAAGCAATAATCCTGATGAAGTCCATAATCAATGCTGCATCTAACGGTAATATTCAGAGAATATTTAGCATTGATTATACATGAATTACTGTAATAAAATAAGGACAGAGGGAGGAAAATATCCAAGTCTGGAACTGCACAGAAATCGTTGAGCAGAGAACAAAATTCGTCGACCTGGGTCCAGAGTTCGTCGGACTGAAAGATTATGTTCGTCGACCAGATAATCTTTGTTCATCGAGCTGAGATCCAAGATCGTCGACCTGAGGACAGATAACTGCTTTCTTTGGAACCTTGCCAATTCTGTGCATCAAGATCGTCGAGCTGAGAATTTAAGTTCGTCGACTAGTGTTCAGAGTAATGGTTCTTGGACGTTAGAATATTGAAGTGAAGTATCAAGAAATCGTCGACCTGAGAACTAGGTTCATCGAGCTGAGAACTTGTAACTGCTACATGATAAAGCTTGCCAAGAATATGGTCTAAGTTCGTCGAGCTGAGAAGATGAGTTCGTCGACTGGAGTATGATTCTGGACTTAGAACATTTTAGATGTTTCTGCAATAAAATGTTGAAGTAGATTACCCAGAGATCGTCGACCTAAGATCCAAGTTCGTCGACTGGAGTTCAGAGAAAGGATTTCTGGACTTTGAATGTTGAAATATAGTGTTCATATATCGTCGATTTGAGTACCAAGTTCGTCGAGCTCAGCTCAGAGAATTTTCTTTGAGTTTGTCGAGGTGAGCACGACTTTCCTCGAGCTGAGTTCGACTAACGTCGAACTCATTTTCTGAGTCTTTGATATTTCTCTAAGTCTTGAGTATTTTTGCAGTCTGTTGAAGGCTGGTCCATGCAATGTTGATTCAAAGGACATGACCTAAACTCTAGGACTCATACATGACCCTAGCTATTCATGTTGTGTCAACCATCCTAGTTTAGTGAACCTAGCCCAAATCCAACTAGGGATCCAACAGGTGAGATCTCCCCTTGTAATCAACATTATAAACAATTGAAAAAATAGATTTGATATGGATTTTGTCTTTATTTTCTCCATCTTTTTTTTTGGGCTTTCCTGCTGTGACGTGCTTGCTCGCGAGCTCTTCCCCTCGGGTGACCTCACGAAGATAGATCTCGCCATTAGGGTGGTCTTTAGGACTCGTTCACAAGAGTAAATCCTGAGAGGTCTCTAACTCCAGATGATCCAGGGATGGACTACTCGTCGCGCTGGGCGCACCCCCCTCCCCCCCCCCCCACACACACAACTGGCTCGTGAGCCCTGCTAGCTAGGTGAGAGCCTTGCAGCGGGATCTGCTCAGGGTCCTGGTAGACACCATCGAGTGACATCCAGCCCTGCCATCTAGGTGAGAGCCTAACAGCGGGATCTGCTTTGGGTCTGGGTAGACACCATCGAGTGACATCTAGCCCTGTCAGCTAATTGAGAGCCTGACAGCAGGATCTGCTTGGGGTCCGGGTAGACACCATCGAGTGACATCCAGCCCCGCCAGCTAGGTGAGAGCCTGGCAGCGGGATCTACTCGGGGTCCGGGTAGACACCATCGAGTGACATCCAACCCTGCCAGCTAAGTGAGAGCCTGGCAGCGGGATCTTCTCGGGGTCCGGGTAGACACTATCCAGTGACATTCAACCCTGCCAGCTAAGTGAGAGCCTGGCACCGGGATCTGCTCGGGGTCTGGGTAGACTCAATCGAGTGACATCCAGCCCTGCCAGCTAGGTGAGAGCCTGGCAACAGGATCTGCTCGGGATCCGTTTAGACACCATCGAGTGAAATCCAGCCCCGCTAGCTAAGTGAGAGCCTGACAGCGAGGTCTGCTCGGGATTCGGGTATACACCATCGATTGACTTCCAGCCTTGTCAGCTAAGTGAGAGCCTGAGAGCAGGATCTGCTCGGGGTCCAAGTAGACACCAACGAGTGACATCTAACCTTACCAGCTAAGTGAGCCTGGCAGCGGGATCTGCTTAGGGTCTATCAAATGAACACTTCACCCTCTAGTACGAGTTATTGTAGCAAGATTAGTACATCAAAAAGCTTTATTAAGAACAAGACATCACTTACATATCTCAAGAATAAAAACGTTTCAAGTCATCACCACTCCAGGTGAGACTTAGGGTCTCACCCTCCACATTTTGGAGACGATACCCTCCTTATCTCAATATTTCTTTTACAATGTATGGACCTTCCTAGTTGTGGTTGAGCTTCTCCACTGTTGTCGATCTTCCTGTTGCATCCACCTTTTTCAGGACCAAGTCCCCCTCCGCAAATTGTTTGACTTTGACGTGCTTGTTAAAGTACTAAGCCATTCCCCTCTTCACTTCTTCTTGTCGGATGGCGGAGCTGTCACACAACTCCCCCCACCATATCAAGGGAGAGTCGCAGCTCCTCCTCGTTCTCGGCCTGCCATTCTTCCCTACCTTCCTCTGCTGTGATAACCCGAGGCGTTTGAACTTCAAATTCTACGAGGAGTACTATCTCACATATATGGGAGAGCTTGAAAGGGGTCTCCCCTGTGGCTGTGTTGGGTGTGCTCCTCAGGGCACAGAGGACTGTGGGAAGCTGCTCCACCCAGCTCCCTTTCAGGTTCTCTACCTTCTTCTTCAGAAGGTTCACAATAATCTTATTTGCGGCCTCCACCTGCCCGTTGTTCTTGGGGTGGTGGATCGAGGCAAACCTGAGGTCAATCCCGAGGTGCTCGCAGAAGCTAGTGAATTTTGCACTGGCAAACTGAGGCTCGTTGTCCATTACGATGGCCTGGGGAAACCCATGACGGCAGATGATCTCCCCCAAACAAAACTTATGATGACTTGGGAGGTTACTTTGGCCAGCGCCTTCGCCTCCAACCACTTAGAGAAATAGTCTATCATTACCAACAGGAACCTCCTCTGCCCACTGGCCTGGGGGAATGGCCCAACCAAGTCCATTCCCCAAATTGCAAAGGGCCAGGGGCTGTGATGCTCTTGAGGAGCTGGGCCGACTGTAGTTGGAGGGGGACAAACAACTGGCACTTGTGGCACCTCTTTGTGAATTCCGCAGCGCCGTGGCCCAGGGTTGGCCAGAAGTATCCCTATCTGACGATCCTCTCTTCCAGGATCTGACTCCCGGAATGACTCCCACACTCCCCGGAGTGAATAGCTTCCAAGTTCCTTTGTACTTCCCTCTCGGCCACACAATGGCCCAACATCCCTGAGAGAGTTTTCCTATACAATTGTCCGTTTAGGAGGAGATAGTATGTCGACTTGTACCCGAGCTTCTTCTTATCCATCCCCTCCGGATACTCCCCTGTGGAGAGGAAAGTCGTGACCGGGTCCATCCACGAGGGTTGTTGATCTACTTCCATTAGTTCTCCCTCCTTAGTGGAAGGGAAAAACAGATCAGTGATGGTACCCCCACCCGGGGGCCATGCTTTCCTAGCTGATCGACCTGCTCGTTTTCTTCTCGGGGCACGTGTCAGATGGAGAAAGTCTGAAACGTGCCGATGACCCCTTAACTTTTGCTAAGTACAACCGGAGGGTAGATTCCCTCACCTTTAATTCTCTGTTGATCTGGGAAGCCACCACCATAGAGTCGGTGAGGACCTCCACGTCTAGCACCCCTAACTCCCTAGCCAGGCGCATCCCTGCTATTACAGTCTCGTACTCGGCCTGGTTGTTAGTGATGGGAAAGTGCACCGCCACCATTTTTTCGATTCTAGTTCCTTGGGGGCTCTCCAAGATCACCCCCACCCCCAAGGAATGCCTCCCTGAAGCGCCATCTACCTTCACCTTCCATGGAGTCAGATGAGTGAGCTCTTCCTCCACCACCTCGATCACGTTGTCGGCCAAAACGTCGGCCATTACTTGGGCCTTGATCGAGAGGTGGGGGACGAAGGAGATGTCGAACTCGCTCAACTCTACCGACCTTTTTGGCTAGCCTGCCCGAATGCTCCACCCCCTCAAAGATATTGCGCAGTGGATGGTCAGTCACCACTCGGATGGATTGTGCCTGGAAGTAGGGGTGGAGCGTTCGGGCCGAGATGATCAGAGCGAAGGCTAGCTTTTCAAAAATCGGATACCAAAGCTCGGCCTTCCTTAGGACCCGACTCACATAGTATATGGGGAGCTTCCTCCTCTCTTCACGAACCAGGACAGAACTCAAGGCCTCTGCCCCGACCCCGAGATACAAGTGCATGTCTTTCCCTTCCTTTGGCCCTTGGAGCAATGGAGCCTGCGTTAAAAACATTTTCAGGGCTTGGAATGCCTCCTCGCACTACTTGGTCGAATCAAATTTTTGCCCCCGCCCCCTTACTGTTTTGAAAAAGGGGAAGCACTTCTCCCCGGCCCGGGAGAGGAACCTGCTCAATCCTGCCAGCTTTCCTTTTAATCGCTGCACCTCTTTAGCATTCTGCGGTGACCCCAGCTCCATGATGGCCTTGACCTTGTCAGGATTTGGCTCGACCCCCGCGGGGGTGAGGAGATGCCCCAAGAATTTTCCCATGCTGGCCCCAAAGATGCACTTCAGGGGGTTCAGACGCATCTTATACTTGCGTAGGGTGGCGAAGGTTTCTTCCAAGTACTGAAGGTGAGAGTCCATGCCAGGACTCTTGATCATGAGGTCGTCCACGTACACCTCTAGGTTCCTCCCCTTTTGTTGCCGGAAGACCATGTCCATCATCTTTTGGTATGTCGCTCCTGCATTCTTCAGCCCGAAGGGCATCATTTTGTAGCAGTAGCACTCATCCCCCGTGATGAATGAGACGTCCTTGACGTCCGGGGGGTGCATCCTAATCTGGTGGTAACCTGAAAACGCATCTAAGAAACTCATTACAGAAAAACTGACGGCTGTGTCAACCAGCGCGTCAATCCGAGGCAAGGGATAACAGTCCTTATGGCATGATTTACTAAGCAAAGAAAATTCAACACACATACGCCACCGACTGTCTCCTTTTTTAACCATAACAACATTGGAGACCCAGCTAGGGTATTGTATTTCGGATACAAAGACGGTCTTGAGAAGTTTGGCCACCTCCTCTCTGATGGGCTCAGCCAGCTTGTCCGCGGTGGACCTCTTCTTTTGCTGGAAGGGGCGTGCTCCCGAGTCCAAGTTGAAGCTGTGGCAAGCCACGTCCGCGTCAACCCCCGACATCTCTGCGGCGCCGCGCAAAGACGTCCACATTCTTTTGGATGTATGCCAGCATCCTGCCCTGAGCCTCTGGGGTCAGCCCCCCGCTGACGCGAACCTTCTCCACCCTGCCTCCAAGGTTGAGAACCTCCATTTCCACCACCTCTTCTGCAGCCTCCAGCCTGGACTGCTCCCCCCACTCTCTGATGTCCCTCTCCTCCGAGACAAGAACCTCCTCTTCCACTTCCTCCATGACCATTGTCTTGGCCAACTCCTCCTGCCACCTTTACCTCGGTGCACTCTCCACCTCCTCCCTGCCAGCTTCCTTCTCTGCCTCCATTCTCCACTCCATCTCCTCGGCCCCTTCATGCTAGGAGATAGAATTCACGACGGTTACATAGCACTCCCGTGCCACTTTGGGGTCACCCCAGACCCGGACTTGGATCCCCTCGGCATTAAACTTTAGGCATTGGTTTAACGACGAGGGGACACAGCGAAAGGCGGTGATGAGGGTCCTTTCGAAGATGGCATTGTAGCTACTAGGGCATCCACGATGACAAATCGACAGTTCCGGTACTTCCCCCTCAGGGTGACATGGAGTCCCACTCCTCCTTCTACCGCCTTTCTCTCCCCTGAAAACCCAAACAAGGGGCCATCTGAAGCAAACACCCTCTTTGCCTCCACCTTGATTGCATCAAATGCTTTCTTGAAGATGACGTTGACGGAGCTTCCATTGTCAATGAGGATCCGGGAGATGGTGAAATTCTCGATGACCGTCTGGATGACCAGCGCATCGTAGAAGGGATCATCATGATCCGACATATCACTCCTTGAGAAGGTAATCTTCTCCTCCGAGGGTGGGGTCTGGGATGTGGTGCCAATGCTCCGAAGGTACATGGTATGGAGGCTCTCCTTTCTAGAGGCCTTAACCCCCACCCCCCATGGATCACTCTAATCCCTCCCCGGGTCCGGACGTCTACCCGGTCTTCACATCGGTTTTCCTCCGCTCGAGGTAGGAGCTCCTCAATCCTCACCTCCTGGCTCCCTTATTGCTGATGTTGCACCCTGTTTCCTCTCATCTCGAGGAACTCTGGGCATGTGGCCGTAGCGTGTCCTTCCTCCTAGTGGAAGCTGTAGTAGGGCAACTCCACCCTGACTTCTCTTCTCCTCCATCACGCTGCTCTCCTCCTCTCCCCCATGGCTATGGCCATAGCCTGATCTTGATTGGGGAGTGGAGGTCTTTGTGCCTGCCTCCAACTCGGGTCGGGGGGGGGGGGGGGGTGGAACTGATCGTGGCCCCCTGGTGGTGGTCCCTTCCTTGGTGTCCTCTCCGTGGCCCCTGGTCTTGCCACTCGGGCCTCTAGCCCAACCAACGGTCCGACTCCTGATGCCCCCACCTGGGCTGTTACTGTCACTGAAGTTGCCTCTATTACCTCTGCCGGGGCTCGACAATCCTCTCCTCCTGCCCCCTGCAGCCTCTCGGCTCCTTCTCTTCCTTCGTGGCCCACCTGGCCAATTTTCGGGCAAACTCCGGATTCGACGCCTCCCCGTCGACTTCCCTTACCGCCCTCTCCATCAGCTCCTCGTAGGAGAGGAGCGACACTCTCTTCAGCTCTACCCTGAAGAAACCCTGTTGCAGCCCCAGGGTGAAAGCCATCATCAGACTATGGCCCGGCATCTCCTGGACTTGGGTGACCTCCTCCTGGAACCTGTCGACGTAACTCCCTAACATCTCATTCACTCCCTTCTTGATGTGGAATATGGACTCTGACTCCTTATTCCTCCTCTTCGAGGTCGTGAATCTCAATATGAACCCCCGACGCAGGTCCTCGAAGTAGTAAATGGAGCTAGCCGACAGCTAGTGAAACCAATCCCTTGCCTTTTCGTTGAGGGTAATGGCGAAGAGCCGACACTTGAACCCATCCGACATCTGCCGGATCGAGACCACGTCCTCAAACCACATGACGTGTTGGACCGGGTTCCCCTTCCTGGTATAGTAGGACAATTCTGGCTCCCTGAACCCCTCTGGAATGGGGACAGAAGAAACCAACTCGCTAAAGGGGATGCCTCCCCCTGCCGGGCAAGTTGGAGCATCTCGCGCACCAATCTTGTTAAAATTTCACAAGTCAATCAATTGGCAGTTCTGGTATCAAGTAAACACCTCCAAAACTATCAAGTTGATCACTTGATCAAGCGGAACCGAGAACTTGGCGCAGGAACACTCCAACCATAAACTGAGCTGTGTATCAGTGACAATGAAGAGCAAATACATATCTTGCATTAATCCACTATCAACTTTACAAGGCAAGACATACAGGGCGAGACATGATTTTGCCAAGTACAAAGAGAAGAAACAAGCATGAGCAAACTCCAAGCCGGGCGGACTGCCTCCAAGACCGCTGAGTCCGCCGCGACCGCTTAGCCGTTGCTGCTACTCTGATTCTACGGAGTCCGTACAAGCCGCACAAAAAACCTGTTATTCTGCTGACATCTGCTCTACAAGCCGCCGCCGAACTGAATGATTAGACCACCAAGTCCGCCTAGACCGGCGAACTGGTTATTGAACTTAGATCAATTTGGGAGAAACTGGTTGGCCGCCACGTGTGACCTGCTGCAACTGCTGATTGTAAACCGCAAGCTTCACTGCTTCCTGACCTTGATCAGAACCAGACGCCCGGCTTCACAGTTCTAGTAGTACAACCTGCAAACAACAACCAGTTAAATCTCAAACCGCGCGACCTGGAAAATCGTGTTCGCAACAATTGATCTACGCACAACTTACTGTTCACTCTATTACAGTAGACGTGCCAGGGGGGTCTATTTATAGGTGGGGTGAGGAGTGTGGTCACCGCCCTAGTGAATAGAGTCACCACCCCAGCTCGCAGCTAGCAAACACCAGTCCGCTGAGTCTGCAAGGACTTAGCCGGACTTCAAACAACCCGCCAGGCACCAAGTCTAGGTCAATCCACCACCAGGAGGACACCGCACCAGTCTGCACACATGCAGCACGCGGACACAACAATATCCCATTCACAGTGTCAGTCCGCATGCTACATGCAGACAAGGCAATAGACCGCATAGCTCGCACAGCACACTACCAGTTTGACACACTACACAGCACACGGACACAACCAGTAGCCTATACAATATCATTCTGCACGCCATACGCGGACATGGAGACAGTCCACACAGCTCGAGAACAATGCCTCAGCTCGCCACAATACTCCACGACCAAAAGGCAGACCGCCCGGTCAACAGCGGACTCTGCGGACACTGCGAACACCCTGAACTTGTCACAGAGTGTGACCAAGTCCAGCAATCCACCAAACAACTAGAGCGAGCTTGGAGGACACGAAACCCAGACTGCCAACTCCATGGACAGTCCACCACCAAGAATGCGGCTAACACCCACCTCATCACCAAAGAACTCGGCAAGGACCAAAGCCGATCTCCAAAACCAGTCCCAATTGTGGACTCCGCGGACTCTAATCAAGTCCGACACATCTCCGCGAATATAATCTCCAATCCGCCCGGTTACTACAAGAGCATTAACTGCAGAACCGCATGCCGAGCTGAGCACCGCTATCAGACTGCCAAAGACAGACTGCCCAGGCCACTCCACTAGACGCCCAAGCCGCCAAGTCTACTCTGGCCGCAGACCACCCAGGGTGCAACAACAGTCTGACCTGGTCTATCCACTAGACACCCAAGCCGCCAAGTTTGTCCTGGCTACTGACCACACAGGCCGCAACATCAGTCCACCCAGACCGCGGACTCAGACCGCCCAGACCGCGCGGTCTGCTCCATCACCCACTTTCACTTCATAATTTTCAACACCCCCTTAAAGTGAGAAGTGGTGATCAAGCCCAGCAATCCTTGTAACTGAGTAAACGGTACCTTCGACAACGACTTCGTGAAAATGTCCGCGACATTATCCTCACTTCACACATGCTGCACCATCAGAGATCCCTCCAACACCTTCTCCCGTATGAAGTGGTGCTCAATCTCGATATGCTTGGTCCGAGCGCGACAAACTGGATTATTTACCGGTTTCAGGGCATTCTCGTTGTCACCGCTCAGCAGAGTAGGACCACGCACTTCTTTATAGACGTCGTCTACTAGTCTCCTGAGCCACATGGCTTCTCGAACTGCCAAGGCCGATGCCTTGTATTCAGCTTCCATAGTAAAGACGGACACCGAGCCTTGCTTCTTGCCGCACCAAGAAATACTCCCTGATCCACAAGTGAAGACGTAACCAGATGTTGACTTCCGATCATCTGAATCTCCCACATAATCAGCATCCGAGTACCCTTGAAGAACAAACTCCGTGCCTCTCCTATACAGGAGACCCATGTCAGAAGTGGCCTTCACGTACTTCAAGATATTCCTAGCCACCATCAGATGAGGCTTCTTGGGTTCCTACATATACCGACTTATGCGGCCAACTGCATAAGAAATGTCTGGCCTTATAATCGTCAAGCAAATAAGACTCCCTACTAGAGCCCGAAACACCAAAGGATCCAGAAGAATCCTTGCCTCATCCCGCCGAAGTTTGATGCTAGAATCAAATGGAGTAGAACTACTCTTCCCCTCCTACATGCTGAATCGGTTAATGATCCGTTCCGCATAGCCTTTCTGGGACACTAGTATGCCGCTCTCCTTCCTCTCCACCTCAAGTCCATGGAAATGGTGGAGTTCACCCAGATCCTTCATCTCGAACCTAATAGCTAGCTCTACCCTAAGCCTAGCTACTTCCTCCTTGGAATTTCCCGTGATGATCATGTCATCCACGTACAATAGCACAAGGACTAGAAGCTCCCTCTTCTTCTTGACGAAGAGGCTAGAATCTAAGTTTGAAGCCAGATACCCGCAGAAATGGAGGTATTCTTTAATCTTCCTATACCAGGCTCGAGGAGCCTGCTTCAACCCATAAAGCGCTTTCCAGAGCTTGCAAACGTAGTCCGGATGTTCTTCAGATATGTACCCGAGTGGTTGATCCATGAAGATTTCCTTGTCAATCTCCTCATAAAGAAAAACGTTCTTTACGTCCAGCTATCACATCTTCCAACCCTGGCAAGTCGCCAAAGAGATCACCACTCGTACTAAAGTAATCTTCGCTACTGGACTAAACGTCTCCTCATAATCCTCGCCATTCTGTTGCGAAAATGCCCGAGCTACAAGCCGAGCCCTGTACCTCTCGATGCTTCCATCCGCCTTCTTCTTGAGCTTGTAGACCCACTTGCAAGTAACAAGAGTAACGACATTCACCTTGGGCACCAAGTCCCAAGTTTCATTCTTCCTGAGGAAAGCCATCTCCTCATCCATGACATCAACCCACTCCTTTACTCCAGCAGCTTCTTCAAACTTTGAAGGCTCCCGTTCATCCAAGGGGCCTGCGAAGAAATAAGTCACGAAGCTCACCGTGTTTCCTTCGCAATACCGAGCTGGTGGCTTAATGATCCTCTTTGATCTCTAAAGAGGCTGCTCCTTGCTCACCACCTCCGCTGTTTCTTCAGCACCAACTCTGTTCCAGGGCACACTTGGAGCATCGCTCCCCCTGCTTCCCGAACCAGAAGTTTCAACCCCAGAGTTTGAAACACCTGGAGCTCCTGGTGACACAGGCAGCTCCACCTGAAGATCTTCAGCATCATCCACCTGCCCTTCATCAACTCTGCTCTCATGCAGTTCAATAGTGCCACCTCTATACGATGTCAGCTCATCAAAGAAAACGTCTCTTGAAACAAAGAACTTCTTTGCCGCAAGATCCATGCACTTCCTCGCCTTCTTCCGCTCATCATAGCCCACAAAGATAAGCTTTGTTGCCTTTGTATCAAGCTTGGTGCTCTAAGCATCCGGGATATAAACATAGCAGGTTGATCCGAACACCTGAAGGTGTTCCACACTCGGCTTCTCCTTAAACATCATTTCAACCGGAGACTTCTTTTTGATCGGACTTAGAGGCATCTGATTGATGACATACGTTGCGCAGGCCATTCCTTCCGCCCAGAAGGACCTGGGAATGCCCTTTGCATGAAGCTAGCATTTGCAAATTTCCGTCAAGTGACGGATCTTCGTCTCCGCTACTCCATTTTGTTGTGGAGTATGAGCACAAGTAAGCTCCCTCTGGATCACGTGCTTCCTACAGAAACTAGAGAACTCAGATGAGACAAACTCACCACCATTGTCTGATCTGAAATTCTTGATCCGCAAGCCAAGCCGGCCCTCCACCAGCTCCTTGAAATCCATAAACCATTAGAAAGCTGACGACTTCTCCTTCATGAAATACACCCAAGTGTATCTTGAGTAATCATCAATCAACACAAGCATATATCTACTGCCTCCAAGACTAGCAGTTGCTGTTAGCCCCATCAAGTCACCATGAATACATGACAATGGTGCTTTGCTCCTCATTTGAGAATTATCAAATGGAAGGCAATGATCCTTACTGTACTGACATCCCGCACAAACGTGGCCATCTCCGTAGGAGGACAACTTTGGAAATCCTCTCACTAGGATCCTCATTGGCATAGGCTTGTCCATCCCCACGTTCCCTAGTATCTCATGCCAGATAGCCGCGCTATCATTGGCTCTCATCCGAACAACATAAGAGCTTGTTGATAGAACAAACAAGTATCTTACTCTTCTCCCTATATGAGCAACATCAGCCTTTACCGATGATACGTTGCGGAGAAACCTTACTTCTTTTGGGCCAAATAGAACACGAAAGCCCGCGTCGACCGCATTGGTCACCGAGAAGAGGTTCTTCTTCATGTCGGGTACGTGATACACACTACTTAGAGTAAGCGGACCCTGACCACTCTCCAAAGAAATGATGCCCTCCTTCTATACAGAATGAATAGAATCATCAGCTGTAATAATTTTTTTGTTACCTGTGAACGGTTGCAGAGATGAAAACTTTGACTCGTCTCCAGTGAGGTGATGACCAAACCCCAAGTCGACTATCCAGTCATCTTGGTAGTCAACGGTGGTAAGAGCACGAACACACGTGCTTGTCAAGAAAGCACCTCCCCACCCGGCTTCCTCAGAATTGGAACAAGCTCCCTCCTTTCTTGTAACATGCCCAGGTTTCACCTTGACCTTGCAGTCGCGCTTGAAGTGGCCTGCCTGATTACATCTGTAACACTTCAACTCTTTCTTCCAATTCTTCTTAGGAGCAGAGCTCCTCTCTTGCTGATAAGAGGTTGAAGGCCCTTCTTCAGTAGCAGGCTTCTTATTCTTCTCTCATCTCTTCTTCTTCTTCTCTTTGATGAGAGCTTCACTACCTCCTTCAGAGATAGTCACACCGGCCATCTGCCTGGGCAATCTCTCCTGTGACGTTAATACGTTTTCCAGCTCTAGTAGAGAAGGTTGAGTTGCCCACCCTTGCACGAAAGTCACAAAGGCCATATATTCCTTCTGCAACACGCGGACTATGTGCCTTTTCAACTTTGCTTCAGAGATGGGCTCATCAGGATCTAATGCTGATATTTCAGCACACAGATTCTTCATCTTCAGAAAGAACTTAGAGACTGAAAGATCACCTTGAGTTGCCTTAGCCGACTCATTCTCCAGGAACTTCAGCCTAGCCGCATTCTTCCTGTTGAAAAACCCATTAATGGTTGTCCAAATCTCTGCAGCAGACTCACATCCTAAGATGTGATCAGAGAGCTCATGTGAGACAGCTCGTTTGAGAGCAAACTCTGCCTTAGCATTAGCTCTTCTCCAAACTCTCACTTCCTCAGCAGTACCAGTAGCAACAGTAAACTCTTGCTTGTCATCACCACCGACGACCTCCCATAACTCCTCACCCAAGAGATAGCTCTTCAAGCAGGACTACCACATCTTGAAGTTAGTCGCTGTCAGAAGCTCAATGCCAAGACCTCTTCCGTAGGCTCCTTCCATTGTAAATCACCACTGATCACGAGGCTTCCAGAAGCGTCGAGCACAAACTAAGGTTTATCACAGCTTACTGCTCAAGCCACTATTCGCACTGATACCATGTTAAAATTTCACAAGTCAATCAACTGGTAGTTCTGGTATCAAGTAAACACTTCCAAAACTATCAAGTTGATCACTTGATCAAGCAGAAACAAGAACTTGGCGCAGGAACACTCCAACTATAAAATGAGCTATGTATCAGTGATGATGAAGAGCAAACACAGATCTTGCTTTAATCCACTATCAACTTTACAAGGCAAGGTATACAGGGCGAGACATGATTTCGCCAAGTACAAAGAGAAGAAACAAGCAAGAGCAAACTCCAAGCCGGGCGGACTGCCTCCAAGACCGATGAGTCCGCCGAGACCGCTTAGCCATTGCTGCTACTATGATTCTACGGAGTCCGCACAAACCGTGCGGACAACCCGTTATTCTGCTGACGTCTTCTCTACAAGCCGCCGCCGAACTGAATGAACAGACCGCCAAGTCTGCCTAGACCGACGACCTGGTTATTGAACTTAGATCAATTTGAGAGTAACTGGTTGGCTGCCACCTGCGACCTACTGCAACTGCTGATTGTAAACCGCAAGCTTCACTGCTTCCTGACCTTGATCAGAACCAGATACACGGCTTCACAGTACTTGCCAGACAACCTACAAACAACAACCAGTTAAATCTCAAACCGTGCGACATGGAAAACCGAGTCCGCAATAATTGATCTGCGCTCAACTTACTGTTCACTATGTTACTGTAGACATGTCGGGGGGGGGTCTATTTATAGGTGGGGTGAGGAGTGTGGTCACCGCCCTAGTGTATAGAGTCACCACGCCAGCTCGCAGCTAGCAAACACCAGTCCGCTGAGTCCGCAAGGACTTAGTCGGACTTCAAACAACACGCCAGGTGCTAAGTCAAGGTCAGTCTACCAGCAGACGGACACCGCACCAGTCCGCACACATGCAGCACGCGGACACAGTAACATCCCATTTACTGCGTCAGTCCGCACGCTACATGCGGACACTACAATAGCCCGTACAACACGCACAACACACAACCAGTCCGCCACACTGCACAGCACACGGACACAGCCAACATCATATACAATATCAGTTCGCATGCCATACGCAGACATTACGACATTCAGCACAGCTCGAGAATAACGCCTCAGCTCACTGCAATAGTCCACGACCAAAAGGCAGACCGTCTGGTCAACAACAGACTCTGCGGACACTGCAAACACCCTGAACTTGTCACAGAGTCTGACCAAGTCCAGCAACCCACCAAACAACTGGTGCGAGATTGGCGGACACAAATCCCAGACCGCCAACTCCATAGACAGTCTTCCACCAAGAATGCGGCTAACACCCACAGCATCACCGGAGAACTCGGCAAGGACCAAAGCCGATCTCCAAAACCAGTCCGCAACAGCAGACTCCGCGGACTCTAATCAAGTCCGACACATATCTGCTGATATAATATCCAATCCGCCCGGTTACTACAAGAGCAAGAACTGCAGAACCGCAGGCCGAGCTGAGCACCGCTATCAGACCGCCAAAGACAGACCGCCCAGGCCGCTCCACTAGACGCCCAAGCCGCCAAATCTACATTGGCTGCAGACCACCCATGCTGCAAAAACAGTTCACCCAGGCCAATCCACTAGACACCAAAGCCGCCAAGTCTGTCCTGGCCACTGACCCCCCAGGCCGCAACATCAGTCCGCCCAGGCCACGGACTCAGATCGCCCAGACAGCGCGGTCTGCTCCATCACCCACTTTCACTTCATAATTTTCAAGAAATCTCTCAGATCCGGCCTCCGCTTGCCGAGCCAGGGAAGAGCTCGCGCTCAGGGAGCTCGCATCCCCTTCCTTCCTCGGCGACCTCCTTCCCAGCTCGCCTACCAGGAGCGTCCTCCCCTAGAGACAAGGCGGTAGCGATTTGGGCGGCTGGAGTCGAGCACTCAGCCTGCACGCCGAGTGTGAACTTGACGAGGTTGAGTACCTCATGCCTGAAGTCTTCAAACATTCCCACTGTGGCCAGAGGTGGCGGGGGCGGCGAATCGGACCTGTCTGAGCATTTTCCTCCCGTCATCGAGCCTGCTGAAGATTTTTTGTGTTTACCACTCTCCACGCTCACCGCACCAAAATATTGAAACCGAAAACTCAGTCTCTCGTAGAGTTCACCCTTGGGGAAGGGTTGATCACACACCTACTTCTCTCATGCAAGCCAAACGACAAAGGAAGACGAACCCAACGGCTCGGCGTGGAGGTCCCACCACACACCCGGAAGATCTGAGAGCATTTTCCTCCTTAGCAAAAGGCCGAGCTAAGGCTACCTCAGAAAGAGCTAGAAGATTAGGGAATAAGTGAGCCTCTAAAGCATGCATTCTGAGGTACCCCTTGGGTCCTATTTATAGATTTCTGAAAACGTCATGCAAATAGCCAACCTCCGTTGTTTCGAACAGCTATGTGCAGCCCAACCCAGTCTGCCAACCACATAACTCCGCTGTTTTAGCAGGCTATGGGCAAGCCAGACGGGGCAAACTGGTAATAATACCTCACAGATCAATGGGCGAGTATCCCTTAGCAACCTCTGCTCGGCATAGGCGGCGAGTACGGGTCCGGGCTGCTCTGTTCGTATGCCGCGAGTTCGCTCTACAGTTAGGACTCGGCGAGCGGCCTGGGACTTGCCGAAAGGTCCAGAGGACGACGAACACCGGGTTCCGTTCGACGAACGTGGAGCTCAGTTCGTCGAACGCTGAGCTCCGTTCGACGAACTGAGCTGGCTAGACGGCACTCGCCGCTTATGCTCACCCCCCGGCGAGTACGGGCTCGGCTGGCCCTACTCACGCGCCACTAGCTGAGCTGGCCTGGGCGAGCAGGAGTCTGCCAAGCTCTAGCTGCCTTGGTGCTCGCCCGAGACTCAGAAAAAACGGGCCGACCGGTCTGGTCCCTAGCGACTCACCGGATATGGGATTGTACACTATCCATCCTCACTCTCTCTTGGAACTCCCTCTACGACCTCATTCCCCCTTTTCTCTCTCAAATCCCTTCTCTCACCATCGTCGACCTCTCCTTCAATCTCTTCTCTGGCTCCATCCCCGACGAACTCGCCAATCTCCCTTCCCTCCTCGGCCTCGATTTCTCCGGTAATCACCTCACCGGATCCATTCCCGCCTCGTTTGGAAATTTTCCCAAAGCCTCCCCACTGTAGCTTGTGTTTAAACACAACAACCTCTCCGGCGATCTGCCGCTCGAGCTCGGCGTTCTGGAGTGGAGCGTCATCGATTTATCACGCAACAATTTGACCGATGTCGCTTCCTTCCTATTCGGGGCGGAGAAGGCCACCGGTCGGATCGACCTCAGCCGGAACGAGTTCGCCTTCGATTTGAGCAAGGCGGCTTTCCGGATCAACCTGACGAGTCTGGATTTGAACCATAATTAGATCACCGGGACGATACCCTCGTAGATTAATCAGGTGGAGCCAAACTTCTTTTGGAAGTTCAATGTGAGCTATAACCGCCTCTGCGGGGAGATCCCCGCCGGAGTGATCACGACCATGTTTGGGTTGCTTCTGCGGGTCGCTATTGCCTGCCCGTGCATAGGCCCACGAAGAAAATTAATTTGTGCTATAGCATATTATTATTATTATTATTATTATTATTATTACTATTATTATTATTGTATTTCTATAATCAAGTGTTACGATCGAATGAACTGGACTTTAATTATGATCTGCAATTTGTATTGAACGTTTTATTTTTGCTAAATGAAGTGGAGGATGAAGAATGTCTATCTGTAAATATAGTGGCGCCCCAGCTACTCACTTTGGCTCAGTTTGTTTTGACGATCTCTCTCCATTGCGTTGGCATCGGAATGGAACAAAAAAAAATTGCCAGTTTGTTTTGGCTTTGCGTTGTCATCGGAGAAGCAAAACTTCTTTCTCAACTTTTCTTTCCAACAGCTGCTCAGCCCTCCTTTCCAACGCGAGCATTCGCAACGCAGCAGACGGGCAATGAATGCCGACGAGGATTTCTGCCATGGCCGGCGGGGAGGATTCCTGTCATGGCCTCCAGAGAGGATTTCTAGCATGGACGCCAAAGAGGATTTCTGCCCTGAATGTCGGAGAGGATTTCTGTCATGAACGTCGGAGAGGATTTCTTCCATGAACGTCGGAGAAGGGACGGTGTTCTTTTGGCGGCATTGGTTGCCAGAGAGGCCAACCCTCCCCCCGCTGTGACGATTTCTGCTATGAATGCCAGAGATGCTCGCCCTCCCTCCACTAAGCTGATGAGATGCTCTGCCGCCCCCCTCCCATACGCTGATGAGATGCTCCGCCTCCCCCCAGTCCCGTGATTTGGATCCTCCAGTAATCTAAGTCCTAAGTTTCTCATTTTATTAATATTGTGATTATATATTTTTTTTATAATATTATTATTATCATAATTATTATAATATTGTTATTATAATATTATGTTCACCATATCTATTAGTATTATTATTATTATTATTATTAATAAATTAAATTTATAATAAATACTAATTATAATTCAATTTAATTAGTGTAATTGCAAAATTTTTTGTAATTAAATATGACAGATACGCCGTCGCTGTTTTACCAAACTTTTTCTCCATTCTGAACATTTTTATCATAGCTATTATACCAAACTGTTTTATCATTTATAGCAGCTCAATTCCAACGGCTCCATTTCCACCGCTCCATTCCCACAACTTCTTTTGCTACCACCACCGCCCAAACAAACTAACCCTTTATGGTCAGTTCATAAAGTTTCGTGGTGCCTCAAAAGATCAGGTAATTCTAAAATTTGGGCAAAAATGTTAAATTAGTTTGTAAATGAAAGAACCCATCAACCCAACAGTTCATCTCAAAACCCAGGTATTGAGATGAAGGGTGGTGGGGTACATGAACACGGAGGGAAGAAAGCTGCAGGCGATGTGAGATTGATCCCAACCACAGGACCGCAGGGATATTCCGCCACAGGGGCCCACCGGGGTCAACACCCAGACCTAGAACATGGTGGGGAAGCCATAACACGGTCCCACAACACGTGTCATGCTGACAAATCAATCTCAACACACCCCCGTAGGAGGACAACCTCCTCTGATATCATGAAAGAACCCACCAACCTAACAGTTCATCTCAAAACTCAGGTATTGAGATGAAGGGTGGCGGGGTACATGAACTCGGAGGGGAGAAAGCTGCAGGCGATGTGAGATTAATCTCAACCACAGGACCGCAGAGATATTCCGCCACAGCGGCCCACCGGGGTCAACACCCAGACCTGAAACGCGTTGGGGAAGCCATAACACGATCCCAAATACACGTGTCCTGCTCTCAAATCAATCTCAACACTAAAATGTTGGTCATTTTTAAAATTATTCCCAAAACTTCTAAATGATCAAAGTGAGGAGGAACTCTAATAAAGTTCCCCTAAAGTCGTTTTGGCCCAGCCTTTTCGAAATCAAAGTAGTCCCAATCGGATTGCCAAAATGTACCGCCTCGATCAAGTGAAAAATAGTTGGGAATTGGACGCGTGATGAACCCCGAGCAGGCGTAACAAGCACGATCGAGGGGCACGAGCCCGCGCCCAACATGAACGCAGGAGAAGGGGCGGTGTTCTTTTGACGGCGTTGGTTGTCAGAGAGGCCGACCCTACCCCGCCGTGAAGATTTCTGCTATGAATGCCAGAGATGCTCTCCCTCCCTCCCCTACGCTGATGAGATGCTCCGCCGCACCCCCCCCCCCCCCCCCTCCCATACGCTGATGAGATGCTCCCCCCCTCCCTCCCACTCCCGTGATTTGGATCCTCCAGTAATCTAAGTCTTAAGTTTCTGATTTTATTATTATTGTGATTATTTTATTATTATTATATTATTATTATCATGATTATTATAATATTGTTATTATAATATTATGTTCACCATATCTATTAGTATTAATAATATTATTATTATTAATAAATTAAATTTATAATAAATAATAATTATAATCCACTTTAATTACTGTAATTGCAAATTTTTTTATAATTAAATATAACAGATATGTCGCCGCTGTTTTACCAAACTTTTTCTTAATTCTGAACATCTTTGTCATAACTATTTTACCAAACTGTTTTGTCATTTAGTGCAGCTCCATTCCAACGGCTCCATTTCCACAGCTCCATTCGCACAACTCTTTTTGCCACCACCACTGCCGAAACAAACTAACCATTTATGGCCAGTTCATAAAGTTCCGTGGTGCCTCGAAAGATCATGTAATTCTAAAATTTGGGCAAAAATGTAAAATTAGTTTCTAAAATTTAGGTCATTTTTAAAATTAGTCCCAAAACTTCAAAATGATCAAAGTAAGGAGGAACTCTGATGAAGTTCCCCTAAAGTCGTTTCGGGCTGGCCTTGTCGAAATCAAAGTCGTCCCAATCGGATTGCCAAAATTTACCGCCTCGATCAAGTGAAAAATAGTTGGGAATTGGACGCGTAATGAACCCCGAGCAGGCGTAACACGCACGATCAAGGGGCACGCGCCTGCGCCCAACATGCACACGGGCACAACACGCGCACACCATGAGCATGATGTGCCCCCCTGAGTGTGTTCCTTGGGGCAGTGCACAAAACACACGCCCCGAGTGTCAAAAGCTCCAACACGGGCACCTTGCATGCGTAAGTATGCTCCTTGCGCGAGCGCACGTCGGCTACGTGTTTTGGCCACTCGCCAAAACTTTTCACCATTCTGAACATCTTTGTCATAGCTGTTTTACCAAACTATTTTGTCATTTAGAGCAGCTCCATTCCAACGACTTCATTTTCACAGCACCATTCCCACAACTCCTTTTGCCACCACCACCGCCGAAACAAACTAACCCTTTATGGTCTGTTCATAAAGTTTCGTGGTGCCTCAAAACATCACGTAATTGTAAAATTTGGGCAAAATGTTAAATTAGTTTCTAAAATGTGGGTCATTTTTAAAATTAGTCCCAAAACTTCTAAACGATCAAAGTGAGGAGGAACTCTGATGAAGTTCCCCTAAAGTTGTTTCGGGCTGGCCTTGTCAAAATCAAAGTCGTCCCAATCGGTTTGCCAAAATGTACCGCCTCGATCAAGTGAAAAATAGTTGGGAATTGGACAAGAGATGAACCCCGAGCAGGCGTAACAAGCACGATCGAGTGGCACTCGCCCGCGCCCAACATGCACACACGCACAACGCGCACACACCATGAGCATGATGTGCCACCCCCTCATCGAGTGTGTTCCTTGGGTCAGAGCGCAAAACACACGCCCCAGGTGTCAAAAGCTCCCACACCGGAACCTTGAATGCGTAAGTATGCTCCCTGCGTGAACGCACGTCGGCTACATGTTTTGACCTCTTGCTGTTGTCGCCTTCCATCGTCGTCAACCGCTCCCTCCACCTCTATCCTCGTTAATGAACCTTAGTGGTGCCACCGATTTTCCTGGACCTCCCGAGGGGTGTCAATCTCATTTTTTAAAAAGTGGTGATCAATGTGATCAGAATCGTGCACCCTCTTTCACTTGTGCAAATTACAAAATGACGCAATTACTGATGCCCTCTCAGAGAAACTGTAAAAAGCGTCACACTCCCTCATTTCAAGATAGATTGTATTGGTCATTGGAGAGAGTCACAAAATCTTCCTTCGAAGACTACTCAGAGGTCTCCATCGTTGTTTGAAGACCTTTAATTTAGAAATCCTCCTTCAAGAAATGCCCGCCCGACCAATCGTGCACCCACTTTCACTAGTTCTGATTAGAAAATGACGCAAAAACTGATTCCCTCTCAGAAAAACTGTAAAAAGGGTCATGCGCCCTTGTCACAACCCGCATTTCTCCCACAACGGCAGAGTATCAGATTAAGGAGAAATGCACGTCATGATGTCACGTCAGCAGAGGATAACTGCAGACGCTCAGGCAACACTCCAAATCAACACAAACATAAGATTTAAATGATCAATTGAAGAAGTTTAGTTTGGGTTAGACAATCAGCCGTATCCCTCGGCTTTGTGGTTCACTAGTCCACCAGGGAGAAAGTAGTTGAATGCTGTGGAATAATACTATAGTAATCAAATTGGACATCCTACATGAGTATAACACCCCAAAAAGGAAAACTCATGGCATGCAGTACTCTAAATTTATAATAATAATAATATCAAATTAGTTGGTACGTTATTAAACATAGTGACTTAGAGTTTTAAATCGTGCTATGCATGAAATAATATTAGTTTGTTTTATATTTGAAAATATCTATAGGCATCCTAGCATAAGTCCTTCCCAGAGAGCAAGAACCACTACCATAAGAGTAGACACTAGCAATTAGCAAAATATCCAAGAACAACAATAAACAATCAGTGGGCGTCAAACTCCGGACACGAACCCACTAAAAGTTATCAAGTCTGAACCAAACAACAAGAGTACCAAAAGCTACCTCGCAAGTACGAGGCACACACAACAACAACACCACTCAGCCGCACCACCGGCTAAAATCCTGCACTTGAGGCATTCAAAAGAAGAACACCTCAGCAAACAAAAGTACAAGTGGCAAGAGTACAAGTAAACAAGTATGAAAAGAATTTAACAAAGGAGGGTGTACCAAAGCCATCTCAAGGGAAACAGAAAACTGAAAGAAAATCACAGCAACCATTAGCCCAATTTGATCGAGTAGAAAAAAGTTAGCCAATAAAATACATCTGAATTAAAATGCACCAAGTGCGAAAATGAACGAGTCTGAGTATAAACAGCAAGATTTAGCAAACTGTAGCATAATCCACTAGGAACCAACTGAGCACGAAAGGCTCGGAAGAGGGTGGATCATCAACATGTGGTATGACTACATTGCAGGACGGAGAGGGCGATGACCTCAAGCACCCTAAAGCCCAACTCCGGATCCTCAAATGTCTCACAAGCGGCACTGTGGTCAACAATATGGCCAAATCGGGCCAAACAGACCCAACAGTCCAGAACAGGAGAACAAAAGCATACCCCCACTGTGATGATCCACAGAAAGAAGGGGCTCCTAGTTGGGTGGGCTATTATCCACACCAACCTTCACATCCCCCCAACATCATCATCCAATATCAACACAACACCTAAGGATTTCAACACTAACTAAAATACCAATCCTACAATCGATCTAAAACTAAGCGCAACGTGTCCTACCCTCAGCGGTGTCGAAATAAATTTGTCGTAAGCGCAAACCTAAAAGATTTAACATCTCATACTCTAAAGAAACGGAAACAATAATATATGATGAAAGTATTACCTTGTAAACTTAAGGAGAACAAAAAAAGGGGAAAAGAGCCACTTGCATTGGTGTTAACAGAGAAAGTCACCAAATCACACCTCGTCGCAGATCGGGACTAAGGGAGACGAGAGAATGCAAAATCTGAATAAGAGTCGACGAAATAGAAGTTAGGGCCAAAAATCCCTAACGGAAAAGGTTTGCGAAACGGGAAAAGTTTACCACGATTGCGTAGATCTCGCCGAGAGCTTTCCAGATCTATTCTCGGTTGAAGATTTGGAGCACCAGAGCACTGTTGGTGGCCACCGGAAGATTCTCGAAAATAATTCTCTCTCTCGATCACGCCGCTCTGGTTCAGGAGGAAAAATTCCGGAGAAGACGAAGATGAAGTTTTATTTTTCATTTCTAATAACCTAGTATATATATATAAGTACTTATAAAATGTTTTGTCTAAATATATAAAAAAACGTATTGTTTATGAGCTGATACGGGAAAACCAAAAATATAGGTCTAAGATGGCTCCAAATCAAAAAGTGCCCAGCATAAAAGCTGTAGTCTCGTCGAAACGAACAAATTTTATGTTAACCATTATTTCATACGATACCGTTCTGACCCTCAAAATGGCACCCGAACGTAAACAACAGAGGACTACTCAAGATGGACAATGTTACTCAAGATTGAGAGTAGAGTACTCGAGAGGAACGTATAATACTTGAGAAAAATAACTAGTACTCGAGATAAATTAATAGTACTCGAGAAAAATCAATTATACTAGAGTAAAATCAATGGTACTCGAGTAAAATCAATAGTACTCGAGTAGAAATCGACAGTACGGATTATATACGAGAAGGTTTGCGGAAATCGAAAATAAAGGCTTATGATGGCTTCAAATCAAAAAATATCCACCATAAAAGTTGTAGATATCGTCGAGACGAACAAATGGTATGTTAACCATTTTTCCATACGACATCGTTTTGACCCTCCAAAAGGCTTCCGAACACAAACTGTAACGGACTACTCGAGAACAAGTCTACAGGTACTCAAGAGGTAAGAAAATTCACTCGAGTTGCAGAATGGATCACTCGAGTAGCAGAATCGATCACTCGAGTACTAAAATAAATCACGTGTCTACTTAAAATAAATCACTCTAGTACCAAAAAGAATCACTCGTGTACTTAAAAGAATTCACTCGAGTAAAAAAAAAGGAATCATTCGTGTACTTAACAGAAATCACTCGAGTAAAAAAAATCACTCGTGTACTGAAAGAATGTACTCGAGACAAAAAAAAGAATCACTCGAGTACATAGACAATTTTTTTTGTTTGAACAGTACTTTTTACATATATGTCCAAACAATTAAACATTATAAATGAATAGTAAAATACATTTTTGAATAGTTCAATAATATTAAAATAAACATATTTATATTTTTTTGAATAAGAAAACACAAGTTCAAAACGGAGGCCCAAACGCGCTCCGAATTAAACGAAATTCGCACCGAAGGTGAACACTGACGCTATGAATACAATGCCGAAGTCAAAATTAAAATCCGACGAGCCATTCTCGAGATATAAATTTTCAAAGTTTACGACAAACATAAATTCCACAAAATTTTGGAAAAACGCTGAGGCCCAAATATCGCTCGGATCGCGACGAAACTTGACGAGCAAGTCCAAAATTACTTAACTTAAATTTCAAATGCAAAATTTTCCCATTACAACAACAATTCGGCCGACTCGACCGCACGTATGCAAAAATGCCTCAACGGCAATGCGCTGTCAACTCGACGTTAAAAGTAACGCCACGACGTCATAAATATAACGATACCCATTCAAATAAAATTTTTCGAAAAATTGGGGGCGTTACAGCCACTCCCCCAAAAAAGAAGTTTCGTCTCGAAACTTAACACAACTCCAAAACTAAACCAAAACGTTAAAATCAAACATGACTGAAAACATAAAGACATACCAGAAATTAAGAGAAGAGGTGCGGATGAGATTCTCTCATCACCGATTCCAATTCTCACGTTGCGCTCTCGACGTCTTGATTTCTCCAAAGAACCTTGACCATGGGGATGGTCTTTCTTCACAACACACATTTTTGAGAATCCAGAATACGAATAGGCACCTCCACAAAAGAAAGGTTCGGCTCCAACTGGGGCACAACGTCGAGAATCTGCTTGTCACTTAACACGCACTTCCGCATTTAGGAAAACCATATCCTCGACGGCAAACTCCAAATTGGTCCTGTGACAATTGCCATACTTTTCATAGCGCTCCTAGGCTACCCGAAGCTTTTCTCGGATGAGCTTAACTGAAGTTTCTATCTCTTCAAGGGCTTCTAGACCTAGCAACGGTCTCTCACCAATCTCACCCCAAAATAAAGGAGCCATTTGCAAGCTCTCCTAGTAGCTATTATTGTAGGCAAACTCCATTAGCCTCAGACGCTCATCCCATGCTCCACTGTGGTTCAAAATGTAACATCTAATCATGTCCTCCACGATCTGATTTACTCTTTCTATTTGACCATTCGTCTGCGGATGGTAGGCGGTGGAATTCCTCAAGTCGGTACCCAACCCCTCTTGTAAGCTTTTCCAGAAACGAGACGTGAACCTGGAGTCTCGATCAGATACAATATTGACAGGTACTCCATGCAACTTAATGACCTTGTCCAAATACAATTCAGCTATTTTCTTCATAGAGTAGTCAATCTTGAACGACACAAAGTGAGCACTCTTCGTCAGTCTGTCCACAATCACCCAAACTGAGTCATGCCCTCTGGGAGAGCTCGACAATTGATGGCCCGCAAACAGACTCTTATGTGGGTGGTTGGTTCGATGAGTCGTACGTCGCGGGCTTGCTAAAGGAGGCAAGTGCACCTATCACAAGTAGTACTCGATATTCGGGGGAATACCGAGGTCGTATTGTTCTCGGTGTTGGGTTGATTATTCTTACTCCTACAGGAGGACTATTATTTTACTGAAAGTAAGATGGAGATTTTAATTAACTAAAGACGGAAAGAAAAGAAAGGGCGAAAATGATTTTAGGAAATTAGATGAAGGGTTAACGCTCGGCACTGAATCAGATTTAGACGAAAATAACTTTTAATAATTATTGAACTTTGTTTTCAAATTAATAAAAGGGAACTTGGCCGTGGAGGTTCCACAGATATGAGCTCACCTAGCTATAGGGATATCGCTCACCTGAATGCTAAGACTATTCGACCGAACGTTAGTCCGACGAAGGATTCCTCTTAACGCCCACTTTACGCTAAGAACCCCGCTATTGGGTGGGGAACCCAATCCGGAATAATTACGCATGTCCTCTCTCGAGGGTATGCACGCAACTCTCTTTACCCAGGAGTGATCTGTCCATACGCACGGCCTCTCGGCTAGCTAGCATATGGATAACGGAAATAGGGCCCACACATTGATTTGTGGTCCTACGCGTCGTCTTAAGTCCTAAAATTAAAGTGAAAATAAAGAAATTTAATTATTTCAAATTATTTAAAATATCTCAATGCTCTTCGATGCCGAGGCTATATCGATTAGCCAGTCATCGGTATGGGTACGACTTTATAATTTGACGAGGCGCGAGTTCCTAATTAAGCGCTAAAGAGTTATAAGAAGAAGACATGAAAATAACAAACGTTTAAAAAGCTTAAAAAGTTAGCTAAAACGAGAACTCACACACACTTCAAATTATAAATAAACAAAAAGAACTAAGTTAAAAAATGGAAAATTACAAATCCTACTCAAACGAGTAGGCGAGAAATAAGGGCCCGTCATTTAACTCTTAACGAGTAGGCGAAAAAGAAAAAAAGAAAATTACAAGACCTAATCAAACGAGTACGCGGGAAATAAAAGCACATCATTTAACTCTTAACGAGTGGGCGGAAATAAATGCGCACACACACTCACACACACTACACGAATTAAAAGAAAGCAATAAAACTATCTCCTACACACAACGCACTGTACATAATTGAAGAAAGCAATAAAATATAGATTAAAATTTATCTCCTACACACAACACACTCTACATAATTGAAGAAAGCATAAAAGAAAGCATGAAAAATTATGCTCATACATACACACACACATCATGAAATTATAAAGAATAAAATGAAAACCTAACTCCCACACTCACACACACAAATTAAAAACAAAATGAAAGTTACCTAAAAATCAAAACAACTACTTTTTTATACTTAGATTTTTCCAAAAACAAATAAAAAGAACAAATTAAAAATAAAAGGAACAAAAGTTTTTTCAAAACAAATCAAAAAACTAAAGCATTTCAAAAATTAAAATAACAACTTTTTCATTCTTAGGTTTTCATAAAAGTGATTAAAAAGTGAAAAGAAAATGAAAAGAACAAAAAAGTTTTACAATCCAAAAACAAAGCTAAGTAAACAAAAAAACAAAATCACTTTAATAACTCTTTTACAAATCCATAAGAATGAAAATCTTAAAGCAACTATAACTCTAACATGGAAACAAACCAAACAAGGGAAAACAATAGAACTAAACAAATTACACTCATACACACATACACACACTTTTCATAAAGAGAAATACTAAGAAATACAAAGAGATAAAAAGAGAAAGAGATGATCTACCCAAATAAACTTTCATGCCTTGTAGAGAGAGAAAAGAACACATTTTTTTATTATGAAATTGAAACTATTACAAAGCTAAAGCTAAAGCAAAAAACAAACATAAAAGGAAGGGGGGAGAAATCTCCTTACATAGCACTTGAATCCATAAGGGCAACCCACAAAACATACTAAAGTGGCTCAAAAAAGTGAACCCTTGGTTCTTACAGAAATGGCCTATTTATAGAGAATTTTTGAAGAACACGCCCCCTGACACGGGCGTGTAGGGGGGGCGTGTCAGCACTATTTGCGATGTTATCCGGCGATTTGACTGAAAAGTTGACTTCGGGCTATATACGAGGATTTCACGCCCCAGGTCACGGGCGTGACTCGGGGCGTGTCGGGGAGGTGGAACTGGGCGCGGGTTGCGTCAAAAGTCGCCGGCGGCGTCTTGTTGGCTAGGTGGAGGAGTCATGCCCCAGGTCATGGGCATGTCGGGTTGGCTGACACGGGCATGTCAGGTTGGTCGACGAACGTCGAGAGCGTTTCGTCGAGCTGGAAGCCTTGATCGTCGATTAGGAATGACACAGGCATGTCGGGTTGGCTGGCACGGGCATGTCAGGTTAGTCGACGAACGTCGAGAGCATTTCGTCGAGCTGGAAGCCTTGATCGTCAATCGGGAATGACACGGGCGTGTCGGGTTAGCGGACACGGGCGTGTCAGGTCAATTTTTGACCATTTTCTGAAAAATTTCAGAAATCAAATTTAAGCTATGTTAGAAACAATATTTACAAAATGGAGCAATTTATTAAATAAAACTAACTAAAAGAGGCAAAACTAAACAAAAATATCATAATAAAAACATAGAAAAATGCATATAATTACAACTTATCAACAATCCAGTAATAAAGTCCATCGAGATACTCTCCCATTTCCAACTCGGGATCTCCAAAGGTGTTAGCTTGCCTCTAGGCCTTCCATGACCGGCCTTAACTCGCTTACAGGTGAAACATTCAGATACAAACCTTGCTATATCACCCTTCAAACCCATCCACCAAGCAATCTGCTTCAGATCCTGGTACATCTTGGTCGAACCGGGGTGGTAGGCCACATTAGAACCATGTGCCTCCTTGCACAACTAATGCCTAATATCCTTAACAGCGGGAATGCAAAGCCTACCATGGTATCTCAGGGTTCCCATATCATCAACAGAAAACTCTGGCAACTCACCCTTCGTAGCTCTACTATAAAGATCCAACAGATCTTGATCCTCCTTTTGATGCAATCTAGTAAGTGTAATCCATGAAGGCTCTAACACTTCTAATTCACTAGTAGAGCTGCCACTTCCCACTAAAATACCCATCAAAAGGAATTCTTCCACCAGTGAATCCACCAAAAGGTTAAAAACTTTAACTGTCTTCCTGCTCAGGGCGTCGGCTACCACGTTAGCTTTGCCCGGTTAGTACTGGATCTTGAAATCATAGTCTGCTACATACTCCGGTCATCTACGCTGGTGCAAATTCAATTCCTTCTGTGTGAAGACATATTTCAAACTTGTATGATCAGTATAAATCATGTATATAGCATCATATAATAGATGTCTCCATAACTTGAGAGCATAGATCACTGCTGCAAATTCCAGGTCATGCATAGGGTTATTCCGTTCATGAACCTTCAGCTGCCTAGACCCATACGCACTGACCTTGCCCTCCTGTATCAACACGCATCTGAGCCCAACATGTGAAGTGTCCACATACATAGCATACTCCAGTCCTTCAGTAGGCAGGGTCAAGACTGGTGCAGTGCATAACCTCCTATTCAGCTCCTGGAATGCCTCTTCACACTCATCACTCCAAATAAAGGCTGCATGCTTCTGCGTCAATTTCGTCAATGGGGCAGACAGTGCAGAGAATCCCTCTACAAACCTTCTATAGTATCCTGCCAGCCCTAGAAAACTTCTTATTTCCTTGGGAGTGGTAGGTCTACTCCAATCCATCACTGCAGCTATCTTATATGGATCAACTGTTATCCCATCCTTATTCACCACATGGCCCAAAAAGGAGACTTAAGGTAGCCAAAACTCGCACTTGCTCAACTTAACATACAACTTATGCTCTCTCAAAGTTGACAAGACCATACTCAAGTGCTGCGCATGCTCTTCAGCATTGCGGGAGTAGACTAAGACATCATCTATAAACACTATCACGAAGTGATCCAGGAAGTCTTTGAACACTCTGTTCATCAAATCCATGAATGCGGCGGGTGCATTAGTCTATCTAAATGACATTACCAAAAACTCGAAATCTCCATGCCGCGAACGAAAAGCAGTTCGTGGAATGTCTGCCTCACGAATCATTAACTGATGATAACCTGAACGCAGGTCAATCTTGGAAAATACAGAGCTACCACGCAACTGATCGAACAAATCATCGATTCTTAGCAAGGGATATCTGTTTTTGATGGTCACCTTATTTAATTCTCTGTAATCAATACACAACCTCATTGATCCATTTTTCTTCTTTACAAACAGAATGGGAGCACCCCACTGTGACGAACTTGGCCAAATGGAACCGTTCTGCAACAGCTCGTCTAACTAGGTACGCATCTATCCCAACTCACGCAGAGCCATACGGTACGGAGCCTTAGCGATAGGACGTGTTGAAATTTGTGAAGTGGAAGTGGGTGACGGGACAGGCCGGGCGGCCTGGGGCGGACAGCTTTGGTGGACTAGGCGGACTGGGCGGACTGAGATCTGCGGCCTGGTGGAAGGTCTAGTGGAAAGCCAGTTGTTCTTCTGAGCGGTTTGCACGGGTTGAGTCCGCGGACTATGCGGCCTGGTTTCTGTAGATAGGGTGTTGTTGATTGGCTTTGCCAAGGAGCGGCCTGTGCGGATGAAGGTTGCGGACTGGTGCATAGCTCAGTGGTCGCGGGTGCAAGCTTGTGTTGATAGACGGTTTGGCTCGTGTCCACGGGTAGCTTGCGGACTGGAGTGTCCGCGGTATGGGCTGTTGCGGACTAAGCTTAGAGCTTGGCTGAGGCCTTATCAAGCTCTGGTGGCACAGCAGGCGAATTGCTGTGGAGATCGATTGGCGGACTGGGTTTGGAGTCCGGGGTTGGCTGCTGCTTTGGACAGAAGTGCGAGGAGCTGGCAGACTGATGGCGGTCTGTGCTAGGGTGTTTGGCGGATGGGAATTTGAGTCCGCCATGCTAGCATTGTCCCTTGATGGTTTTGGACTTGGTCACACCTTGTGCCAATGCCATGGTGTCCGCGGTATCAGCCAAGTCCGCTGTGACCGGGCGGACTATTGCTGTCTTCCTTTGGTCGTGGACTTGTGGCGGATTGAGGTGTGAGTCTTGCGGACTGCCTCGGGTTGGTGCGGACTGCCATTGAAGGGGGTTGCTGTCTTGCAGTGCTTGGAGCTTTGCGGGCTGTTACCTTGTCCGCATAGCTTAGGCGGACTGGAGAGGGTTCACCAATGCTTGCCTTGCTCCTGGCGGTTTTCCTTGGTATCCGGCTAAGTCCATGCGGACTCGGCGGACGGTGTTTTTGCTATCACGCGGGCTGGGGTGGTGACGCTATCTCTAGGGCGGTGACCACACTCCTCACCTCACCTATAAATAGGACCCCCCTGGCACATCTACAGTAACTAGAGTGAACAGTCGCGCGGATAGCTTCAAGGAGCCAGGAGGTTCGCTGTGACTTCGATCAAGTGCTTGGAAGTGTGTGGTCTCTGCGGACTCAGCAGGAGGTCGCTCTGCGGCTTGTCAGTTCTGTTTCATCTTTGCCAGCTTCAATAAACTGTCCGCCGGCTTCAGGCGGGTAGGGGTGTTCCTCAGTTCAAGTTCAGCAGGAGGCGAATAACGGTGTGTCCGCGCGGCCTCGCGGCTTCTGCGGACTCCATGTCTATTCGGCGGATTGCAGCATAGCTTGGGTGAGCTCAGCGGACTCGGCGACCTCGGCGACCTCGCGGTCTCGGCGGACTCGGGTGCCGTCCGCCCGGCTTGTTTTTTGGTGCTTCTGTTTTTCAGTTGTTATACTAGCGAAATCATGTCTCGCTATGTATGCCTCGCATTGTAAAGAAGTGAATGAATAATAGACCTCCTTGTGCTTCCATTGTTTGTTGGGATTTACCTTTGTACCTCTAGTCCTTGGTTTCCGCTGGTTCAACGTGCGAACTGGGTAGTTCCGAAGATATTAATTTGGCGTTTGGGCTATCTTGCTGACCACGTTGAGAAAATTTAACATGGTATCAGAGCCAGGTTGCTGAGGTTCAGTTGCGTGAGCGGACGTCAGCCAGTGTTGTTACTCAGTGATTGAGTGGTGATCAACCTGTGTTGTTGCTCGGAGCTGCTGATAGGTTGTCAACATGTGTTGCAATGGAAGGGAGCTTAGCAATAGGTCTGGGCATTGAACTCTTAACGCCGACGAACTTTAAGAAGTGGAAGTCGTGCATGAAGAGTTATCTTCTTGCCGAGGAGCTGTGGGATGTCGTTGGTGGAGACGACAGGCAGGAAGTCACTGCTGCTTTCGGTACTGCTGAGCAGGTGAGGCTCTGGAGAAGAACAAATGCTAAGGCGGAGTTCATTCTGAAGGGAGCTGTGTCTCCGGAACTGTTTGATCACATCATTGGATGTGAGTCGGCTGCTGATATTTGGACAACCATTGATGAGTTGTTCAATAGAAAGAATATGGCGCGGCTTCAGTTCCTGGAGAATGAGTTGGCCAGGGCAACTCAGGGAGACTTTTCCATCTCCAAGTACTTCTTAAAGATGAAGAGCTTGTGTGCTGAGCTGTCGGCACTGGATCCTGATGAGCCTATCTCTGAGGCAAAGATGAAAAGGCACATTATCCGCGGCTTGTGGAAGGAGTATGTGGCCTTTGTTACATCTGTTCAAGGGTGGGCTACTCAGCCGTCGCTGCTGGAGCTGGAGAATCTGCTTGCCTCGCAGGAGAGCTTAGCAAGGCAGATGGCTGGAGTGAAACTGAATCAGGAAGGCAGCGAAGCCCTCTTCTCAGGCAAGAAGAAGGGATGGGAAGGAAAGAAGAAGAAGAAGGTGCAGGCCGCTGGTGAGAAGGAGACTTCAACTTCGTATCCGCCGAAGAGGAGCAATGCTCCTAAGGACTGGAAGAAGAACTTGAAGTGCTACCGGTGTCATCAGCGAGGGCACTTCAAGCGGGACTGCAACGTCAAACTGCAGCCTGGGCATGCTGCGGGAAAGGAGGAAGCTTGCTCACGAAGTGAAGAAGCAGAATGGGGAGGAGCTTTCATGACGGGCACTTGTGTCCGGGCCTTATCTGCTGAGGACTTCAACAGCGAGTGGATCGTCGACTCCGGGTGTGGTCATCACCTCACCGGAGACAAATCGAAGTTCACCTCCATGCAGGCTTACTCAGGTAATGAAGCTATTATCACTGCTAATAATACTGTTTATGCAGTAGAGAAGGAGGGGGTCGTGTCTTTGGGTAGTGATCAGGGGCCACTCACGTTAAGGAGTGTGTATCACGTGCCGGGCATGAAGAAGAACCTCTTCTCGGTGACCAACGCGGTGGACGCTGGGTATCACGTTTTGTTTGGGCCAACAGACGTGAGGTTCCTTCGCAACGTATCAGCGGTGAAGGCTGATGTTGCTCATGTTGGGAGGAGGGTGAAGAACTTGTTTGTTCTTTCCACCAGTGCCTATGTTGATAGAATGAGGGCCAATGATAGTGCGGCTATCTGGCATGAGAGGCAGGGGCATGTTGGCATGGACAAGCTGAAGGCGATGGCTAGTAGAAGTCTGGTGAGGGGGTTGTCGATGTTGTCCTCCTTTGGTGATGGGCATGTTTGTGCGAGCTGTCAATATGGAAAGGCACATCGCCTTCCATTTGATAAATCACGAACAAGGAGCAAGAAGCCATTGGAGTGCATTCATGGCGACCTGATGGGACCGACGATTACTGCCAGCCTTGGAGGAAGCAGATATATGCTTGTCTTGGTTGATGACTACTCAAGGTATACTTGGGTGTACTTCTTAAAGTAGAAGTCGGAAGCCTTCCGTTTGTTCGTGGAGTTCAAGGAGTTGGTAGAAGGCCGGCTTGGCTTGCGGATTATGAAGCTTAGAACTGATAACGGGGGAGAGTTTGTTTCCTCCGAGTTTTCTAACTTCTGCAGGAAGCACGGGATCCAACGGGAGCTTACTTGTGCCCACACTCCACAACAAAATGGGGTAGCGGAGCGGAAGATCCGTCATTTGACGGAGACCTGCAAATGCTGGCTTCATGCGAAAGATATCCCAAGGTCTTTTTGGGCGGAGGGAATGTCTTGTGCTGCTTATGTTATCAACCGGATGCCACTCAGCCCTATCAACATGAAGACTCCTATTGAGCTGTTGCTGAAGGAGAAGCCGAGTGTTGAACACCTTCGGGTGTTCGGTTCAACTTGCTACGTGCATGTCCCGGATGCTTCACGGACAAAGTTGGATGCGAAGGCAAGGAAACTTGTCTTTGTTGGCTATGATGAGCGGAAGAAGGGATGTAAGTGCATGGACCCTGTGACGAAGAAGTTCGTGGTGTCAAGATACGTTGTCTTTGACGAGCTGACATCATATGGAGGTGGCTCAGTGGAGCTAACCGGAAGTAGCAAGGTTGATGAAGCACCGGTGGTGGCTGCTGAAGGCTTGGAAGAGGAGCTTGCTGTTTCACCAGCAGCTCCTGTTGCTTCAAACTCCGAGGCTGAGCCTTCTGGCTCAGGAAGCAGGGGGAGCACTGCTCAATGCTTGCCCCAGGTAGGAGTGGAGCTTGAAGAAGCAACGGAAGCCGTGAGCAAGGAGCCGGTTCTTCGGAGATCGAAGAGGGTGGTTAAGCCACCGGCTCGGTACTATGATGGGAATGCAGTGAGCTTTGTCTCCTGCTTCTTTGCAGGTCCTCTGGATGAGCGAGAGCCTGCAAACTTCAACGAGGCCACTGGAGTAAAGGAGTGGGATGATGCCATGAAGGAAGAGATTGATGCTCTGAAGAAGAATGAAACCTGGGACCTTGTGCCCAAGGTTGATGGCGTTACTCCGGTTACTTGCAAGTGGGTGTATAAGTTGAAGAAGAAGGCTGATGGGAGCATTGATAGGTTCAAGGCTCGCCTGGTCGCTAGAGGATTCTCACAGCAGTATGGAGAAGACTATGAGGAGACATTCAGTCCAGTTGCGAAGATGACTTCTGTAAGAGTGGTGATCGCCTTGGCTGCTAGCAAGGGATGGAGATTGTGGCAACTCGATGTGAAGAATGCCTTTCTTTACGGAGAGATTGACAAGGACATCTTCATGGATCAGCCGCTTGGTTTTGTCTCTGAGAAGCATCCGGACTATGTCTGTAAACTCAGCAAGGATCTCTATGGGTTGAAGCAAGCTCCTCGAGCGTGGTATGGGAAGATTGCAGAGTACTTGCAATTCTGTGGATACCTGGCTTCCAACTCGGATTCAAGCTTGTTCGTCAAGAAGAAGGGAGAGCTAAGAGTGTTGGTCCTGCTGTATGTGGATGACATGATCATCACAGGGAACTCGGAGGAGGAAGTAGCAAGGCTCAGGGCTGAGCTTGCTATACGTTTCGAGATGAAAGACTTGGGAGAGTTGCATCACTTTCTTGGTCTGGAAGTGGAGAGGAAGAAGTGCGGGGTTCTCATTAGCCAGAAAGGGTATGCTGATCGCATTGTGAAGCGGTTTGGCATGGACGAAGGGAAGAAGTGCTCTACTCCACTGGAATCTGGGCTGAAGCTTCGACGAGATGAGGGAAGGGTTATTCATGATCCCTTGGTGTTCAGGGCTCTTGTTGGGAGCTTGATTTACCTGACGATTACAAGGCCGGATATCGCTTATGTTGTTGGCCGAGTAAGTCGGTATATGGCTGAACCAAGGCAATCTCATCTAGTGGCGGCGAAGGGAATTCTGAAGTATGTCAAGGCTTCTTCTGACATGGGACTCCTCTATAGAAGGGATGCGGAGGTTGCGTTGCTCGGGTACACGGATGCTGACTATGGCAGTGATTCGGATGATCGAAGGTCTACTTCAGGTTATGTGTTCACTTGCGGTTCAGCTAGTATCTCGTGGTGTAGCAAGAAGCAGGACTCGGTGTCGGTTTCAACCACGGAGGCGGAGTATAAGGCTTCGGCCTTGGCTGCTCGGGAAGTCGTTTGGTTGAGGAGGCTTATAGAGGATGTTCATGAAGAAGTGCAAGGGCCTACTTTACTCCGGGGTGACAATGAGAGTGCTCTCAAACTGGTTAACAATCCAGTATGTCACGCCAGGACCAAGCATATAGAGATTGATCACCACTTCATCAGGGAGAAGGTGTTGGAGGGGTCTCTGCTGGTCGGGCATGTTCGGAGTGAAGATAATCTTGCTGACATCTTCACGAAGCCACTGTCGAAGGGGCCCTTTGAACACTTGCGCAGTTACTGGGCTTGGTCACCACTTTCCACTTCAAGTGGGAGTGTTGAAATTTGTGAAGTGGAAGTGGGTGACGGGACAGGCCGTGCGGCCTGGGGCGGACAGCTTTGGCGGACTAGGCGGACTGGGCGGACTGAGATCTGCGGCCTGGTGGAAGGTCTAGTGGAAAGCCAGTTGTTCTTCTGAGCGGTTTGCACGGGTTGAGTCCGCGGACTATGCGGCCTGGTTTCTGCGGATAGGGTGTTGCTGATTGGCTTTGCCAAGGAGCGGCCTGTGCGTATGAAGGTTGCGGACTGGTGCATAGCTCAGTGGCCGCGGGTGCAAGCTTGTGTTGATAGGCGGTTTGGCTCGTGTCCGCGGGTAGCTTGCGGACTGGAGTGTCCGCGGTATGGGCTGTTGCGGACTAAGCTTAGAGCTTGGCTGAGGCCTTGTCGAGCTCTGGTGGCACAGCAGGCGAATTGCTGTGGAGATCGATTGGCGGACTGGGTTTGGAGTCCGGGGTTGGCTGCTGCTTTGGACAGAAGTGCGAGGAGCTGGCGGACTGATGGCGGTCTGTGCTAGGGTGTTTGGCGGACGAGAATTTGAGTCTGCCATGCTCGCATTGTCCCTTGATGGTTTTGGACTTGGTCACACCTTGTGCCAGTGCCATGGTGTCCGCGGTATTCGCCAAGTCCGCTGTGACCGGGCGGACTGTTGCTGTCTTCCTTTGGTCGTGAACTTGTGGCAGATTGAGGTGTGAGTCTTGCGGACTGCCTCGGGTTGGTGCGGACTGCCATTGAAGGGGGTTGCTGTCTTGCAGTGGTTGGAGCTTTGCGTGCTGTTGCCTTGTCCGCATAGCTTGGGCGGACTGGAGAGGGTTCGCCAATGGTTGCCTTGCTCCTGGCGGTTTTCCTTGGTATCCGGCTAAGTCCATGCGGACTCGGCGGACGGTGTTTTTGCTATCACGCGGGCTGGGGTGGTGACGCTATCTCTAGGGCGGTGACCACACTCCTCACCTCACCTATAAATAGGACCCCCTGACACATCTACAGTAACTAGAGTGAACAGTAAGTTGGGGTGTGCAAGGAGCTGCGGTCTGTGTTTGTCAGTCCGCGCGAATTGTTTCAGGCTGACGGTTTGCTGTGTGCAGGTCGCGCGGATAGCTTCAAGGAGCCAGGAGGTTGGCTGTGACTTCGGTCAAGTGCTTGGAAGTGTGCGGTCTCTGCGGACTCAGCAGGAGGTCGCTCTGCGGGTTGTCAGTTCTGTTTCATCTTTGCCAGCTTCAATAACCTGTCCGCCGGCTTCAGGCGGGTAGGGGTGTTCCTCAGTTCAAGTTCAGCAGGAGGCGAATAACGGTGTGTCCGCGAGGGCTCGCGGCTTCTGCGGACTCCGTGTCTATTCGGCGGATTGCAGCATAGCTTGGGCGAGCTCAGCGGACTCGGCGACCTCGGCGACCTCGCGGTCTCGGCGGACTCGGGTGCTGTCCGCCCGACTTGTTTTTTGGTGCTTCTATTTTTCAGCTGTTATACTAGCGAAATCATGTCTCGCTATGTATGCCTCGCATTGTAAAGAAGTGAATGAATAATAGACATGCTTGTGCTTCCATTGTTTGTTGGGATTTACCTTTGTACCTCTAGTCCTTGCTTTCCGCTGGTTCAACGTGCGAACTGGGTAGTTCCGAAGATATTAATTTGGCGTTTGGGCTATCTTGCTGACCACATTGAGAAAATTTAACAGGATGGGTACCCGGTTCTAAATCTATGACAAACTCAACATCTCTCACAGGCGGAAGACCAGGAAGATTATCAGGAAACACGTCAGGAAACTCGCGCAGTACAACAATCTCCTCCACAAGCGGCAAACTAACAACGCTCGCCATCACTGAAACCAAACAGGCAAAGCATCCTGAATTCAAAAGCTTTCAAGCACTTACTGCGGAAATGATCGGAGAATCTTGGCACGAATAACCATAAACACTCCTGTGTTGACTGTCATCCATCTTAAAGTCCAAGCGCCTGACCTTGCACTGGATTACTACATCATACTTCGATAGCCAATCCATGCCCAAGATTATATCAAAATCTTCCAAGTATATAACCTTTAGATCAGCAACTGCGAGAAAATCTCCCAACTGGACTATACAACCCTGAATTCCCTGATCTGACACCACAGAATCACCTGAGGGGAACTTGACCCAGATCAGGTCGCCAACAGGATTGAGGGTCAAACGGTGACGCTCTACAAAATATCTAGCCACGAACGAGTGAGTAACACCAGAATCGAAAAGGACACGCGACCAGCGGTTACTTACCTCAAACTTTCCTATAAGATTAAATATGCGATTAAGGGAAAAGAACGTTGACATTTAGATCACACCTAGAAAATAAAACTAGGTTAGAATCTAACCTGAAATAACTTGGGTCGACGTCTGAGCTTCATCCGCGGACACCACGTTCAACTTGCCCTTCCCTTTGTCCATGAGCTGCGGTGGCGGCAAGGCCTGCAGTGGCGCTGGCTACAACGGGGGCTGAGCCTACGGGCAACGGGTCTTGATATGCCCCTTCCGCCGACATAGATAACAGGTCTTGTCCTTCCAGCAATGGGCTGCATCATGCCCCATATTGTTGCAACTGGAACAAACTGATCTCTCTTTGGGAGCGCCCTGAATCGCATGCACTTGCTCTTGCTTCTGAGCTCCCAGTCTCTAGTAACATCTCTCAAACGGGTGGCCTGCCCGACCACAGAAACTGCATACTTCCTTGCCTCTTTTCTTCTTAATAGTACCAGATTCCTGTGATTCCTTACCTTCAACAGACTTCCTCTTATCCTTCCTCATCTGCTGACTTCTGACCTTGGCATTGTCAATGTATTCCACCTTCAGAGCAGCCTATACCACCTCAGCATAAGTCCTGGATCCGTAGGCACTGGCAAGCTGCTGGATGTCATTCTGAATACCACCCAGAAATTGCTTGACTTGGTTGGATTCTAAAGATACCAAGTCAGGAGCAAAGTGGTTCAACTTACTGAACTCCACCTAGTATTCACTGACGGTAAGCTGCCTTTGCTTCAAATGAAGGAAATCATTCATCAACCACTCTCTTTCCACAGACGGCAAGAACTTCTTCAACAACAACTCATTGAAGGACTCCCATGAGAATCCATCCTTCAAGATTTCTTTCTCCCTCAACCACCAACTCTTGGCCATGCCGTTGAGTTAATAAGCAGCAACCATCACTCTCTGGTCCGCAGGGATACCAGAGTAGGTGAACATCTCCTCGATGGCAATCATCCAGTCATCTAATGCCATAAATTCTTCCTTGCCATCATACATAGGGGGTCCTAACCTTTGAAAGTGCAAAATGAAAGTCTCTGGTGGCAACACTACCGGGGGCACCAGAGAAGCGGGGGTAACGAGAACAGCTAGATCCACAGCGGGCTCTTGCGCTCTCTGCGACTGACTCGCCATGACTGACAACAACGACTGAATCTACGACTGCATCTCCAGTATTTGCCTCGACAGGGCCTCATTGCTATGTCGCAATCCCTCTATTATTACCTCACTCTGGGAACCAGAAGATTCTCCCTCTGACTGGGGAGTAGTCCTCGTCACAGGACATTTAGGCGGCATTCTAAACAAATAATAAATGATCTATCAACATCTAGCGTAACCTGCAAAACTTATAACTTAGTTCAGACATACAAACTTAGATACTTACTCAAGCTGCTAGCTTGCTCTGGGATTTAAAATAAATGATGACATGTCCTACTTAGTGTGAAACACCCTCATCCTTATGACTCATGTGTCTATTATATGAGTGCATGAATGATTACATTTTCATTTCAAATCATGTGTGTACATATGTCATCTTGTAGATCTTTAACTTGACACGTGTGTTTATGCAATGATATGATATGTATGCAGTGTTATGCATTCTAAAGAAAAGCCTTAATGCATGTATGAGCGGCGTACACATACAATGTTATGCATCCCATACTACATAATATTGTATGTAACGAAAAAGGAAAAAACGCTAATGGGCATCCATGTGATGGTGGTTATGCATCCCATACTACATAACCGTCACATGTCACCACCTATGGTGGATCCATATACAAACACATATTATGTATCACATACTAAATAATATGCCCCGTATACTTCTACGTTTTTGCTATGAGTGTAGTGTTCATGCTTCTATCAAGATCTATTGATGACATAACGGTGTGTGTATGCAATGAATGACACGACGAGAGTTTTGCATAAGGGCAAGTTGTTCGACCAACTTGCCAAACCAACTGCCCCTCATGCAGAACCTGGCCCTGATATCAACTGTCACAACCCACATTTCTCCAACAATGGCGGAATATCAGAGTAAGGGGAAATGCGCGTCATGAAGCCACGTTAGTAGGGGATAACTGCAGACACTCGGACAACACTCCAAATCAACAGAAACATAAGATTTAAATTATCAATTGAAGAAGTTTAGTTTTGGTTAGACAATCAGCTGTATCCCTCAACTTTGTAGCTCACTAGTACACCAGGGAGAAAGTAGTTGAACGCAGCGGAAAAATACTATAGAAATCAAATTGGACATCCTACATGAGTCTAACATCCCCAAAAGGAAAACTCATGGCATGCAGTACTCTAAATTTATAATAATAATATCAAAGTTGTTGGTACGTTATTAAACATAGTGACTTAGAGTTTAAAATCGTGCTATGCATGAAATAATATTAGTTTGTTTTATATTTGAAAATATCTATAGGCATCCTAGCATTAATCCTTCCCAGAGAGCAAGAACTACTATTATAAGAGTAGACACTAGCAATTAGCAAAATATCTAAGAACAGCAATAAACAATCAGTGGGCATCAAATACCTGACACGAACCCACTAAAAGTTCTCAAGTCTAACCAAACAACAAGAGTACCAAAAGCTACCTCGCAAGCACGAGGCACACGCAGCAACAACACCACTCAGCAGCACCACTGGTTACAACCCTGCACTTGAGGCATTCAAAAGAAGAACACCTCAGCAAACAAAAGTACAAGTGGCAAGAGTACAAGTTAACAAGTATGGAAAGAATTTAACAAAGGAGTGTGTACCAAACTCATCCCAAGGGAAACAGAAAACTGAAAGAAAACCACAACAACCATTAGCCCAATTTGATCGAGTAGAAAAAGGTTAGCCAATAAAATAGTCTGAATTAAAATGCACCAAGTGCAAAAATGAATGAGTCTGAGTATAAACAGCAAGATTTAGCAAACTGTAGCATAATCCACTAGGAACCAACTGAGCACGAACGGCTCGGAAGAGGGTGGATCATCAACACGTGGTATGACTACATTGCAGGACGGAGAGGGCGACGACCTCAAGCACCCTAAAGCCCAACTCCGGATCCTCAAATGTCTCACAAGCGGCGTTGTGGTCAACAACATGGCCAAACCGGGCCAAACAGACCCAACAGTCCAGAACAAGAGAACTAAAGCATACCCCCACTGTGATGATCCACAGAAAGAAGGGGTTCCCGATTGGGTGGGCTATTATCCACACCAACCTTCACATCCCCCCACCATCATCATCCAATATCAGCACAACACCTAAGGATTTCAACACTAACTCGAAGATCATACCTACAATCGACCTAAAACTAAGCGCAACGTGTCCTACCGTCAGCGGCGTCGAAAGAAATTTGCCCTAAGCGCAAACCTAAAAGATTTAACATCTTATACTCTAAAGAAACAGGGACAATAATATATGACAAAAGTCTTAACATGAAAACTTAAGGAGAACAAAAAAAAGGAAAGGAGCCACTTGCCTTGGTGTTACCAGAGAAAGTCTCCAAATCACACCTCGTCGCAGATCGGGACTAAGGGAGACAAGGGAAGGCGAAATCTGAACAAGAGTGGATGAAATAGAAGTTAGAGCGAAAAATCCCTAACAGAAAAGGTTCATGAAACGAGAAAAGATTGCCACGATTGCGTAGATCTTGCCGAGAACTTTCCAGATCTATTCTCGGTTGAAGATTTGGAGCACCGGAGCACCGTCGGCGGCCACCGGAAGATTCATGAAAATATTTCTCTCTCGCTCAAGCCGCTCTGGTTCGGGAGGAAAAAGTCCAGAGAAGAAGAAGATGAAGTTTTATTTCTGATTTCTAATAACTTAAGCATAAGAGTATATATCTTTAACACTTATAAAGAAATATTAGATGGTTTTTAAAACCATGAATTTAAAAGCGATTTAAGAAATCTCATCCGTTAATTTTTCACATGAAAAATAACAATCGTTCAAACTTTTGAGCCGCACAAAATACAAAATCCTAGATCTCTTATGGCTAAAAAGAGGTACGGATTAGACAGAGAGAGAAAGAGTGGGAGAGAAGGAGAGAGAGAGAGAGAAGAGAGAGGGAGAGAGGGAGGAGGGCTATTGGTATATATTATTATAATTATATATTATATATATTTTTTATATATGTAGAGAGAAAGATTGGAGGGGGGAGAATGTGCGGCAAAGAGGAAGAGAGAGAGGGAGAGAGAGAGGGAGAGAGAGAGAGAGAGGAAGAGAGGGAGAGAGAGAGAAGAAGAGATGGAGGGAGAGAAGGGAGATAAATTAATTATTTTACTTAAAATTATATATTTTTTTACAAAATAAATATTGTAATATTGATTTATATTTTTTTACGGTCATTTTGAGTACTCATATGTATATGTTACGGCCGAGGCCCGCGTTGATGCAGGTGCAACCCGCAGACGAATCGAGAAGTGCAGAGGCGAGTGAAACCCGCCTGGATGCGGTCAAAGGCAGCTCGAGAGCATCGAGCCGGGGGCGGGCGAAGCCCGCTTGGGGCGGGCGAAGCCCGCAGGGGGCGTGCGTAGCCCTCCGTCCTCGTCCGGATACTGTGGCGCATAGCCATCGGGCCGGAGGCACGTGCCTGTCACTCGTATATATATAAGTACTTATAAAATGTTTTGTCTAAATATATAAAAAAACGTATTGTTTATGAGTTGATACGGGAAAACCGAAAATAGAGATCTAAAATGGCTTCAAATCAAAACATGTCCAACATGAAAGTTGTAGATCTCATCTAGACAAATAAATTTCATGTTAGCCAGTTTTTCATACAACACCGTTTTGACCCTCAAAACGGCTCCCGAACGTAAACAACAGAGGACTACTTGAGATGGATAAGGTTACTCGAGATTGAGAGTAGAGTACTCGAGAGGAACGTATAATTCTCGAGAAAAATAACTATTACTCGAGCGAAATCAATAGTACTTGAGAAAAATCAAGTATACTCGAGTAAAATCAATGGTACTCAAGTAAAATCAATAGTACTCGAGTAGAAATCGACAGTACGGATTATATACGAGCAGTTTTGCGGAAATCGAAAATGGAGATTTAGGATGACTTCAAATCGAAAATTGTCCATTATAAACGTTGTAGATCTCGTCGAGACGAATAAATTTCATGATAACTATTTTTCCATACGACATAATTTTGATGCTCAAAAAGGCTCTCGAACACAAACTGTAACGGATTACTCGAGAACAAGTCTACAGGTACTCGAGAGGTAAGAAAATTCACTCGAGTAGCAGAATTGATCACTCCAGTACTAAAAGAAATCACTCGAGTACTTAAAAAAATCACTCGAATACCAAAAAGAATCACTCGTGTACTTAAAAGAATTCACTCGAGTAAAAAAAAGAATCACTCGTGTAGTTAAAAGAAATCACGCGAGTAAAACAAAATCACTCGTGTACTGAAAGAATTCACTCGAGACAAAAAAAGAATCACTCGAGTACACAGACAAATTATTTGTGTGAACAGTACTTTTTACATATATATTCAAAAAATTAAACATTATAAATGAATTGTAAAATATATTTTTGAATAGTACTATAATATTAAAATAATCATATATATATATATATATATATATATATATTTGAATAAAGAAACATGATTTCAAAACGGAGGCTCAAACGCGCTCCGAATTAAACGAAATTCGCACCAAAGGCGAACACTGACGCTACGAACTTAACGGCGAAGTCAAAACCAAAATCCGATGAGTCATTCTCAAGAAATAAATTTTCAAAGTTTATGACAAACATAAATTCCACAAAACTTCGGAAAAACGTCGTGACCCAAATATCGCTCGGATCGTGACGAAACTTGACGAGCATGTCCAAAATTATTTAACTTAAATTCCTAATGCAAAATTTTCTCATTACAACAAGAATTCGGCCGACTCGACCGCACGGACGCGAAAATGCCTTAACAGCAAAGCACCGTCAACTCGACGTTAAAAGTAACGCCACGACATCATAAATATGACGATACCCATTCAAATAAAATTTTTCGAAAAATCGAGGGAGTTACAACTCTCATTTCAAGATAGATTGTATTGGATATTGGAGAGAGTCACCAAATCTTTCCTTCAAAGACTCTCAAAGATCTCCATCGTTGTTTGAAGACCTCCTTCAATTTAGAACTCCTCCTTAAAGAAATGCCCGCCCGACCAATCTCGATTCCCTCTTGCCATTGCCGCCTTCCATTGTCTTCAACCGCTCCCTCCACCTCTGTGCTCGTTAATGAACCTATGTAGTGCCACCGGTTTTCCTGGACCTCCCAAGGGGCATCAATGTCATTTTTAAAAATTGGTGATCAATGTGATCAGAATCGTGCACCCTCTTTCACTAGTTCAAATTACAAAATGACGCAATTACTGATGCCCTCTCAGAAAAACTGTAAAAAGGGTCATGCACCCTCATTTCAAGATAGATTGTATTGGACATTGGAGAGAGTCACCAAATCTTTCCTTCAAAGACTACTCAAAAATCTCCATCATTGTTTGAAGACCTCCTTCAATTTAGAAATCCTCCTTCAAGAAATGCCCGCCCGACCAATCTTGATTCCCTCTTGCCGTTGCCGCATTCCATTGTCGTCAACTGCTCCCTCCACCTCTGTCCTCGTTAATGAACCTCTGTGGTCCCACCGGTTTTCCTGGACCTCCCGAGGGGCATCAATTTCATTTTTAAAAATTGGTGATCAATGTGATTAGAATCATGCACCCTCATTCACTAGTTCAAATTACAAAATGACGAAATTACTGATGCCCTCTCAAAAAAACTGTAAAAAGGGTCATGCACCCTCATTTCAAGATAGATTGTATTCGACATTGGAGAGAGTCACCAAATCTTCCTTCGAAGACTACTCAGAGATCTCCATCGTTGTTTGAAGACCTCCTTCAGTTTAGAAATCCTCCTTCAAGAAATGCCCGCTCGACCAATTGTGCACCCTCTTTCACTAGTTCAAATTACAAAATGACGTAATTACTGATTCCCTCTCAGAAAAGCTGTAAAAAGGGTCATGCGCCCCCATTTCAAGATAAATTGTATTGGACAATGAAGAGAGTCACCAAATCTTTCCTTTGAAGACTACTCAAAGATGTCCATCGTTGTTTGAAGACCTCCTACAATTTAGAAATCCTCCTTCAAGAAATGCCTGCCCGACCAATCTCAATTAAGCCAACCCATTTTAGCTGGTCTATACTAGGCCCCGCCCAACCACCCGATTTATTTTGAATTCCAAACAACATTTCCACATTCTATTTTTTAAACACTAAAAACGATGTCATACTCACGGTGTGGGATTGGATGTAGGCGGAGGAACAGTTCTACAGTTGAATGTGATTAAAAATAAATATATAGTGTATATATTATATATAAACATATATATTACAATAAAAGCGACATATATTTATATGGATTACATATATAATCATCCGACCAAGGTTTTGAGAATCGGACCAGACATAGACTGGCCTTGAGAGAGGTTCAAGGTTCAATCAATTTGACCAGTTGAACCGGGGTTGAACTGTTTTGACATTAGTGACTAGAATTGTAACATATCATCATCTAAATAGCCAAATCAAGATTAGAACGATCTAGCTTATAACTACAGATGGCTCAACTCGAGACCGGATCAAATGACTGAACTAATATTGAGTTGGGGTTGGGTAAGCTCAAAATTGAATATAAAGAAGAAAGGAAATAGACTAGTTAACATATGATTTCAGTTGAACTTACCTCTTGGGCCTGATCTGGTGTTGCAACCTTACCGGTTCCAATTGCCCATTAAGAAGAATTTGCAGTGGATCTAACAATTGCTAAGAAAAATGTAATTAAATGGCATCCAAAAAGTATCATTCATTCATTTATTTGGATGGAGACATATAATACAATAGAAAGAAAAAAACATTGATAATATGCTAATGGGTTTGGGAGCAAAGCATCTATGAGAATATTTTAAATGCAGCTATTTTATCCTGAACATAGACAATGTTAATTCCAGAATAAGAACATTTCTTATACCAACCACTGAAATGTAACAAAAAGACATTGAAATGTAACATTAAAAGGTCATGAAAACGTAACAGAGGCATAAGAGCTTCCCAGTATTAAATCATACATAGTTATCTACCGATCTGAGCCTTACAAAACATATCAATTTAAAACATGTCTTGTTAATACTTAAATTCAAAATATATCAAAGTGGAATCATTTTATATCAATAGATCATCCATATCATATCCACTAAAAGCTTCCCCTTGAATGGTTTCAAGGTCCGCATCTTCAAAAATATTCGGAGCACACTCATCATCTACAAAAAATAATAATTATATCATACATATTAGTTCATAAGAACCGCTTTTAAAGAGACATTAGAATCAGATGGCTCGGAAGGAGCTTCCATTTTTTGATATCATATAAATATGAAACATAATTATATAACTATATAAGTGTGAAGTTCTTTGAAAAAAATATTCAGAAAATACTTGAACAAAATCACATGTTAGCACTGTCAACATTTGATTTTAACAAGAAGCATAATATATTTTACGAACATCAAATTAATGATAAAATAAAACCTCAGATGCACAACTATGCAAAAACAATGAAGCACATCATTACCTTTATCTCTAAAAGAAACCTTGTCTTCATGATTCTACACAACAACATCAAAATACAGATGTAAGTGAGCACATTTGGTTGCTTGGCAGATTAGCTCAACCACCTCACCCTAAGTGAGCCTTGTACTCATGTCCATCACTCTACAATATTACTCTACTTGACTAGGCTACTATTGATATGACTTCGAGCCGTGCCTGCTCGAAGTCAGATTAGAGAAATCTTTGGTTCACTGAGATCAAGAATTGTTATTCACGGAAAATTGAGGTTTTGTTTCATCTGAGTCCAACTCCAAACCTGTTTATTGATAATTTTATCTTACATTAAATTAACTTTTCTAACTTACATTTTGTCCTGCCGATTCTATTAGTCTTTCAATAATGTTTTGCTAATTTAATTCATTATGCACATATGTATTGTTCCATACATTAGCTTACCATAAACATTTTTACAACCTAAAATTACCTTTGATTAGGTATTGCCTTTCCAATTGATTTGCATCTTCTCTTAACTTAGTGTCAGATTTGATTTCTTTATTCTCCATCCAGTGCTCGATTTTGCATTAATGAAAGCAATCACGTTTCTGTGAAAAATGATAGAAATCATGCTTTTGGATCGTCAAATTAAGATGGAAGATCACTTCGAAATAGTTATTTTGATGATGATTCATGTGCGAGTTCCTGCTTTGAGTTTACTTTTTCGGTTATTAAAAATCAAGTAGGTAACTGATATGCAGTTTAGTTTACATGTCATATTTTTCTATAATCAAATTCGTCGAATGAAATTGTAATTTATGTATACTTCTTGCCATCACAGCTAATTGATGTTTCAAAGATATGGTAAATTATACAGGATCACGTTGAAGTGGGGTTTTTCAATATAGAGATCATTTCCCATTAGATCAATTGCTTCCACTCATCAATCATGTTTACGATTAATTGTCTAGCTTCAATTCTGTTAAAATCATACCCTTAACACTTAATGCATACATTGACCGTTCAACAACCCATCAACCTAGGTTGTCGTTTGGCGTAAGAGCGCAAGGAGCTCCTCATCAGCAACAGGGGAGATGTATGTCTCCTCACTCACATCAATGTCGCCACACTTACACCAATGTTGCTTCCCTCACATCAATGTCTCCGTCCTCAGACCAATGTCACCACCCTCAGACCAATATCTCCGCCCTCACATCAATGTCGCCGCCGACAACCAATGTGGCTGCCCACGACCAATATCGCCGCCCACGACCAATGTTGCCGCTCACGATAGATGTCGCCGTCCACGACAATGTCGCCTCCCTCGCCGAATGTCGATCCCCCTACCGAATGTCCCCTCCCCCGTCATTGCACTGATGTTGTGTTAGAGGCCCATGCCTGTCACAATAATTCTTCATGTAAATTCTTCACGACCAATGTCACCGCCCATGACCAATGTCGTCGCCCACGACAATTGTCGCCACCCACGACAATTGTCGCACCACCGGCGAATGTCGCACTCCGACGAATGTCGCACACCGCCGATTGTCGCACCCCCGCCGAATGCCCCCAGGGCCGAAGGCCCGTGCCTGTCACTTATATATATATATATATATATATATATATATATATATATATATATATATATATATATATATATATATATATATATATATATATATATATATATATATATATAAACAAAAAAAAGCTAGCAGCATAAGTTGAAATAAACACAATAATAAATAACTAAAAAGTAGCATTATATATATCAGCTATTCAAAATGAGCTTTACTAAAGGCAGGCGCACCTTCTCCCGGAAGGATATGCCAGATCACGGAAATCCGTTCTGTGATGCACTGGTGATCCAGACAGCCATCAAGAACTTCACCATTTCACGAATCCTCGACAATAATAGGAGATCGGTCAACGTCATCTTCAAGAAGGCATTTGACGAAATGAAGGTGGAGTCGAGAAGGGTGTTGGCCTCAGACTGGTCGCTGTTTGGGTTCTCCTGGGAGAGAAAGGAGGTATAAGGGGGTGTCAAACTTTATGTGACCTTGGGGGATCAGTGTTGGGTTTTTGGGGATGTGGCACAACACTTGTGCACGCAGCGAAAATAAGAACAAGTAAAACTCAAACGAGTCCGAATCTGACAATATTCATGAATCAAGAAGTAAAGCATGTTGTAATAAAAATTTACCTTTGAGGGATTGAGTCAGGACTCAACCTATATGCTCTAGAAGAATCGGGCCGGCCACATAGCGGCTAGAGTCTTGAGAGCAGAAAGTATATATGTGCCTCTAGAGTAATTCACACGATTGGGAGAACCCACAACAACTTATCACACAAGCGCTAGGTTGGGAGAGGACACTCAGCGTCTCCACAGACGGCTAGATCTGTTGTAGGAAAGGCGACAACGACACTCGCCAGGATCGGGATCGGAATCGGCGACGAGATAGACGGAACGCTTCCGTCGGGTTTCTAGGGTTATCTTCTTTATACACAATATCAGCTCGTGTGCTTTTTCAGAAAGAAAGGAACCGTCATCAGAAAACCCTAAAATCTTCATATTTATACTCCAAGAGATAAATAGAACAGCTCTCATTACTATCCGCACAAAGCTTTCATTCCAAAATTCAGCAAGTCAACATTTGACTCAGTACGGGCATTCATTGAACTCAGCTCAACGAACTCTGCGCCAAAGGCCAGAACGTCGACTGTCATTCATCGAACTCAGCTCGATAAACTCTGCGCCAAAGGCTAGAATGTCGAACGTCATTAGTCGAACTCAGCTCGATGAACTCTAAGCCAAAGGACAGCATTCGTCGAACTTCATTTGTCGAACTTAGCACGACGAACTCTACGCCAAAGGCCAGAACGTCGAACGTCATTCGTCGAACTCAGCTCGACGAACTCTGCACCAAAGGCCAGATCGCTGACTGTCATTCGTCGAACTCAGCTCGACAAAATCTACGCCAAAGGCCAGATTCGCTAAGTAAACTCTTTACTTGATAAAGGCGTTGAGTGGACTCAGCACACTCAAAACTTAAGTGCAACAGTCGATGAATCAATACTTGATACTCAACGAATCGGTGAGTCAACTCAACACACTCAACATCAAATGCCTTAGAATATTTTAAGCTCTTTTCAATTTCCTTCAACTCATAATATGAGCTAAACTATACATATCCAATCTCCCAATTTCTCCATGTTGAAGCCAAAACTTGACTTAGACAAATGTTCGCAAAATAGGGGCGTAGCCGGCACCTACTTGTCCCAAGCTCCGACCTCCGACTGGTCGTGAAGGACTAAGAAAAAACTGGCCCAAAGCCGCAGCAGGGAGGTCCCACCGCTTACCCGGAAGGTCACAGAGAGCTTCCCCTCCAAAGCCAAAAGCTGGGCTTGGAGTTCCTCAGAAGACAGTGCCGATAATCCCTTTTTGAGTCTTGAAAAGTCCCTTCTAAAGAACCCCTATGGGCTTATTTATAGATTTCATAATCTGAACTGCCAATAACAAGACTACACCGGTCTGAAATTACCGGGGTACCCTTGGCTGGGTCTGCCAACAGCCAAACTCCGCTGTTCTGAGGAGCTATATGCAGTCCACCAAGGGTAAGAGGGTAAAAGTACCCGGGGTAGAAGAGTAAAAACCTCTGTTTGACAGGGAAATATGATATATAATACAAAAAGACCTCTTCTCGCCCTGGCGAGTGGAAAGGCACCTGCCGGCGAGAGGGACCCACCGCCCATCTCGCCGGCGCCTCTCGCCCTGTACCGCGAGACCTCCTTGCTGATGGAGATTCTCTCGCCCCAGGAGGTCCTCTCGCTTCTGGAGGTCCTCTCGCCTCTAGATGGGGGTATTTTGCCCATTAGAGAGTCCATCGTCTCGCCTCTTGCGAGTGGGCCCCCCTGGCCCCATCTGCCCATCTCGACCTATTTGCTTCTTGAGGGCTCTTTACGAGCCCGAGGTTGTATACAATCCCCGCTCTTTTTGAGATTACTCTAAGCTCAAAAAGAATGTTCAACCGAGGCTCGTTATTTGAGGCGCATTAAAAAACGTATTTATGAGGAATCTTCTGAGGCCTCCACCGGGGCCTATAAATATATGACTCCTGCCCCACACACCTGGCGCCCCGCTCTGCATATTCTTCTTCTTCCCTATTCTTGAGTCTTTCGGAATGACACACAGTCAAAGTTTTCGCGAACGTCTCGCACTGGTGCGAGAGCAACATAAGGCCAACGTGGCCGCTTTTACCTCTTCTCTGGTTCTCCCTCTCGCCCCGTCGTCTCGCCTGAAAAAGACGAAGGCTGGGGGCCCATCACCTGCCGCAGGAGATTTGTCTCGCGTCGCTTTGGAAACCATCCCCACTCCCCATGCGCCCTCCATGGAAAAAGAGGTGGGTACTCGCTATTACCACTGTTATCTCCGCGACCGGGTGCTCTCTTGTTGACTAATGCTTTTTCAGGGGGCTCTTGTGGTTCCGCAGCCCCCGAAGAGTCCGCGAGATGGTTCTGCTACCCGCTGCGAGGAGTTCGATTCGCAGCCCTCATCTACTCCCCCAACTACTCCCAGCGAGAGGAGGGACGACCCCTCCCCGGCCTCCGATACCTCTCGCCATCCTGGTAAGGGACCTTCCCTTGCCCTTTTGAATCCCCTTCGCTACTCTCACTCCCTTCTGCGAGTGACTCTTCCACCTTGCCTCTGCACCCCTTGCGCAGATTCTCGGGCCAACTCTCCTATTGAGGAGCAGCCAAAGCGACTCTTCGTCTCGCCTCCACCTGCAGACGGGATTGAAGACTATCTGGGTGACCCTTCAAATCCAGTGGAGATGAAGCGGAAGACGGCCGAGCTCTTCCGGAAGCACGCACGCCTTATCCACTCCTTGACTCTAGACAAACAGGCCGCGGAGAAGCGCATCGAGTCGCTGGAGGGAGAGTGTGCTCGTCTATCTTCATGAGCTAATGCCGAGCTAGATGTCGACGTCACCGACCCCGAGGCTATCATCAACGAGACCGATATGCAGCTCCGTCTCGCGCGATGTGGTCTTGAAACCATCCGCTCCTTCCACTCGCGGAGTAGACCTCCTCGCGGGGGAGCTCGCGGTGGCCGCTGGGAATGGCGCCCGTACTGAAGAATGTCCGTCGCGCTATCCTTCTTTTTCTTCTTCTCGCAAAAGTTGTAATAATGGTAGTCTCGCTAAAGTATGCAGAGAGCTTGGTCCTCTGCAGGATGATTTCTGGACATATATTTTTATGGCTTAATTTTTCATTCCCTTTTTTAATCCTCCTTTTAATTTATGCGAAATATTTATATATTTTTCCTGATTGTGATGGGTCACGCCGATCGAGGTTTAGGAGAGAGAAAAGACATCGACTCTTCCCCTCCCCCCATATTTTCCCGCCCATTTAATCATTGGCTATGTATCAGTTATAAATATGCCTAGTCCGGGATTAGATGCCGCACTTTCCGCTTCTGCCGTTACCCGAGTTCTTGGCCTTCTGACCTTTCCGTCTCGTCGGGCCCTTCTCGCCTTTCTCTCTTAGATCTCTTGCCTATTTCTTCCTTCATCTCGCCGAAGATCATTTCGCCAAAGAAGATGGGTAAGAAGGTGGAGGAGGGTGAGGGGCGCAGCCGCTGCGGGAAGAGGTTTACTGACCATGACTTCCTGCTCGGCCGGCTCCCTCGAGAAGACCATGATAAGTTTGCCCACGAGTATCTGGGGGAAGGGGTCGAGTCGCGTCCCCCCAAGGTCGGCGAGAGCATCAACACATATTACCCGGGGGAACTCGCCTTCCCCGTCTCGCATTTCGAGGAGGGGTTGCGACTGCCCCTTTGGCCTGAGGTGAAGCAGACCTTCAAATACTTTGGTGTCGTCCCGGCACAGTTCAACCCTAACGCCATCTCGGTGTTGATCGCGTTCGCCTGCTACGTGTGCCGGGAGCGCATCGAGTTAAGCTTGACGGCCTTCCGCAAGCTTTTCATCTACCACGCCAATGCCGATGGCGTCTCGTATTTTACTGGGCAGGGGCTCAAGGTATGCGAGACGCCTAACAAGAACCATCACTGGCTCAACCGATTTGTCTTCATCCGGGGAAACCGGGCTGACTTCGGCGGCATGCCTCTCGCGCCGGTCTCTCCGCCAGAGAGCTTCTACGCCACCCCCAAGTCAGTGGGTCAGAGAAGCTGCTGTGCGAGTACCTAGTTGGCAAGAACTTCGAGGTCAACTTCTTGCGGCGAGGTCTCGACTCGCTTCTCCCAGTGCTCCCGGGCAAGGGTATTCTTATCTTATTCTTTCGTCCCTCTCTCCTCGCTATATGTCGTCTCGCTTCTTCCAAACCCCTGCTCGCTTTTAGGTGAGCGAATCGTTCCAGCGTCCCCTCCTTAGAAGAGCAAAATTCACCCCGCCAAGGGTCTTGATCTCGCCAATGCAGCGGCAGAGGCGGCGAGAGAGTCCCTGGCTGTCATCCCGCCGAAGCATGCCGGAGATGACACAGTCCCCTCTCGCTCCAGCCCTCCTAAAAAGAAGATGAAGAAGGCTGTAGTTATTTCCAAGGAAAGGAGGAAGGCTCCTCAAGGGAGCCCTATCTCTATAGGGGAAACTCCACCGCCTCCCTCGCCTAATCACCAGGCCGTCTCGCCTATCCGCGAGACGGTACTCTCTGATCAACCTGCTGCTGCCTCCAATCTGCCCGCCACTGCTTCCAACCCGCGAGCTGCTGCTCCTGAACAGGTGGCTGCCACCTCCTCTCGCGAGGGCGACTCCTCTGGCCGTCCCGCCCCTGCCTCTCACATGAATTACAATCTGGGTCCCGTGGTTCATGATGCCGTCGGCGACCCGGTTCTGTTGTGGGGCCAGGACGCCAACCGCGTGTCCATCTCCACCCTCCTTCCATCTTGGAAGGATTAAGAGGTCCCTACCAGCCACGCCTTCGCCATAGGGTACGACCTCTATGGCGGCCTTGACGTCGTTCCGCCCGAGAGCGAGTCCACCAAGGACCTTGTGCTGAAAACTTGCCATCACCAAATGTGGGACTTGGAGTTCTCGCACCGCTCCTCTCGCCGCCTAATTTACATCAATTCAAAGTGGAAGTCCAGCGAGGAAAATCTGGAGGCGGAGCGGGAGAAATCTACTGGTCTAGCGCGAAGTTTATCAGATGCCGAGTCCCTCCTCGCGAAGGCCCAAGGCGGCGTGGTAAGCCATAACTTTCTTTTCCCTTGGGTATTTCCTTTCACATGATTCTTGGCTAATTGCTAGGTCATCCCGCAGGATGCCGAGACGGCGGGACAACTGCGTTCACGTGTGGCAGCTTTGGAGGAGGAGGTCCGGGTATTGACTGCTGAGAACGCGCGCCTCCAGGCTGATGCTGCGTCGTCATCTCACCACGAGCCCTTCCGGACACCTCTGCCACACTACTCTTACGAGGAAGTTGAGGAGCAGTGTCGAGACGCTGGTGTCCGTGGGGCTGAGCTGGTGCTGCAAATGATGAAAGACCCGGGGGTTGTGAAGGACGAATCTGAGACAGTGACCGCGCGCGACTTGGTCCCCGAGCTCTATAACGAGGAGAGCGATGATTCTTCATCCGGCGAGGAGGACTGATGCGCCGCCTCCAAGATTTAGAACCACTCTCTCCTCCTCCTTTTGATGTTGTAAAAAACTTTAAACCATATTTTTGTGGCATCTGCCAAGTGACCAGCGAGTGCTCAATTTTGTTGTCTTCTATTTTTGTTTTCTATTTTGTGAAGTTAATCCCTGGTTTGTGTTTTGCCTGCGGGACGGTGCTATCGCTTTGTCTCGCCGTGTAACCTTTCTATATCTGCCTTTATGTTCTACGCGATACCACTTTTTGACGCGCTTAACGGCCGCGAGTCGACATCATGGCTTGCCTTGCGAGTGCCCTTTCGCTACTGGCGAGACGATCCTCAAAAGCCATCCGCTGCGAGTGCTGCCACCTGCCCTACTCCACACCATTTTTTCCTTAGCTTATTTTTGTACCTTAGTACTAAGTTGAGATACTAAGGTGTAATGTCGCTTAAGGGGACTTTTCACCCTATTCCGCCAAAGTGAATTCTCTGTCCTGTCAGTTTAATGCTGATGGAGATTGCTTGACCCAACCCTATCCCACACAGGCTAGCCTTCGGACCTGCCAGGTAGATGGGAGCCTGCGCAGCGGGTCTACCTGGGGCCGAGCCAAGCTCGGGGTGCCGATGAAGATACCAACTCAAAAACTATCCCCCACAGGCGAGCCTTCGGGCCTGTCAGCTAGATGGGAGCCTGTGCAGCGGGTCTACCTGGGGCCGAGCCGAGCTCGGGGTGCCGATGAAGATCTTAACTCAAAACCTATCCCCTACAGGCGAGCCTTCGGACCTGCCAGCTAGATGGGAGCCTGCGCAGCGGGTCTACCTGGGGCCGAGCCGAGCTCGGGGTGCCGATGAAGATCTCAACTCAAAACCTATCCCCCACAGGCGAGCCTTCGGACCTGCCAGCTAGATGGAAGCCTGCGCAGCGGGTCTACCTGGGGCCGAGCCGAACTCGGGGTGCCGATGAAGATCTCAAACCAAAACCTATCCCCCACAGGTGAGCCTTCGGACCTGCCAGCTAGATGGGAGCCTGCGTAGCGGGTCTACCTGGGGCCGAGCCGAGCTCGGGGTGCCGATGAAGATCTCAAACCAAAACCTATCCCCCACAGGCGAGCCTTCGGACCTGCCAGCTAGATGGGAGCCTGCGCAGCGGGTCTACCTGGGGCCGAGCCGAGCTCGGGGTGTCGATGAAGATCTCAACTCAAAACCTATCCCCCACAGGCGAGCCTTCGAACCTGCCAGCTAGATGGGAGCCTGCGCAGCGGGTCTACCTGGGGACGAGCCGAGCTCGGGGTGCCGATGAAGATCTCAACTCAAAACCTATCCCCCACAGGCGAGCCTTCGGACCTGCTAGCTAGATGGGAGCCTGCGCAGCGGGTCTACCTGGGGCTGAGCCGAACTTGGGGTGCCGATGAAGATCTCAAACCAAAACCTATCCCCCACAGGCGAGCCTTCGGACCTGCCAGCTAGATGGGAGCCTGCGCAGCGGGTCTACCTGGGGCCGAGCCGAGCTTGGGGTGCCGATGACGATCTCAAACCAAAACCTATCCCCCACAGGCGAGCCTTCGGACCTGCCAGCTAGATGGGAGCCTGCGCAGCGGGTCTACCTGGGGCCGAGCCGAGCTCGGGGTGCCGATGAAGATCTCAACTCAAAACTTATCCCCCACAGGCGAGCCTTCGGACCTGCCAGCTAGATGGGAGCCTGCGCAGCGGGTTTACCTGGGGCCGAGCCGAGCTCGGGGTGCCGATGAAGATCTCAACTCAAAACCTATCCCCCACAAGCGAGCCTTCGGACCTGCCAGCTAGATGGGAGCCTGCGCAGCGGGTCTACCTGGGGCCGAGCCGAACTCGGGGTGCCGATGAAGATCTCAAACCAAAACCTATCCCCCACAGGCGAGCCTTCGGACCTGCCAGCTAGATGGGAGCCTGCGCAGCGGGTCTACCTGGGGCCGAGCCGAGCTCGGGGTGCCGATGAAGATCTCAAACCAAAACCTATCCCCCACAGGCGAGCCTTCGGACCTGCCAGCTAGATGGGAGCCTGCGCAGCGGGTCTACCTGGGGCCGAGCCGAACTCGGGGTGCCGATGAAGATCTCAAACCAAAACCTATCCCCCACAGGCGAGCCTTCGGACCTGCCAGCTAGATGGGAGCCTGCGCAGCGGGTCTACCTGGGGCCGAGCCGAGCTCGAGGTGCCGATGAAGATCTCAAACCAAAACCTATCCCCCACAGGCGAGCCTTCAGACCTGCCAGCTAGATGGGAGCCTGCGCTGCGGGTCTACCTGGGGCCAAGCCGAGCTCGGGGTGCCGATGAAAATCTCAAACCAAAACCTATCCCCTACAGGCGAGCCTTCGGACCTGCAAGCTAGATGAGAGCCTGCGCAGCGGGTCTACCTGGGGCCGAGCCGAGCTCGGGGTGCCGATGAAGATACCTCTTCCTATCATTAGGACTTCACGAGAAATAATGAACGAGAAATAATTTGAGAAGTACATTATATTAATTATGCTTTGAGTACATATCTTCTGCTCTCCCTTCTCATGGGTAGAAGCGTTTTAAGTCATCCCCACTCCAGGAATGGTTCAAGGTCCTACCCTCCACATCCTGGAGGTAGTAACCCCCTGCTTTCAACACTCTCTCTACAATATAAGGTCCCTCCAAATTTGGATTGAGCTTTCCCACCGGGGCGGACCTCCCTGCCGCATCAACCTTTTTTAGTACTAGCTACCACATTCCCCGGAGTGCACCTCCTCCAGAATGTGTCTGGTCTCCTCTTCTGTCACGCATCGAGCCAGGAGACCCGAAAGCATCCTCCGGTGCAATCCTCCTTCATGCATGAGATAGTGGGCCGCCTTATGGCGGAAGATTCTTGCCTCCTTGACCCCCTCAGGGAGGGCTCCAGTCAGAAAAAAGGTAACGAAAGGATCTACCCACGAGGGCCGCCGATCCACCTCCATTAGCTCCCCCTCTTCAATCGTTGGATGGAATAAATCAGTCAGGGCACCCCCTTCCCAAGGTTCGAACTTGGCCAATTGATCGGCAGCAGTGTTCTCTTCTCTGGGGACGTGCTGGATGGAGAACGTCCGGAACCCCCCGATGATCGTCCTTACCTTGGACAAATATTTCACAAGGGTGGGCTCCCGAGCCTCGAACTCTACACGTATCTGAGATGCTACCACCAATGAATCTGTGAAAACCTCAACGTCCTTAATCTCGAGCTCCTTAGCCAAGCGAAGGCCGGCTATCACTGTCTCGTAATCTGCTTGGTTGTTGGTTGTGGGGAAATGCAAAGAGACCGCTTGTCATATGGTCACCACCTGAGGACTTGTTAGTACCACCCCTGCTCCAAGGGAGTGCTTTCCCGAGGCCCCGTCGACCATTATCTTCCATGCTTCTGGAGGCTGCGGCTCCTCGGCCCCGACCTCCGCGACGTAGTCTGCCAAGAAGTCGGCCACCCCCCGTGCCTTAATGCAGAGCCTTGGTACGAACGAAATATTGAATTCGCTCAACTCGATAGACCACTTGGCCAGCCTACCCGAGTGCTCTACTCCTTCAAAAATCTTTCGGAGAGGATGGTCCGTCACCACTCTAATCAAATGTGCTTGGAAATATGGTCGGAGCTTCCTGGCTGAAACAACCAAGGCGTATGCTAGCTTTTCTAGGATAGGGTAACGAAGCTCCGCCTTCCTTAAGATCCTGCTGACATAATAAATGGGCAGCTGTTTCTTTCCCTCTACTCTGACTAGGACGTAGCTCACTGCCTCTGCTCCCACTCCTAGGTACAAGGTTAGATCTTCCCCCTCTTTTGGGCTTTGAAGCAGAGGAGCCCGGGAGAGTTGCTCCTTCAGCTTTTGAAAAGCTTCTTCGCACTCCGCTGTCCATTCAAATCTCTGATTCCCTTGTAGCACTTTAAAGAAAGGTGAGCACTTCTCTCCTGACCTAGAGAGGAATCTGCTAAGGCCGGCCAGCTTTCCTGTCAAGCGCTGCACCTCCTTAGCGTTTCGCGGTGATTCCAGCTCCAGAATGGCCTTTACTTTATCAGGATTAGGTTCTACCCCTGCCGAGTTCAGAAGGTGCCCCAGGAATTTCCCACGACTAGCCCCGAAAACACATTTTAGGGGGTTCAACCTCATTTTGAACTTTCTCAAGGTGGCGAACGTCTCCTCCAGATCCTAGAGATGCGAGTTCACTCCCTTGCTCTTTACCGTGAGATCATCAACATAGACTTCTAGGTTCCGACCCCTCTGGCCCTGGAAAACTCGATCCATCATCCGTTGGTACGTCGCTCCCGCGTTTTTTAACCCGAAGGGCATCATGTTATAACTAAAACACCCTTCCCTTGTGATGAAGGAGACGTCCTTGACGTCAGGAGGGTGCATCCGGATCTGATGGTAACCTGAAAAAGCATCCAGAAAACTCATAACAGAAAAACCAACGGCTGAATCAACCAGCGTGTCGATTCGAGGCAGGGGGTAGCAATCCTTAGGGCACGATTAATTTAATAATGAAAAGTCAATACACATCCTCCATTTTCCTCCCCCCTTCTTCACTATTACAACATTGGAGATCCAGCCTGGGTACTGGATCTCTGAGATGAAGCCCGCCTCCAGGAGCTTCTTGACCTCTTCGCGAATGGGCTCCTCCAGCTTGGTGGCGATGTCTCTCATCTTCTGACGTATGGGGCGCGTCCGAGGGTCCAGATTTAGGCGGTGGCAGGCCACGTCCGCATCAATGCCCGGCATGTCTGTCGTGCTCCAAGCGAAGACGTCGACGTTGCTCTGAATGCAGGCCCGCATCCGCTCCTGGTCCTCGGGGCTCAAGCCCCCGCTAATCCGCACCCTTCGTACCTGCCCCTGGCTGGTGCGGATCTCCACCTCCACCACTTCCTCGGCCACCTCCAGCCGCGACTGCTCCCAACCGTCCCCTGCTTCTTCTTCCTACTCCAGCTCTTCCTCCCCTCCTGCTCCCTCAACTTCCATCACCTCGTCCTGCTGCTGCTCAATTTCCATGTCCCTTCGGGCTTCCTCCTCAGCCCCTTCTTCTCCCACTTTCCCCTGCATTCTTTCCTATGGCTCCAACTCCCCGCTCCTCTGGACTTCCTGCACATCTCCTCCCCTCTGCTCCTCCTCAATCTTCATTGCCCCCTCCGGGCTCTCCTGTTGCTGCTCAACCTCAACACCCCCCTGAGCCTCCTGCACACCTCCTCCTTGCTGCTTCTCAGTCTCCTCTCCCCCACCTTCCTTTTCGGTTCCTCCTCTCGTTTCCTCTGGTCTCACCTCTTCTTCCCTGATAGCTTCTTCTTGCGCCGCCATCTCCTTCTCCAACTCCTCCGCCTCTGCCATCCAAGATATGGTGTTAACCGCTGTGACGTAGCACTGCCTTGCCACTTTTGGATCCCCCCTGACCCTGACCTGCACCCCTCCGTTATTAAACTTGAGACATTGATGGAAAGAGGAGGGGACGCAACGAAAGGCGCTGATGAGGGTACGCCCAAAGATGGCGCTGTAGCTGCTCGGGGCGTCCACAATCACGAACCGGCAGTTCCGTGACACGCCCCCCAACCTCACGTGCAGCCCTACTCCCCCTTCTACTTCTTTTCTCTCCCCGGAGAATCCGAACAACGGTCAATCCGAGGCCAAAATCCTCTTGGCTTCCACCTGCATCTCGTCGAAGGCCCTCCTAAAGATCACATTTACGGAGCTCCCGTTATCCAGCAGGATCTTGGAGACCGTAAAGTTTTCTACCGCCGTCTGGATTACCAAGGCATCGCAGAACGGGTCCTCATACTCCGGCATGTCCTCTGAGGAGAAGGTAATCCTTTCTAGCGGGGGCAGGGTTTGGGAGGTCGAGGCTACCCCCTTTCGGAACATGGTCTGAAGGCTCCCCTTTCGGGTGGCCTCGATCCCAATCCCTCCATGGATGGCCCCGATTCCTCCCCGGGTTCCTACATCCACCCGGTCCTCGCACCTGTCTTCCGCCTCCCCTTGCTGCATTTCCTCGATCCTTACCGGCGGATCCTGCCTCCTCAAACCTCTGGCCTCTCTCATCTCCAAGAATTCTGGGCACGTGGCTGTAGCGTGACCTCTCTCCTGATGGAAGTCACAGAAAGGCAACGCCACCCCACCCCTTCTTCCTTCTCCTCTTCCTCTCCTTCCTCCTCGAGCTCCTCTTCCTCGACCGATCCCCATTGCCTCCTACTGATGCTGAAAACGATCCCTCGCTCCCTATCTCCATGCTGGTTGATCGAAACTCCTTGGCTCTCGGAAATTATCTCTTCCTTGGAAGCCTCCTCCTAACTCCTGGGGGCGACCCTCATGAGGCCTCCAACCTATCCGGTTGTTCGGCTCTCGGGCCCCCCGATGATTCTGCCCTTGGTGCCCCTGGCCTCAGGGTCCCTCCCTCCTTCTCTCTTCCCTCTGCTTCCTCTGCTCCCTTTGCTTTCCTGCTCCTGGTTCCTTTGCGCCGTCCTCCGCCAACCTGGCTAACCTCCTTGCAAACGCCGGATTGGCCCTCTCAAAATCCGTCTCCTTCGCTGCCCTCTCCATAAGCTCCTCAAAAGAGAGGGGGGCACCCTTTTCAGCTCCATACTAAAGAAGCCTGGCCTCAGTCCCAGGGTGAATGCAAGCATCAGCGTATACCCAGGGACCTCCTGGACCTGGAGGATCTCTTCCTGAAACCGATCTACATAGTGACCCAACGTTTCATCCTGGCTCTGCCTTACCGAGAACAAGCACTCCGCCTCCTTCTTACGCTTCTTCGATGTTGAAAACCTCAATAAGAAACCCCTCCGTAGATCCTTGAAACAATAAATCGATCTTGCTGGTAACTGGTGGAACCAATCTCGCACCTTCTCCTTCAAGGTGATGGCAAACAGTCGACACTTAAACGCATCCGTCATTTATCTTATCGAAACCACATCTTCAAACCATTGTACATGATGTACAGGATCATCCTTCCCTGAGTAGTAGGACATGTCGGGCTCCCGGAACCCCTCCGGTACTGGAGCCGAGATGACGAGTTCACTAAACGGGCTCTCGCCGACTGCTTGCCGAGAGGGTACGTCTCGCAGCATCGGCTGGCTGGCCCGATCTGCGAGACCGTGCCCAGGGAAGAGCTCTCGCACAGCTGCCTCCTTCTCGCCGTCTTCTGCAGGGATCTCCTTCCCGGTACGCTGGCCTGGGAAGAGCTCTCGCGCTGCCACGTCCCTCTCGCCAGCCTCCGTGGGGACCTCCTTCCCCGGGCGCTGACCAAGGGCGTTCTCGCCTAAAAGCGGGACCACCTCGATCGGGACCTGAGGCGTCGCCCACTCGCTCCTTGCCGAGAAGGCCAAGCTTATGGTTTGCATGACCTCTCGCCTGAAGTCCTCCAGCATTTTCCTTGTCGCCTCTTCTACCTGGGAGGGGGAACCTCCAGAACGAGATCCTTCTCCTTCACCTCCTGCCATAGGACCAAACTCAAACTTTTCCTGAACCGGCTACTTCCACGCTCACCGCACCAGAACTGTTGAAGCCAAAACTTGACTTCGACAAATGTTCGCAAAATAGGGGCGTAGCTGGCACCTACTTGGCCCAAGCTCCGACCTCCGACTGGTCGTGAAGGACTAAGAAAAAACTGGCCCAAAGCCGCAGCAGGGAGGTCCCACCGCTTACCCGGAAGGTCACAGAGAGCTTCCCCTCCAAAGCCAAAAGCTGGGCTTGGAGTTCCTCAGAAGACAGTGCCGATGATCCCTTTTTGAGTCTTGAAAAGTCCCTTCTGAAGAACCCCTATGGGCTTATTTATAGATTTCATAATCTGAACTGCCAATAACAAGACTACACCTGTAACATCCCATTTCCAACTAGACCCCTAAGAGTGGTTTTGGCCATGACTAGGTCATGACAAAACCCTAGGAAGCCAGAAATGGGCCAAGAGATAGGAGGCCAAGGTGAGGATCACCATGGTCTGCAAATAGTAGAACTTTGAACAATGGTTTAGAATGACAATGGAGCTTCACCATGGCCCCAAGACCCTACCACAACACTCCCAAACATTTTGGGAGACCCATTAGAGCCAAAAGGACCCATTAGGGTCAACCCAAGAGGCCCAGTTGACCAAGGTCAACCCTAGCCCTGAATGGGTCAAACTAGCCTACTTAGGGCCAATTGACCCACTCCTAGTCTAGAGGACCCCACCTATGCCCTCCTAACCCTAAAGTGAGGTCAATGGGTCACTAAGGACACATTGGGGTCAGCCCTAGAGGCCAGGTTGACCCAAGTCAACTCAAGCCCTGACCTGGTCAAAGTACCCTTACTAAGGTGGGTGACCTCCAAAGTACAGGGTAACCCTATATAACCCTACCTAGACCCTAAGGGAAGCCAATGAATCACCCAGGACCCAATGGGGGTCAACCTAGATGGTCAAATTGACCAAGTCAACCCTCATTTGGGGTCAAGTCAACTTAGCCCAAAAGGGCTAACCCAAGCCTAAGCCACTTCTCCCTTAGGCTAAGCCCATTCCCATGACCATCATAATCAAGTGGGCTGCATTTAGTTGTGAGGTTGACTAGTCAACCAGAGGTGACTAGGATAGAGAAAGGAGCTCCTCTCCATGATAATGGAGGAGAGAGAAAATGGGGAAGAAGAAGGGGAAGTGAGATGCCGGCCAAGGGAGGCTAACAGCCACCAATTATGGCTGCAATCAACTCCTCTAGGAGAGAGGAGTTGATTCCAGCCGTTTCCCGGCCACCAAGGGGTGGGTTCAGCCCCCCTCCACACAACCCGAGCCACACCTTTAATGGTGTTAATGGCTATTGAAGAACCAGCCTCTCCTCTCCCCCATTTGCCATTTAAACACCTTCAGGGAGCCGAGGGGATCATTTTAGAGCGTTCACCTGGAGGAGACGGGCCATTTCACTGTGTAGTTGCAGAAGCCGAGCGCCGCCGCCGTCATCAATGGCATCCCGCCGCTCCTCTCGCATCCAGGCCGCCAGGAAGGTCCTCCTCCTCTCCTTAACCCGCGGGTAGATCCTAGGAATCATTAGGCTTGAGTTTCGGGCTCAATTGAGCCCGATTCAACCCGGGATTTTTCTTGGTTTCGGCAAGAAAATCTCTTGCTTTATCCGCCGGAAAACGCCTCTCTGGCGGCGGAGCCGCCGCCTGACGATAGCCACCACCTCAACGGAGGTGTTGGTGGCGGTGGCCGGCCGGGGAAGGGGCTGGATCGCCGGCGGCAGGGCTTGGAAATCGCTCCAGGCGGGACGAATCTCAGCCGTCGGCTCAATGGAGACGATGACCAGATGTCGTTGGTCCTTGCGCCAAGATTCGCGCTGCATCAATATCAAACTATAGGAATTTGATGATATTTATTTCATTCTGTCACACTTCTGATATTTAATGTTTTAAATTCTTAAAAATAGCCAGAGGCTCTGTATGAGAAAATGATCAACATATGAATTGTAGCCCTTCCTGTCTACTTTATTTTAAAATTGGTTTGAACCCATTTAGGCCTCTAGTTTGACCAGGGCACCCATTTTGGTGAGACATACCCTTAGGGCTAGGCAGTCACTAAATTGAATGCCCACTCTTCACCCCTAGCCCAAATTAGCTGAAATTTTGGCAGAGAGTCTATCTTAGACATACCTAGGGCCTGCCCAAAAATGGGAATTTTTGGAGAAAATATTTCTATAGTTTTTGTAAATATTTAATAATTATTAGATAAATTAAATAGGTGCCCTAAACACCTCCAAACCCTCCCAAATTTTGGTGAGTGGTCCCTGGGTTCATTTTAGATATCTGTATAAAATTTCATTTAAGTTGGATGTGTTTTGAATAGGGTTTGACCCAACCCTAGCTATACCTTAAAAAGGGCATTTTGGTCAAAAGTTGCACTTTTGGTTTTGAGTGACCAAATCACCTCAACAGAGGCTGAAATTTGGGCCACTGGCTTGTTATAGCACTTATCACCTCCCCATGGAATATGGGGTAGGGAGGAATAGATTTGCCCTAAGTTCCTAGGTCAAACCCTAAGGAGGGACCTTTTGGCCTTGTGAAGGGTATGAGTCCTAAACACCTTGGATGAACTCCAAATTTTGCAAGGAGGTTCCTAGGATATATCGAACCCTCTGTTTAAAATATGAGCTAACTTTGAAAGGGATAGGGGCCCCAAAATCCTAACCCTAGCTTAGGTCCTAAAACTTGTAATGTTGGTTAGGGTTAGCTAAGCATCTTGAATCTTAACCAAATTTGGGTAGAGAGGGGATTAGGGTATTTAGAGCCTCTGATAATTTTCTTGGGGAATTTTGGACAATATTTTAAACACTTCATTAGTAATCAATGGTAATGCCCTAATAATTATTTTGGCTATTGTGGTCTCACTACCCATCAAGAGGGTATGAAACATGGGCAAAGTTAGTTTTAGGTTATGATAATCTTGTATGAATTTTGTTGGAATTTCTGGATATCTATTTAGGGCATTTACTTCAAAAGTGTTTTATTTCAATCACATATTAATAATTCTTGTCAGAGGCCATTACTTACTGAAAAATCATGAAACTTCCTGCATAGTGTTTTTAGCTCAAGGTTATCATATGGAAATTTTTGTGGAATTATTTGATGATTGATTAGCATACTTTGTTCATTAACCCCTAAATTAGAGAGTTCATAAGAAAATCAAATATAGCTTTATTTCCAAAAGAAAAATTATGAAAAATTTTCTAGGGTACTTGTAGTCCATCACAATCACCCCTGAATTTTCTCTGAATTTTTGGAGGTATTATTACTATAGAATCTTTTTAAATGACTTTTTATGGGGCATCTTTGAAATTAAATTTAAAGGCCTAAACCTTGCTGAAAAATTGGAAGACTTAGGATTTAGAGTTGCTTAGGCATTTTGTAATTATCATAAATTTAGTGGATTATTATCTTGTCTAAAAATGGTACTTCATGTTCAAACCTGGGCCTTTTGGGACACTAGAGTAAATAAATTAATTATCAGACAAATTAGAAAAATTATGGATTTCTGGATTTATGCTTCGAATATCATTTTAGCCTTCTAATAATTATCATAAGGGTACTGGATGAGTATTTCATGTACCACCCTTTTTACGGGTCATGTAGCTTAAGTGGTCTGCATATAGCAAAACTGCAGGATTTCATTTGGATGTGAATTAGGGCACGTATGATGGGTCTTGATGGTTTGCTGTAAGGACAAGTGGAATGGGCTGCATCTTTGGAAGATGAGTGAGTAGGGTGTGGTTTTTGTCTAGGGTTTAAAGGCGTTCGGGTCCGACGAAAGATCGTCCTACCCAAGGAGAGTTGGAGTCAAATCACCCTAGGATTAGCATATCGAAACATGAGAAAATAATGGGTAAGGGAATCAACCAATAATAAAATAGTACCTTGCGAAAGGGAACGCTGGGCGTAATCCCAACATAGTTCCTAGTGCCCCTTGAGAGCCCTTCACAAGGAATACCGGGGGCAGTCCTGGGTTAACGTAAACTGTTTAACAAGCTGAAAAGAGTAACTTAGTAATTAGGGTTGCACATTTCACAGACACTGATGGCACGGGATGTTAGCTGGGAGCTTCGGCTCGGATGGTTAAAGACGGACTTTGGGTCCGGGGAGCTTCGGCTCGATTGTTTGTGACGGACGCGTTGGTCCGGGGAGCTTCGGCTCGGGTTTTGATTACGCTAAATTTGCATGTGCATAAAAGGAAAGGAAATTAAGGTGGTGGGTCTTCGGTATTGGAGGGTCGATGCACCGACGCCAATACGTTGACTCGGCAAGTGTGGTTAGCACTTCGCCAACAGAAGTCCGGTGCGCCAGCCGACAAGAGTACGCAGGAGTCCACTTCGTGCACCAAGCGTTTAGGCGTACGATAGGTCTGACCGGTAGTGCTTTACTGGTTTAGAGGTGGGCGAGGCCCAACCCACCGCTTCCGTCTGCCACTACGGAGGTATCCTGGGAGGTTACGGCTCCAGAAAGGGGGAACTAAAGGTGTGTGTGCACAGAGTCGGGTGTGTGTGTTGCACTTGCATGATCCATCATACCCACTTGCATGTCATAGCATAATCGTTACCTTAAACCTTGACACCTAAAGTATAAGTGACATGGGACGCTTATATTTTAGGACCTGCAAAACGACTCCTTAGTCTATAAGCTTGTGTGGGCAAGTTTATAAATTAAGGTTAATTTTGATATATTTAGTTACTGCTGTTTGACCACCGACACCCCAACGTATAAATCGGTATGGGACTTTTTATACGATGGGAGCCTTGCAAAAGACCCCTTGGCTTATGTGTTTTTCCACATAAGTGAAGGTTACATTTCAGTTACAGTTTATTGTCTTTATATGCTATAGAACTTGCTAGAATAGGACCGCTGCCATCTGCTTTTGATATTCTCCACCTTCAAGTCCTCCCCTTTCTTCCTCTCCGCTCGGTGCCTAGGAGCCGTGGGGGAAGGGGTGGGGGAGGATAGGACTTAGTCTTTTAGACTATCGGTTTTCGAACCACATCATTTAGGGGATCGCGGAGACCAGCATGGAGGAGCAGCCCCAGAGACCGGTGCGCTTGGAGGTGGGGCAGTCTAGCTCCGGAGTTCACACAGCCGGGACCGTGAGTCTCGACCCTGAGCAGTTTTCTACTTTTGTTTCTGCATGAGAGATCTTGTAGTGAGGATTTGATGTACCGGGCATAAGCCCGTTTTGCTACTCTGATGTTATTTTCTGTGGACACTGCCTTCGTGGAGTTATATTTATTATGTCATGTGATTCTCTATGGACAGATAGTTTAAATTTTACTTCATTATGCTACTTTTCTGTGATCGAATTGGCCGGCAGAATCGGCGCTTTGTGGTGATGACCCTTCAGGGCGTGAAGGAGTCACCGCAAAACGGCGGTTCTGGGCCTAAGACCCGGTGTCCGAAAAAGGAAAAAAAACAAGGGGGGGGGGGGGGGGGGTCTTACAAGTGGTATCAGAGCGGATTTCGATCGAAAAGTAGCCGTCCACAACCCTGGGTCACCCCCGCGCGGGTTTAGTTTGGGGACAAACTAAGCAGCGGAAGCAGTGGTGTGCCCATACGGGGGGAATCACATGTAAGTTGTCCACTTTCATTAGGCATTGAGTCGATTACCTACTAATGTAGTTCATTTTGCAGCCCCCAGCTCAGCCCACCCCATAAGGTGGAGCTCAGCAGACTCCAGACATTGCACCACCTCCCATGGTCCCCACACCTTTCCTCCAGTCAGACATGGGGCAGACCCTTACAGCTATCCTTGAGGCCTTCCGGGCTCAGCAGGCTCCAGCCCAGCAGCCAAACCCAGGGGCCAACTGGATGAGCACCTTCCGAGGACTCTCTCCCCCATCATACTTGGGGACAGAGTCGGCAGTGCGGACAGAGGAGTGGCTGGATGTTATGTACGAGATGTTGACTGGGATACGATGCCCTTGGGAGGAGAGGGTGGCCCTGGTGGTATCTTGCTTGGAGTCACATGCTAAGCGGTGGTGGAAGACGCTGTTGGACACGACATTTGCTGATAGGGAGATTGCAGAAATCACTTGGGAAGAATTCAGGGCCACGCTGCTGGAGCACTTTGTTCCTCAGTCGGCCAGGGACGAGTTGGAGGAGCGGTTCTTGCAGCTGAGGCAGGGCACCAGGACAGTGGTGGAGTACCACCGAGAGTTCGATCATTTAGCCCGATATGCGGGCTCCTATCAGCTGGATGAAGCAGGTTACGTCAAGAGGTTTTATAAGGGCCTAAAAGAGGAGTTGAGGGAGGCCTTGCTTTTTGTCTCTAACGGGACCATCTCCCGGATTTTGGAGATGGCGAAGAGGATTGAGGCCGACTGGCACACCACTCGGGGCCGGAAACGGCAAGCGGAGGACCAGGGCCGGAGGGCCCGAAATGATCAGCGGCGAGGCACCATACCAGATGGAAGGAGGGCAGAGGAGCAGCCTCGTCAGGAGTTGAGGCAGGAGCCGAGAGAGCAGGTGGTTTTGGCCCCTCAACCTCTCCGGATCCAGGAGATGCAGAGACCCCGGGGTATGGCGTATCCCCTGCCGGAGTGCTTCCATTGTCACCAGGTGGGACACCTCCGGAGAGACTGCCCTATGAGGGGGGCACCACCTCCAGCACCACGGGGTGGCCCACCGGCCCAGCATTTCGGAGGCCGAGGACGCGGCCGAGGACGTGGTTACCAGGGAGGCGACCGCAGGCAGAATGGGGAGCAGATTTACGCTTTGGACTTAGCACAGCCCCGGAACCCGGACAGGGTTATTGTAGGTATGAGAGTAATCTTAATTTTGGATTCATTCATTACTCATATTAAGTGTTAATAGAACTACTAAACGACCTAGGTTAGAAAACCTTACACCAGAGTTTCTTTCAAACTGATTTAGGAATGGTGATGGTGTGCGGCAAGCCTGCCCATACCCTGTTCGACACGGGGGCATCGCACAACTTTGTGTCGGAGGATTTCGTCAAGGACCTGGATCAGATTCGTTGTTATACGGGACTACCCAGGAGGGTGCGCCTCCCCAATGGGATGGAGATCCAGTCCACAGAAAAGTGCCTCCTGGAGGTTACCATAGACGGGTTGACACTCGAGGCCCCGACGACGATCCTGAGGATGCCGGACTTCGACCTCGTCTTGGGCATGACATGGCTTGTCTAGAACCATGCCCAGATTGATTGCCCAGCAAGGAGGGTCGTGCTGAGCCACGGCGATACTTATGCGACATTCGAAGGTACTACACCGGTCTCTCGTCACCTGCTTTCATCTATTCAGGCCGTTAAGGCTCATATGCAAGGGGACGAGGTATATCAAGTTTTATTCGAGATGACTGAGGAGAAGGACCTGATTGCTAACATTCCGGTGGTTCGTGACTACGCAGATATTTTTCCGGATAAGCTGCCAGGACTACCTCCGCATAGGGAGAAGGACTTCCAGATTCAGTTGGTACCAGGGGCTAAGCCGGTATCCAAGGCCCCTTATCGGATGGCCCCAAAGGAGTTGGCGGAGTTTCGGACACAGTTGCAGGAGCTGGTGGAAGCAGGATTTGTTAGGCCGAGTTCCTCATCATGGGGAGCTCCTGTCCTATTCGTAAAGAAGAAGGACGGCACTTTACGCCTGTGCATCGACTATCGAGCACTAAACATGCTGACCGTCCGAAATACCTATCCGCTCCCCAGGATAGACGAGTTGTTCGATCAGCTGGAGGGAGCCCATTATTTTTCGAAGCTGGACTTGAGATCAGGCTACTACCAGCTGCGGATCCAGGAGGAGGATATTCCGAAGACGGCCTTTAGTAGCCAATATGGATTGTATGAGTTCATCGTGATGCCCTTCGGGCTCACGAACGCTCCGTCGGCGTTTATGAGCCTCATGAACCGGGTCTTTGAGGCTTATTTGGATGTGTTCGTCATAGTGTTCATAGACGACATCCTTATCTATTCTAAGATGGAGGAGGAGCACACACGACATCTGACACTGACCTTGGAGAGACTGCGGGAGCATCGTCTTTATGCGAAGTTCAGTAAGTGTCAGTTCTGGCTGAAGGAGGTGGCTTTCTTAGGCCACATTATCAGCGGAGCCGGGCTGGCAGTGGACCCGGCAAAGATTCGAGCTATTTCGGAGTGGCCGCATCTGAAAACAGCCACTGATGTACGGAGTTTTCTAGGACTTGCCGGTTACTATCAGAAGTTCGTAGAGGGATTCTCTCGAATCGCCCTCCCGCTCACATCCTTGACGAAGAAGGAGGTACCGTTCGTGTGGACCCCGCAGTGCCAGACAGCTTTCCAGGAGCTGAAGGATCGGCTGACCTCGGCTCCCATTCTTACTCTCCCCTCGGGGAGGGAGGGATTTCAGGTCTATACCGACGCATCATATCAGGGGATGGGAGCAGTACTGATGCAGAACGGACACGTCATAGCTTATGCTTCCCGCCAGCTGAAGACCCATGAGAAGAACTACCCAGTGCACGACCTGGAGATGGGAGCAGTTGTATTCGCACTAAAAATATGGCGGCACTACCTATATGGAGTCCACTGTGACATATACTCCGATCATAAGAACCTTAAGTATGTGGACACGCAGAAGGAACTAAACATCAGGCAGAGGCGGTGGGTGGAGTTCCTTTCTGACTATCAGTATGAGATGCATTACCACCCGGGAAAGGCGAACGTGGTAGCGGATGCACTGAGTAGGAGAGCTGCCACAGCAGGAGCAGAGCCTCAGTTGATGTCTATGGAACTGCTGCAGAGACTAGAGGACATGCACATTACTCTGGTATCGTCCGATGATCCTGAGCTCTATGAGGAGTACTTGGCCGCGATAGGCGTTATCGATGACATCAGAGACCGAGTCAGAGAAGGGCAGAGGCAGGATGCCAAGTTAGAGCCCATCTTCCAAGCTCTGGAGGCAGGCACTGCAGGAGACTACACACTGAGGGACAACCTGGTGTGCTTCAGAGGACGGGTATACATACCGGAGGGAGGCCAGATCCGGGAGGACATTATGACGGAGGCGCACTGCAGCCGGTATTCTGTACACCCAGGGATCACAAAGATGACGGCTGATTTAAAGAAGACGATGTACTGGCCGGGCATGAAGAAGGATGTCTCACACTTCGTGACCCATTGTGAGGCATGTCAGCTAGTGAAGGCGGAGTGCAGGAACCCCGCAGGATTATTGCAGCCACTCCCGGTGCCGGAGTGGAAGTTTGATGACATAGCCATGGACTTCATACATGGGCTTCCCCGGTCTCGGGCAGGGAATGACTCGATCTGGGTAATCGTTGATCGGTTGACCAAGGTGGCTCGATTTATACCGATCAGGAAGGATGATTCAGTAGGAGTTCTGGTGCGGAAGTTTGTGGAACAGTTCATTCGTTATCATGGCGTGCCCAGGACGATAGTGTCAGATCGGGATGGCCGGTTCACCTCCAGGGAGTGGAGATCCGTGCAAGCTTACTTAGGCACGCGATTGACCTTCAGCACTTCATTCCACCCTCAGACAGACGGGCAGACAGAACGCACCAACCGGACGCTGGAGGACCTTTTGAGGCTATGCATCTTGGACCGCGGGGAACCGTGGAAGAAACTCTTACCCCTTGTCGAGTTCTCCTATAACAACAGCCACCAGTCCAGCATCAGGATGACGCCTTACGAAGCCTTGTACGGGAGGAGATGCCGGACCCCGCTCTCTTGGGTGCAGAACGAAGATCCGAAAGTGTTGGGGTCAGAGTTTGTTGAAGACACCGAGGCACAGGTGAGGCTGATCAGGGACAGGATGCTCGAGGCACAGAGTAGACAGGCTAAGTATTATGACGCCCGGCATCGGCAGGTGGAATTCCAGGTGGGGGACCGGGTGTTTCTGAAGATCCGGCCCATGCATGGAGTTTCGCGGGTGCGTGGTCGGAGGAAGAAGCTCAGCCCTAGGTACATGGGCCCTTACAGGATCCTGGAGCGGATCGGACCCCTAGCCTACCGGCTGGAGTTACCACCAGAGCTGGAAGCGCTGCACGACGTCTTCCACATTTCTTCCTTGAGGAGGGCTCTGCTACGCCCGGAGCAGCAGATTCGGACTACCGAAGGGCCGGTAGCTTCAGACCGGTCGGTTCATTTGGAGCCTGTGAGGATCGACGACCGAGGAGTGCGGGTCTTGCGACGCAAGAAGGTCCCACTAGTCAAGGTCCTGTGGAGGAACCACGGCCAGGAGGAGCATACCTGGGAGCCACAGGACCTGATGCGACAAAGATACCCCGAGCTATTCAGTCAGGTATACCTCTCAGACCCCTCAAGATGTTAATTATTTTTCCTGCTTTAAGTGTATTAAGGGCTGCTCTAGGCAGATAGGGGCTTTTCTTTTGTTTATTGGGGGCTTAACCTTGTTTATTGGGATTTGGTTTGCCGATTGGGCGGAAGGGTCTTAGATCTAGGTTTTCCCGTAAAATCTAATTTAACGAACAAGGCGTCATAATGGGATGTTACAAGACTCTTTCCACCGGTAGTAAGACCCGTAGGCCCAACCTTGATTTCGGGGACGAAATCTTTATTTTGTTTATTGGGATTTGTAACATCCCATTTCCAACTAGACCCCTAAGAGTGGTTTTGGCCATGACTAGGTCATGACAAAACCCTAGGAAGCCAGAAATGGGCCAAGAGATAGGAGGCCAAGGTGAGGATCACCATGGTCTGCAAATAGTAGATCTTTGAACAATGGTTTAGAATGACAATGGGGCTTCACCATGGCCCCAAGACCCTACCACAACACTCCCAAACATTTTGGGAGACCCATTAGAGCCAAAAGGACCCATTAGGGTCAACCCAAGAGGCCCAGTTGACCAAGGTCAACCCTAGCCCTGAATGGGTCAAACTAGCCTACTTAGGGCCAATTGACCCACTCCTAGTCTAGAGGACCCCACCTATGCCCTCCTAACCCTAAAGTGAGGTCAATGGGTCACTAAGGACACATTGGGGTCAGCCCTAGATGCCAGGTTGACCTAAGTCAACTCAAGCCCTGACCTGGTCAAAGTACCCTTACTAAGGGTGGGTGACCTCCAAAGTACAGGGTAACCCTATATAACCCTAACTAGACCCTAAGGGAAGCCAATGAATCACCCAGGACCCAATGGGGGTCAACCTAGATGGTCAAATTGACCAAGTCAACCCTCATTTGGGGTCAAGTCAACTTAGCCCAAAAAGGGCTAACCCAAGCCTAAGCCACTTCTCCCTTAGGCTAAGCCCATTCCCATGACCATCATAATCAAGTGGGCTGCATTTAGTTGTGAGGTTGACTAGTCAACCAGAGGTGACTAGGAGAGAGAAAGGAGCTCCTCTCCATGATAATGGAGGAGAGAGAAAATGGGGAAGAAGAAGGGGAAGTGAGATGCCGGCCAAGGGAGGCTAACAACCACCAATTATGGCTGCAATCAACTCCTCTAGGAGAGAGGAGTTGATTCCAGCCGTTTCCCGGCCACCAAGGGGTGGGTTCAGCCCCCCTCCACACAACCCGAGCCACACCTTTAATGGTGTTAATGGCTATTGAAGAACCAGCCTCTCCTCTCCCCCATTTGCCATTTAAACACCTTCAGGGAGCCGAGGGGATCATTTTAGAGCGTTCACCTGGAGGAGACGGGCCATTTCACTGTGTAGTTGCAGAAGCCGAGCGCCGCCGCCGTCATCAATGGCATCCCGCCGCTCCTCTTGCATCCAGGCCGCCAGGAAGGTCCTCCTCCTCTCCTTAACCCGCGGGTAGATCCTAGGAATCATTAGGCTTGAGTTTCGGTCTCAATTGAGCCCGATTCAACCCGGGATTTTTCTTGGTTTCGGCAAGAAAATCTCTTGCTTTATCCGCCGGAAAACGCCTCTCCGGCGGCGGAGCCGCCGCCTGACGATAGCCACCACCTCAACGGAGGTGTTGGTGGCGGTGGCCGGCCGGGGAAGGGGCTGGATCGCCGGCGGCAGGGCTTGGAAATCGCTCCAGGCGGGACGAATCTCAGCCGTCGGCTCAATGGAGACGATGACCAGATGCCGTTGGTCCTTGCGCCAAGATTCGCGCTGCATCAATATCAAACTATAGGAATTTGATGATATTTATTTCATTCTGTCACACTTCTGATATTTAATGTTTTAAATTCTTAAAAATAGCCAGAGGCTCTGTATGAGAAAATGATCAACATATGAATTGTAGCCCTTCCTGTCTACTTTATTTTAAAACTGGTTTGAACCCATTTAGGCCTCTAGTTTGACCAGGGCACCCATTTTGGTGAGACATACCCTTAGGGCTAGGCAGTCACTAAATTGAATGCCCACTCTTCACCCCTAGCCCAAATTAGCTGAAATTTTGGCAGAGAGTCTACCTTAGACATACCTAGGGTCTGCCCAAAAATGGGAATTTTTGGAGAAAATATTTCTATAGTTTTTGTAAATATTTAATAATTATTAGATAAATTAAATAGGTGCCCTAAACACCTCCAAACCCTCCCAAATTTTGGTGAGTGGTCCCTGGGTTCATTTTAGGTATCTGTATAAAATTTCATTTAAGTTGGATGTGTTTTGAATAGGTTTTGACCCAACCCTAGCTATACCTTAAAAAGGGCATTTTGGTCAAAAGTTGCACTTTTGGTTTTGAGTGACCAAATCACCTCAACAGAGGCTGAAATTTGGGCCACTGGCTTGTTATAGCACTTATCACCTCCCCATGGAATATGGGGTAGGGAGGAATAGATTTGCCCTAAGTTCCTAGGTCAAACCCTAAGGAGGGACCTTTTGGCCTTGTGAAGGGTATGAGTCCTAAACACCTTGGCTGAACTCCAAATTTTGCAAGGAGGTTCCTAGGATATATAGAACCCTCTGTTTAAAATATGAGCTAACTTTGAAAGGGATAGGGGCCCCAAAACCCTAACCCTAGCTTAGGTCCTAAAACTTGTAATGTTGGTTAGGGTTAGCTAAGCATCTTGAATCTTAACCAAATTTGGGTAGAGAGGGGATTAGGGTATTTAGAGCCTCTGATAATTTTCTTGGGGAATTTTGGACAATATTTAAAACACTTCATTAGTAATCAATGGTAATGCCCTAATAATTATTTTGGCTATTGTGGTCTCACTACCCATCAAGAGGGTATGAAACATGGGCAGAGTTAGTTTTAGGTTATGATAATCTTGTATGAATTTTGTTGGAATTTCTGGATATCTATTTAGGGCATTTACTTCACAAGTGTTTTATTTCAATCACATATTAATAATTCATGTCAGAGGCCATTACTTACTGAAAAATCATGAAACTTCCTACATAGTGTTTTCAGCTCAATGTTATCATATGGAAATTTTTGTGGAATTATTTGATGATTTATTAGCATACTTTGTTCATTAACCCCTAAATTAGAGAGTTCATAAGAAAATCAAATATAGCTTTATTTCCAAAAGAAAAATTATGAAACTTTTTCTAGGGTACTTGTAGTCCATCACAATCACCCCTGAATTTTCTCTGAATTTATGGAGGTATTATTACTATAGAATCTTTTTAAATGACTTTTTATGGGGCATCTTTGAAATTAAATTTAAAGGCCTAAACCTTGCTGAAAAATTGGAAGACTTAGGATTTAGAGTTGATTAGGCATTTTGTAATTATCATAAATTTAGTGGATTATTATCTTGTCTGAAAATGGTACTTCATGTTCAAACCTGGGCCTTTTGGGACACTAGAGTAAATAAATTAATTATCAGACAAATTAGAAAAATTATGGATTTCTGGATTTATGCTTCGAATATCATTTTAGCCCTCTAATAATTATCATAAGGGTACTGGATGAGTATTTCATGTACCACCCTTTTTACGGGTCATGTAGCTTAAGTGGTCTGCATATAACAAAACTGCAGAATTTCATTTGGATGTGAATTAGGGCACGTATGATGGGTCTTGATGGTTTGCTGTAAGGACAAGTGGAATGGGCTGCATCTTTGGAAGATGAGTGAGTAGGGTGTGGGTTTTGTCTAGGGTTTAAAGGCGTTCGGGTCCGACGAAAGATCGTCCTACCCAAGGAGAGTTGGAGTCAAATCACCCTATGATTAGCATATCGAAACATGAGAAAATAATGGGTAAGAGAATCAACCAATAATAAAATAGTACCTTGCGAAAGGGAACGCTGGGCGTAATCCCAACACAGTTCCTAGTGCCCCTTGAGAGCCCTTCACAGGGAATACCGGGGGCAGTCCTGGGTTAACGTAAACTGTTTAACAAGCTAAAAAGAGTAACTTAGTAATTAGGGTTGCACATTTCACAGACACTGATGGCACGGGATGTTAGCTGGGAGCTTCGGCTCGGATGGTTAAAGACGGACTTTGGGTCCGGGGAGCTTCGGCTCGATTGTTTGTGACGGACGTGTTGGTCCGGGGAGCTTCGGCTCGGGTTTTGATTACGCTAAATTTGCATGTGCATAAAAGGAAAGGAAATTAAGGTGGTGGGTCTTCGGTATTGGAGGGTCGATGCACCGACGCCAATACGTTGACTCGGCAAGTGTGGTTAGCACTTCGCCAACAGAAGTCCGGTGCGCCAGCCGGCAAGAGTACGCAGGAGTCCACTTCGTGCACCAAGCGTTGAGGCGTACGATAGGTCTGACCGGTAGTGCTTTACTGGTTTAGAGGTGGGCGAGGCCCAACCCACCGCTTCCGTCTGCCACTACGGAGGTATCCTGGGAGGTTACGGCTCCAGAAAGGGGGAACTAAAGGTCTGTGTGCACAGAGTCGGGTGTGTGTGTTGCACTTGCATGATCCATCATACCCACTTGCATGTCATAGCATAATCGTTACCTTAAACCTTGACACCTAAAGTATAAGTGGAATGGGACGCTTATATTTTAGGACCTGCAAAATGACCCCTTAGTCTATAAGCTTGTGTGGGCAAGTTTATAAATTAAGGTTAATTTTGATATATTTAGTTACTGCTGTTTGACCACCGACACCCCAACGTATAAATCGGTATGGGACTTTTTATACGATGGGAGCCTTGCAAAAGACCCCTTGGCTTATGTGTTTTTCCACATTAGTGAAGGTTACATTTCAGTTACAGTTTATTGTCTTTATATGCTATAGAACTTGCTAGAATAGGACCGCTGCCATCTGCTTTTGATATTCTCCACCTTCAAGTCCTCCCCTTTCTTCCTCTCCGCTCGGTGCCTAGGATCCGTGGGGGAAGGGGTGGGGGAGGATAGGACTTAGTCTTTTAGACTAACGGTTTTCGAACCGCATCATTTAGGGGATTGCGGAGACCAGCATGGAGGAGCAGCCCCAGAGACCGGTGCACTTGGAGGTGGGGCAGTCTAGCTCCGGAGTTCACACAGCCGGGACCGTGAGTCTCGACCCTGAGCAGTTTTCTACTTTTGTTTCTGCATGAGAGATCTTGTAGTGAGGATTTGATGTACCGGGCATAAGCCCGTTTTGCTACTCTGATGTTATTTTCTGTGGACACTCCCTTCGTGGAGTTATATTTATTATGTCATGTGATTCTCTGTGGACAGATAGTTTCCATTTTACTTCATTATGCTACTTTTCTGTGATCGAATTGGCCGGCAGAATCGGCGCTTTGTGGTGATGACCCTTCAGGGCGTGAAGGAGTCACCGCAAAACGGCGGTTCTGGGCCTAAGACCCCGGTGTCCGAAAAAGGAAAAAAAAAACAAGGGGGGGCTTACAACACCGGTCTGAAATTACCGGGGTACCCTTGGCTGGGTCTGCCAACAACCAAACTCCGCTGTTTTGAGGAGCTATATGCAGTCCACCAAGGGTAAGAGGGTAAAAGTACCCGGGGTAGAAGAGTAAAAACCTCTGTTTGATAGGGAAATATGATATATAATACAAAAATACCTCTTCTCGCCCTGGCGAGTGGAAAGGCACCTGCCGGCGAGAGGGACCCACCGCCCATCTCATCGGCGCCTCTCGCCCTGTACTGCAAGACCTCCTTGCTGATGGAGATTCTCTCTCCCCAGGAGGTCCTCTCGCTTCTGGAGGTCCTCTCGCCTCTGGATGGGAGTATTTTGCCCATTGGAGAGTCCATCGTCTCGCCTCTTGCGAGTTGGCCCCCCTGGCCCCATCTGCCCATCTCGACCTATTTGCTTCTTGAGGGCTCTTTACGAGCCCGAGGTTGTACACTCCACAATCTTATGTGCGACCTTGATAGGCTCATACTGAGTTGGCAGTGAGGCTACATGCTTGATCACTTCCAGATCATAATGATAATACCAACGGTCTCCCACTTGATCTAGAAAGTATCAAACAAAAGCTTCACAAACAATGAGCGGCATCTAGCAATACATCATTGCTCGCCAAACAGTAAGAGTTTATAAAACTCAAAAAATATTGTTACCAATGTTACAGCGTTTTCTTGTCCCTTCATCCTTTATATCTGGATAGAACTAGAGGTATAGACCATGTCACCCTCATAAATATTCAATCCCAGTTTCTTGATCTAGAATGGACTTGCAGAAAATTGGTGAGTCCAATATCATATATTGACTCAACCAAGCATGGCCCTGCACTTCTCAGTCTCATTCCGCCAAGGGGCCCCATGGATGCAACTCTTGTCATATAGGAGGATGAATCCCATCTCTGCTCACATAGAAACACCCAAATGATTCGTAACTTACCCAATAAGCACCTTTATCATCCAACTTTCTCAATACTGAACTTTTGATGGCATCAAAGCACGCTCTTCCTCCCTCTATGAAGGCTGTGACTTCAGGTCAAAGGACCACAAACACCATTGCCACTTGAGCCATACTTGTGACACATTCATATAACAATTCACAAAGTATTCTCACAGTAGTTCTATCCAGTATATCTTGTTCATAACAAGTACCCATGTGATGACTTGATATCACAATACCATGACCTGTGAGGACGGGTCATCGGTCAACACACATGCTAGTCTTAAAGGCATCATCATTGCCCTTAGCTTCTAAGATGAAACAATGACCAGGGACTCTTTAAGAATGAAGCTTCTAAAATCATAGGTTCTCACATCAAGTTACTACTTGAGCTATGGAAGCAAACACTCTAAGGGCATTTATTAAATTAAACTACTTTATCACAGTAGAAATAATTTCAAAATAAAAGAACTTGTCAAAATATATAAAATGAAAAGCATGTAGTACTTTTATTCATCAAATGAAATATTATACAACCAACAAACATACAATCCACAAGTCTCAAACTAGAGTTGATCATTTAGGTATCGTATACCCATAGATCTAACATGGTCATCATGTTTTCTCTGTGCGAGAAGCTTTGTCAGTGGATCTGCAATGTTTTCTTCATTCGGCACTCAGCATATGCTCATATATCCTCGATCGACAATCTTTCTAATTAGATGGAACTGTTGGAGTTTGTGCTTGGTGCACTGATGAGATCTAGGTTCTGAAGCAAGTGTAATTGCACCGTTGTTGTCATAGTAGAGATCTACAGGACGAACAATGCTAGGAACTACATCAAACTTGACGATGAATTTCCTAATCCATACAGCCTCCTTCGCTGCATTTGCAGTGGCAATATACTCGGCCTCAGTAGTAGAATCAGCAACTGTTCCTGCTTGTAACTCTTCCAACTAATAGAACCTCCATTCAGGCAAAACAAAAACCCTGACTGAGACTTTGAATTGTCCCTATCAGTTTAGAAGCTAGCATCTGTGTAACCACTTACAACGAGCTCTTCCTCTCTGCCGAATACCAAGAACATATCCTTAGTCCTTCACAAGTATTTGAGGATATTATTGACGGTTATCCAGTGACCTTCACCGGCATCAGACTGATAAATGCTAGTCATGCACAAAGCATAAGAGACATCAGGTCTAGTACATAACATTGCATACATGATTGATCCAATTGCCGAAGCATATGGAACTAACTTCATGTGGTCCTTATCTTCACAAGACTTAGGAAACTGGTCCTTAGAGAGACTCACACCATAATACATGGGCAAGAATCCTTTCTTGGACTCAAGCATGTTGAAACATTTCAACACCTTGTCAATGTACTTAGTTTGGGTCAAACCGAGCAACTTCTTCGATCTATCTCTATAGATCTTAATACCGAGTATATAAGTCGCTTCCCCTAAGTCCTTCATCAAAAAGCAGTCCACTAGGTTGTTCTTAACAACTTGCATGGTCGGTTTGTCATTCCCGATCAACAGTATGTCATCTACATACAATATCAGGAAGATTACAATGCTCCCACTAATTCATTTGTAAACACAAGGTTCATCCTCATTCTTGATAAAACCAAACTCTTTGATCTTTTCATCAAAATAAAGATTCCAACTTCGAGAAGCCTGTTTCAATCCATAAATGGATCTCTGCAGCTAGCATGTTTTAGTGGCTTCACTTAGAGATACAAAACCCTCAGGTTGTGCCATATACACTTCCTCAAGGAGGTTCCCATTAAGGAAAGCCATTTTAACATCCATCTGCCAGATCTCGTAGTCATAATACACAACAATAGCAAGCAGAATTCTAATGGACTTAACCATGACAACAGGGGAAAAAGTCTCATCATAGTCAACACCATGAATTTGCTTAAAACCCTTTGCCACCAGTCGACCTTTGAATGTCTGTACATTCTCATCCATGTCAGTCTTCTTCTTGAAGACCCACTTGCACCCTATGAGACTTATCCCTTAAGGTGGTTTCACCAAAGTCCATACTTGGTTTTCATACATGGAGTCCATTTTAGATTTCATGGTCTCAAGCCACTTCTCGGAGTCTGGTCCACACATAGCCTCCTGATAGGTTGCAGGCTCATCACTATGATCCATAAGCAATACATTACCTATTTGAGATACGCGAAATCCATATCTCTCAGGCTCAAATCTTGGTCTACCAGATCTACGTGGAACTTGTGCTACTGTATAGGTTCTCCAGCCGCAACTACTTGTAGTCCTGACTCAGGTTCCAATTCTGGTTCATTCACTATTTGTGGTTCCTGAACTTCTTCAAGTTCTACCCCGCCTGTCTTTATACTTAAGAACTCTTTCTCATGAAAGACATCAGTCCTAGCGATAAACACTTTGCCCTCGGACGGTAGGTAGAAATAGTACCATGTGGTTTTCCTAGGATACCCCACAAGATGACACTTATCTGATTTGGGTTGCAGCTTATCGGGCATTTGACGTCTCATGTATGCCTCGTAACCCCAAACCTTATTGAACGACATACTGGGACGCTTCCCAGTATATATCTCATATGGTGTCTTCAGAACCGCTTTCGTTGGACCATGATTTAATGTTAAAACAGTAGTTTCTAGAGCAAAGCCCCAAAAGGGAATAGGCCGATCTGCATGACTCATCATCGACCGTACCATGTCTAAAAAAGTACAATTCATCCTCTCATACATACCATTATGCTGTGGTGTTCTAGGTGGAGTGAGCTGTGATACAATACCACACTCTATCAGATGATCACGGAACTCACGACTTAGGTATTCACCACCTCGATCAGATCAGAGTGCTTTAACCTTCTTACCCAGCTGGTTTTCTACTTCGCTTTTAAACACTTTGAACTTTTCAAAGGTTTCGAATTTTGCACTTCATAAGATATACGTATCCATATATACTAAAATCATCAGTAAATGTAACAAAGTAGAAGAACCCACCTCTAGCCATAGAACTCATGGGTTCACATACATCACTATATACAATACCCAAGAAATCATCAACCCTCTCATTAAAGCCAGTGAAAAGGACTTTCATCATCTTGCCTAACAAACAAGACTCGCATCTCTCAAATGATTCATAATCAAATGAGTAAAACAGTCCATCTCTATGGAGCTTGGATATACGGTTCTCGTTTATATAGCGCAAACGATAATGCCAAAGATACGTAGGGTTCGAGTCATTTGTTCTTAGTCTTTTAGTATTTTCAATATTATACATAAGACGGTCTAAGTTCAAAACATACAGACCATTAAACATTTGGGCTACACCATAACAAACATCATTCTTAAATATTGAACAACAGTTGTTCTTAATAATAAAAGAAAAACCCACCATGTCCAAACATGAAATAGATATAATGTTTCTAATTATGGAAGGAACAAAATAACGATTATCTAGTTCTATTACAAGCCCACTGGGCAAAGAAAGACGATAAACCCCCACGGTAACAGCAGAACCTCTTGCTCCATTGCCAACGCGCAGATCCACCTCTCCTTTACTCTGCAGTCTTTTCCTTCCCAGTTCCTGCACATTTATACAAATGTGAGAACCACATCCAGTATCCAATAACCAGGATGAAAGAGCAGAAAGGTTTATCTCTATAACATATATACCTGAAGTGGATATCATACCTCCTCTTATCTTTTGCAGACCCTCAATATATGAAGGACAATTCCTCCTCCAATGACCAGCCTTGCCACAATGGTGGCACTTTCCTTCTTTCCCTGAGCCTTTCTTTTTCAATGTAGAAGACTTGAGCTCCAGTCCGGACTTAGGTCCCACCTTCGTCTTCTTGAAGCCCTTGCCCTTGCCCTTATCTTTATGCACCATCAATATGGGGCTAGCATACTTGGCCTTCTTCATGTTTATCTCGGCAGTTCGCAACATGCCTAGGAGCTCTGGCAGTGTCTTTTCTATTTCATTCATGTTATAGTTCAGGACGAATTGCTCATAACTGTCCGACAACAATTGTAGGATCACGTCTGTAGCCAACTTTTGGCCCAGAGGGAAACCTAGTCTTTCAAGGTTCTCGATATACCCAATCATCTTGAGTACGTGAGTCCCTACTAGGTCCCGAGCTCCCATCTTACACTGGAACAACAGCTTAGTCACATCGAATCTCTCTTGACGAGCTTGCCCTCAAAACATTTTCTTGAGATGCTCATCAATGTCCTTGTAACCCATGTTCTCATGTTGCTTCTGAAGCTCAGAATTCATGGTCGCTAACATGAGACATTCAACGTCTATGGAGTTGTCGAGATACTTCTTACAAGCATCTTTATCAGCACGTGGTGCATTCCTGGCAGGCTCATCAAGGGATACCTCTTCCAAAACATAGATCTTGCGCTCTTGCCTCAGAATAATTCTCAGGTTCCTGTTCCAGTCCAAATAATTTGTACCACTTAGCTTCTCATTCTCAAGGATCTCTCTGAGGGACAGGGTGGAGTGTGAACCACTTGCCATGGAAATTCTACAAGAATACAATCAAACAAATAAGTACCACATTTCAAAATACAATTTATCTTTCAATTAGGACTTTAATCAAAAGCTCCCACTATTTTTATCAAACTGATAACCCTCGATATCAATTCGAAGAGTTTGGCGAGTAACCCTCTTAGTGGACATGATTCATATTTCACAAACACTATGAGTCAGCTTTGGCTTTTCTCTCACAATGCAGCTATTTAGGTAGACAATGCTTGCCAATTGCATCACAATGCAATTCTTGTATGACTAGCGAATAACTCTTTATTCGCGTCCATCATATGGTGCATGCCAACCTCATGCCTCTGGGCACTCAACCTTTGAGGTCACCTAGTTAAGCTAGACCCGATGTCGACAGTGGGATATCATAATTATCCACTCGCACCCTCACCAAGATAGATTAATGCACCTTGCTTTGGCAAGCCCACACTTCATCGATCGAGGCAGGAAGAGTGTCATCCATCAGAAGGCATCCAAAAACTTAATATTGCTTAAGGGATTTTAGATAGCTGCTTAACTCTTTAATCATGGTTAACACTTAACTAGCGTGCACATCAAGCATAATAAAATTTCAACAAGCATAATCCAAATGCATCCCAGATGTGCACAAGAATCATCAAAACTTGATGAGCCGGGCTAAATCTGAATATCTAAGACACTTCTTAATCTTTAGATTTACATGTATAGGACATGAGCTACACCAACTCCACTTACACAGTAGACAAGCATGTCACTTCATGTGAGATTCAAAATCTAACACATGCTTAGTTTCTCAAACCAACAAAGTGACGATTACTGTTAAGGATTATCTGTAAAGAAATCACATGCGTTCTTGGCACATCCAAGACTAGATTTGGGCATTTAGAACACTTCTAAAATTCCAAATCCACATGTCATGGATTTAGCAACTTCTGAAACAATAAATATTGCCGATAACCTCCCTCTGATACCACTGTTCGGTTTTTGGGGATGTGGCACAACACTTATGCACGTAGCGGAAATAAGAACAAGTAAAACCGAAACGAGTTTGGATCTGACAATATTCATGAATCAAGAAGTAAAGTAAGCTGTAATAAAAATTTACCTTTGAGGGATTGATTCAGGACGCAGCCTAGATGCTCCAGAAGAATCGAGCCAGCCACACAGCGGCTAGTGTCTTGAGCGTAGAAAGTATATCCGTGCCTCTACAGTAATCCACACGATCGGGAGAACCCACAACAACTTGTCATACAGGCACTAGGTCGGGAAAGGACACTCAGCATCTCCACAGACTGCTAGATCTGTTATAGGAGAGGCAGCGGCGACACTCGCCGGGATTGGGATCAGAATCAGTGACAGGATAGATAGAACGCTTCCATCAGGTTTCTAAGATTTTCTTCTTTACGCACAATATCGGCTCATCTGCGTTTTCAGAAAGACAGGAATCGTCATCAGAAAACCTTAAAAACTTCCTATTTGTACTCCAGGATATAAATAGAACAGCTCTCGTTGCTATCCGAAAACCCAAAGATTTCATTCCAAAATTCAGCAAGTCAACATTTGACTCAGTATGGGCATTCGTCGAACTTAGCTCGACGAACTCTGCGCCAAAGGCCAGAACATCGACCTTTATTCGTCGAACTCAGCTCGACGAACTCTGCACCAAAGGACAAAACGTCGAATGTCATTCGTCGAACTCAGCTTGACGAACTCTGCGCTAAAGCCCAACATTTGTCGAAATTCATTCGTCGAACACAGCTCGATGAACTATGCGCCAAAGGCCAGAACGTCGAACGTCATTTGTCAAACTCAGCTCGACTAACTTTGTGCCAAAGGCCAGATCGTAGACCGTCATTCGTCGAACTCAGCTTGACGAACTTTGTGCCAAAGGCCAGATTCACCAAGTAAACCCTTTACTCGACGAAGGCATTGAGTGGACTCAACGCACTCAACACTTAAGTGCGAAAGTCGAAGAATCAACACTTGATACTCGACGAATCGGTGAGTCAACTCAACACACTCAATGCCAAATGCCTTAGAATATTTTAAGCCCCTTTTCAGTTTCCTTCAACTATTCATATGGGCTAAACTGTACAGATCCAATCTCCCAATTTCTCCACAATCTTATGTGCGACCCTAATAGGCTCAAACTGAGTTGGCAGTGAGGCTACATGCTTGATCAATTACTGATCACAATGGTAATACCAACAATCAGTCCCGAAATTGTCGGTTCATCATTGTCGATGCTCTGAGTAGATACAACGCCATAGCCAGACAGCCCCTCATCAGCGCTTTCCGGTGCATCCCCTCCTCATTCCACCAGTGCTTGAAGTTCAGCGTGGGAGGAGTCCAGATCTGGGTACGAGGAGACCCGAAGGTGGCACGACAATGCTAAATTACAGCCGTCAACACCATCACCTAGATTGCGGAAGCTGAGGAAATGGAGAAGGCAATGGAGGAACAGGAGAGGAAGGAAGGGATAGTGGAAGTGGTCGAGGGGATGTAGATGGAGGATCGCATGGAGATAGAGGAGGTGATGGAGACTGATGAGGGAAGGGAGGAATAGGGGATCCCAGCTCAGGGAAAGGGATGGAAAGTGAGCATGGGGAGCCGTCTCGATTGGAGATATCAGAGGAGGTAGTGGAGAAGGAAGTCCTCATGCGGGGGGCAGTGTGGAGAAGGTGAAGATCAGTGGGGAGCTCAACCCGGAGGACCAGCAGAAGATCCTGGCCCGTAGCAGAACGTGGACATCTTTACCTAGATCGCAAAAAACATGTCAGATATCAACGTAGATGTGGCGTGCCACCATCTCAACCTCGACCAAAATGCACTCCCCATCTAACATAAGAAAAGGTTCGTCGCCGACATGCTGGGCAAGCCCATCTGGGAGGTGGTGGGTGAGTTACGCAAGGCCGGATTTGTATCATAGATCCACTGTCCAAGTTGGGTCTCCAATGTAGTGATGATTAAAAAAGTGATGAAAGGTGGAGGATGTGTGTGGACTTCTCTTTACTTAATAAAGCATGCCCCAATGATTGTTATCCCTTTCCCCGAATCGACACACTGGTAGACTCAGTTGTTGGTTTTTTTCTAATGAGTTACTTAGATGATTTTTCAGGTTACCATCAAATCTGCAAGCACCCGCCCGACATAAAGGATGTCTCCTTCATTACAGGGGATGGGTGCTACTGATATAGGATGATTCCCTTCGGGCTGATGAATACAAGGGGCTATGTATCAATGGATGATGGCCCGGGTCTTCTGGGAGCAGAAGGTATAAACCTGGAGGTCTATGTAGATGACCTTATAGTCAAAGCATGGGCATCGGGTCCCACATCCAAGACTTGGTGGAAACTTTTAGCACCTTGAAGAAATACAAGATGAGGCTTAACCCCCAGAAGTTTGTCTTCGAGGATAGCATAGGAAAGTTTCAAGGCCATCTCCTCACCCCAGCAGGGGTAGAGCTCAACCCTGACAAAGTGAAACCGTTACTGGAACTGGAATCACCAAAGAATGCGAAAGAGATCCAGTGCCTTACGGGGAAACTAGTGGGGCTATGCAGGCTACTCTCAAATATTGGGGAGAAGTTCTCTCCCTTCTTCAATGTATTCCGCGGGAAAAAAAGTTTGAGTGGACCCCCCGAGTGTGAGGGTGTTTTCCAAGATTAGAAGAAGTGACTCACCCAGGCCCCACTACTTCAGGGTCTGAAGGAGGGGGAAGACCTAACCCTATATCTATGAGTGGGAGTAGAGGCAGTAAGCTCCATCTTGGTATGGGAGGCAGGGAGAAGGCAACTTCCGATTTACTATGTCAGTAGGATCCTTAGGAAGGTGAAGCTCAGGCACCCCATCCTTGAAAAGCTGGCATTTGCCCTGGTTGTTTCAGCCAGGAAGCTCTAGCCTTACGTCTAGGCACATTCAATCAGTATTGTGACCGATCACCCCCTTCGTAATATCATAGAGGGGGTGGAGTACTTGGGGAGATTGGCAAAATGGTCTATAGAGATGAGCGAGTTCGTCATCTTGTTAGTCCCTAGGTTGTCAATGAATGCGTTAGCAGATACATATTTCTTGGCAGATTACATGGCTAAGGTCAAGGAGTCCGAGTCTCTCCACACGACGACATGGGAAATGTTGGTGGACGCAGCGTCAGGGAAGCATTCCTTTGTAGGAGTGGTGATCCTAGTAAGATCACAATGGATAAGGATCGAATGGATAATAAACATTCATTTCCCACTCACCAACAACCAGGCCGAGTATGAGGATGTGATCGCGGGGCTTCGCCTGGCAAAGGAGTTGGTGGTGCAGGATTTGATGGTCTCAATGGACTCAATAGTGGTGGCTTGTCAGGTCAAAGGGGAGTTCGAGTCTAGAGAACCAACTCTCCAATGCTACCTTGTGAAGGTCAAAGGGCTCATAGGGGAGTTCTGCACTTTCTCAATTCATCATGTGCCAAGGGAGGAGAGTGCCCCAACAGACCATCTGTCTAAGTTTGGTCCTTGGGCAGGAGATATAGAGAAAGAGCTCTTCCAGTCGCCTATTGAGGAAGGGGAGTTGATGGAGGTGGACTAGCGGGCATCGTGGATGGATCCCTTCATTGTCTTTTTAACTTTGGGCAAGATCCTGGAGGGGGACTTGGACAAGAGGTAGTTCAGGCACAAGGCAGTGTATTACTTACTGTCTGAGGGAGAATTATACCGAAAATCTCTCGTAGGCCTCTTAGACCGATGCGTGTCAAAAGATGAGGTCCCACAAATTTTAGAGGAGATCCATTCTAGAGAATGTGGTAGTCACTTCGGGAGTAGGACCCTAGAAGGAAGGGTACTAAGGCAAGACTACTTCTGGCCGAGCATCAGCAAGGATGTGACATAGTTTACAAAGAAGTGCCGAAAGTGTCAAATGTTTGCGCCACTCCATCTCCTTCCTGCCCAAAGATTCAGAACCATCATATCCCCATGGCATTTTGGAATATGGGGAATGGATCTGGTGGTTCATTTTCCCCAGAACAGCAGTCAAATGAAGTTCCTGCTAGTCATGATTGATTACTTCTCAAAGTGGCTAGAAGTAAAGGCATTAGCCATGGTAAGCTCTCAAGTTATCAAAAATTTTGTATAGGGGAGATCGTCTGTCATATGAGCTACCTGTAGCCATAGTCACAGAAAATAGGTCGTAGTTTGCTAGCGAGGATTTTGTTGGCTTCTACGACCAATTAGGCATAAATATTTGTTTTGCATTGGTCCACAACCCTAGGAGTTATGGACAGGTAGAGGTGGCAAACAATATAATTGTAAATCTATTTAAAAAGAAGGTCGAGAACCTGATAGGTAACTGGGTGGAGTAGCTCCCCTCAGTCCTTTGGGCCTTGAGAACTACACCTAACACGGCCACATGTGAAACCCCCTTTAATATCTCATGGTTCTAAAGCTATGATGCCAGTAAAGTTCGAGGTGAAGTCCCCGTGGGTGGTCGCCGCAGGAGAAGTAGACGAGGAATGGCGGGTGAAAACAAAGAAGAACAAAGACTCTCACTGGATATAGTAAAAGAACTTCGTGACTTAGCAACCATCCGACAAGAAGAAATCGAATGATGAATGGCCAAGTATTTCAACAAGCATATCCGGGTAAAACAATTTGTGAAAGAATATCTCGTTCTTAAGTAGGTTGACATAGCCGGGAGGGGGACAACGGTTGGGAATCTCAATCCCAACTGGGAATACCCTTAAATTGTAGAAGAAGCTTTGAAGTCGTGGGGGGGGGGTGGTTACCACCTCCGAAATGTGGAAGGGGTATCCCTCAACCGCGCTTGGAGTGGTGATGATTTGAAATATTTCTATCCTTGATAAATTAATCTCAATGTATTATTGGTGAAAGTATCTAGCGTCTACCTAAATCACCTAGAGGGGGTTGAATATGTGATTTTTGTGTCTTTTTGCGGAATAAAATTACTTAAAAAAATTAAGCACACAAACACCGAGATTTATAGTGGTTCCACGAGTTGGGTACGTCCACTTTTCTACCTCGCCTATCTACCACGAAGGGATAGATTCGGCTACTTTGCCAAACTCAGATTTCTACAAATCTTACACCTCGGAGCCATAACTCCTACAACTCAGAGGCAATGCTCCAACAACTCGGAGAACAACCTCTCCTACAACTCGATCCATAACCAGATCTACGACACGATCCACAAATAGATCTATAACTCGATCCACACATGGATCTACAACTCGGAGAACAATCTCCTACAATATGTAAAGGAATATTACAATATAATAAAGATTACAAGTCTTCACTCAGACGTTCTTTGAAACGGTAGATCTTGAAATTTCTGGAGAACTCGGAAAGTAGAAATTCTTGGAAGACCTTGAATATTGAATCTTCAATCGACTAGATCTAGAGGAATAGAAATATTTAGAAAGTAGCAATCTAGATGCAGAGATCGATGAAGATTGAATCATGCAAAGTTTGCAGTTGATGACTGATCGGAGAAGTCGCGTATCGCACAGGAGGCCGATAGTTTTTTCTTTTTTGAAAGATTCTCGATTTGAAAAATAGGGAAAAATAAAACGATTAGCAAGATTAGGAATCCATCCTAAATATATATAGACATCTTTCAGTAGCAATGACTATAAAGAAATTTCCCAAAATGAGACCTAGAAAACACTGTGCATGGCCGCCGCAACCCGAGCCTGGTTTTAAAAAATGTCAGAAAAAATACCTAAGTCAAATTCGTCGAGTATGGTCGAGTGTCGCTAGCATACTCGCCGAATAGTCATTGACATATGACGAAAATAACTTAGAAAAATCTAGATCAAGCTAGCCAGCCACTCAACGCCAAGGCTCAAGTCATACTCGACGAATTCATCAAGTATCATCTAGTATACTTGACGAATTTGTCGAGTATAGGCTAGCAGACTCAACCCAGTCAACGCGGTCGATGCTCTTGATTCCATCCATGCACTCAACGCACTTGAAGCCATCGCAGTCGAAGCACTCGATGCCATTGAATCATGCGACGCACTCGACGCCAAGATATACGATGAATTTGACATAAGAAAAATCAGAGAAGTAGCGTCGATATGATTCGATGAATTCAGCATGTATCGATAGATATATTTGAAGAATTCGACGAGTATCGTTAGATACATTCGACGAATTTGACGAGTATACTAGATGATAGTCGACAAATTTTATTTAACTGTTTTTATAATTATTTCAGAAATTCTACACAAGTATATATGAAGAATTCGACGAGTAATAGTATATATATACGACGAATTCTACGAATATCAATGATACTCGACGAATTCAACAAATATCCCTTAAGATACTCGACGAATTTTACTTGGGTAAAATTTCTGTTTTTCTAAAATGAAACACTTCTTCTTCCTTGAACCTCCCCATGTATTTGGCATAGAACTACACCCCAATAGAGAGATTACAAGTGAGTCAACACCATGACCTACACAATGAAGAATCATTGTGTAGTAATGTGTTTACTAACCCACTGTAACCTGACATTGGTGTGTACTTTGTAACATCCATCAAACAACTAGACCCCTAGTAGTGGTTTTGTCATGACTAGGTCATGACAAAATCCTAGGAAGCCCAAGAAGATCAAGTGAATCTAGGAATGAAGGTGAGATCACCTTGGTCTGCAAATAGTAGAATTCTAATTACTAGCACAAGGATGATCATAAGGCTTCAAATTGACTCCATGACCCCACCACAACACCACAGACCTATTAGAGGGTCCATTAGAGCCATAGAGACCCACTAGGGTCAACTAAAATGGTCAAGTTGACCAAAGTCAACCCAAAACATAATCAAGTCAAACTAAGCTCATACAGGGTCAACTGACCTCCCCTTGGCCAAAGGGACCCACCTAGACCTTCCCAAGCCCTAAGGGAGGCTAATGGGTGACCAAGGACCCATTGGGGTCAACCAAAGTGGCTAAGTTGACCCAAGTCAACTCTAGTCCCAAAAAGGTCAAAGTGCCCTAACTAAGGGTCAAGTGACCCCCAAGATGCCGAAACAACCCTACCCAAGTCTTCCTAGACCTTAGGGGAGGCCAATGGGTCACCAAGGACCCATTAGGGTCAACCCAAATGGTCATGTTGACAAAGGTCAACTCTACTCTAGTGTTATGTGAAATTAGCCTAAATGGGCTAACCAAAGCTCAAACCCATTTCCCCCACTTGGGCTAACCTCATTTTTATTATTAATATGAGTTAGTGGGGTGCCAATAGGTTGGAGGAGAGATCAAAATTTGGCCATGGTGAGTAGGAGAAAGAAAGCTCCATTTTCCCCTTTAATGGAGGAGAGAAAAAGGGGGGAATAAAGGCCATTCGTGGCATAGGGAGGCCAAGAGATCCTCTCTTCATGCTGGATTTCGTTGGATCCCTAGTTTGATTTGGGCTAGGTTCACTAAGTTAGGATCTTGTGACCCATCATGTACAGCCTGGGTCATAGTTGTGTCATAGAGTCTAGGCTAAGACCTTAGTATCAACTGTAACACCCCATATCCGTCGCATAGCATATAGCAGTAGGTCCGGCCGGGGCCCGACGCCATATACTACAGACAGACCGGGTGGTTACTCATGGAAACCATCCAACTAATCATAACGTCCTACACAGAGCATTCTAGCGGAAGCAGATTAATAAGTTGTAACAAAGAACCCAGCACTAAAGCATGAATGTCCACTAATACCAAAATAGGAATGTTACACATACACCAGTTCAAGCCTTAAGGCCTTACAAAATGGTTCACTTGATATTACATGATTTACAAACCACGGCACACAGGCCGGTCATACATGAATAAAAACAGTAAACACTCCAATTAGGCCTTCGAGGGCCAGCTTCGCATTTTGGGCTTTAGCCCGCTATTGACCGCTTGGTCCAGCAGCACCTACAAGCAACAAACAACCGCACGGTGGCAAAACAAGGCAACGGTCAGGAATGCTGACCAAATTATAACGATCCCGCCCCCAACTCGGGGCGGCGATGCTCCTTCCCTGCATTTCATTAGCATAGGCGAGCAATATATATATAACCATTTCATCACAAACGTTGGCTCGCACGGCCACACGCCCCGTGCTCTCAGGGCACATTCTCGGTGAACCAGTCGATGTCACGTCAATTAAAGTCATAGACATTCCGGACTCACCACCGCCACTTTGACGGCAGAACCTATGAGAAATTTGTCTTCCCGGCATGGGTCACGACAGTTTAAGACATAGACCGCCGAAGACTCTCATCTATGCCAACGACAAGTGCCACGTAACTTTAGGTCTCTTTAGCCCGAACGACATAGAATTGGGTACGGTTCCATCTAACTCGTGCTCACGTCGCAACGATAATTTAAGCCATTTGCGCGGGTCAAACTTCTCCCGAGTCCCATTTTCGTCACATAATTTCACATAACCCTATTATGTTCAAGTTGGCTCTCAGGCCTCTAAGTTGGCAAGATCACGCATCCGCCCAGTTTTTCGGGTGCACCTTTGGGTTAATCCCCAAGGCTCCCTGTTGCAATCTACCGTGTAGAAAAAAACCCGAAAAACAACCACCGATAGACCAACATGTCCGGATAGTCTTCACACATCATGAGTCTTCTCCGGCATCACATATACCCGAAGGAACGCCTCCAATGCAACTCGCAGCGGGCTTCACCAAAGAAGGAGAGCTACTCATCCAAGAAGAGAAGACGATTCTTCTTTGGACATGGAAAAGTAAGCGGATGAAAAGCACCGCACTAGCTTTGCCTTCGAGGATCCGGAGTCGGCTCGCGATTTGGAGCTTCGAAGCTCCTCCAATGGCCGGATCTAGATCCTTCTTCCTTCCTTGGCTCTCCTCTCTCTCTAAGCTTTAGAAAGATAACAACTTATGAAAAGTGAGGGTTTCTAAGGCCCAATCCCGGGTATATCCCTTCAGGAACAACCCCCAGCCGTTGGATCATCAATTAAAAAAATGAACGGCTTTGATTCGGGACTGAAATTCCCAATCTGGACCGCACATGGCCTGGAACACGCCCGTGTCCAGGTCTGTGTGCCTCATTCGCCGTCAAAATCGGCTCGCCTGGAACAACACACGGGTATCGAACACGCCCGTGTTCGACCTGACACACCCGTGTTCCACCTGACACGGCCATGTGGCCGGCCGTGTACCCCCATCGTTTTTCCCTGAAAACAACCCGAGCACTGCACGGGTTCTAGGACACGCCAGTGTCCTTGCCCGTGTCACCTCAACACGCCTGGGCTCCAGGCCGTGTACACGGTCTCGACACTCGACACTTCGTCGAGCGAAGATCGTCGACCTGACGACACGGCCTTGGACACGCCCGTATCCTAGGCCTTGTGCCTTGTCTCGACACATCGTCGAGCAAAATGTCGACTCCCCGGGATGAGTGTCGACACGGGTCGACACGCCCTGTGACACGCCCGTGTCGCAGGCCGTGTGCCATGTCTCGACACTTCGTCGAACGCAGAGTGTCGACTTCACGGGCTAAGTGTCGACACGGGTCGACACGCCCTGCGACACGCCCGTGTCGCAGGCCGTGTGCCCAGTCTCGACACAATGTCGAGATCAAAATGTCGACTTCCCGGCTGAGTGTCGACACAAGCTTGACACACCCGTGTCCCAGGCCGTGTGCCTGCAGCCAGATCCCAAAATTGGCCCAAAACGTCCCCCGTCGCTCTTTTGAGTTTCGGGGCGTTACAACTCTGCCCCTCTTAAAAGAATTTCGTCCACGAAATTATATAAAGGAAAGACATGTACAAAACCAAAATTTGTACCTGAGCAGAACAACTCCGGATACTCGTCAAGCATAGTCTGCTCTCGTTCCCAAGAGAGCTCCTCACGACCGCAATTGTCCCACCGGACCTTGACCATCCTGATCTCTTTATTGCGTAGCCGCTTGACTTCCGAGTCCTCAATCCTCACGGGCTTGACCTTTGTCGTCAACCCACTATCCACCGACACTTGATCAACCGCGATCACTTGCGTAGGCTCTTGCACTGCCTTCCGAAGCACCGAAATATGGAATACATCATGTAAACCACTAAGCTCCACTGAAAGCTTCAACCGATAGGCTACTTCACCAACTCGCTCCAGAACCTCAAACGGCCCAAGGTACCCCGGGCTTAGATTTTTCAATCGCCGCACCCGCGAGACACCCTTGAACGGCTTGATCTTTAAGTACACATAGTCGCCCACAACGAACTCCACGTTCCTGTGCTTGGCATTATAGTACTTCGCTTGCAGGTCCTGAGCGATAAGCAACCTCTCCCGAATGGTTCTTACCAAAGAAGTAGCATCCTCCACTTCTAATCGCTTATACAACTTTGACTCACCCGTTTCTAACCAAGATAACAGCGTGCGACATTTTCTACCATATATGGCCTCGAAGGGCGCCATTTGAATACTCGCTTGGTAGCTGTTGTTGTATACGAACTCTACCAAATAAAGGTGGTCTTCCCACTGCTTTCCAAAATCCAAGACACACATGCGAAGCATGTCTTCCATGGTTTTATTGACACTCTCGGTCTGCCCATCCATTTGCGGATGGAAGGCTGTGCTAAATTTCAACTTTGTTCCCAACATTTGCTGCACTAGCCTCCAATCATTAGACGTGAACCGCCCATCTCGGTCACTCACGATGCTGCGGGGCACACCGTAAAGCCGTACAATATTATCCACATAAAGTTTTGCCAACTTATCTACCGGATCATCCTTCCTATGCGGAATAAAATGCGACACCTTCGTTAACCGATCCACGACCATCCAAATGGCGTTGTTCCCATTTTGCGACCTTGACAAACCGTGCACAAAGTCCATAGAGATGTCGTCAAATTTCCACTCCGGAAAAGGCAAGGACTTAAGAAATCCTCCCGGCTTTTGGCATTCCGCCTTCACTAAGGAGCAAGTTTGGCACTTCGCTACGTAGAGCGTCACACCTTTCTTCAAACCCGACCACCAAAACAGTTTCTTGACATCGCGGTACATCTTCGTGCTCCCCAGGTGAACTGAGTACTTGGTATGGTGTGCCTCACACAACAATTCCACCCGCAAATTACCCACACTTGGGACTCACAGACGACCGTCTTTCCAAAGCAATCTGTCCTCCACAACGAATTGGGAATTTGACCCATCCAGAGCCTCTACCATGAACTGCTTCATATGAACATCCATATCCAAAGCCTGCCGAATCCGATCAGCCAGGTCATATTGGACTTCAGTCCAATTCAGAACTGCTTCAGCACTTGATTGCCTATCCATACAAACAATCTCCAACGCCTCCAACTCCCGCACCAACCACTCATCATGCACCGATAGCCAATTGGCTTGAGCTGGGGCTCGGCGACTCAACGCGTCCGCAACCGCATTCCCTTTACCAGGCACGTAGTGGATCTTGAATGTATAGTCCCCCAGGAACTCCATCCATCTACGCTGCCGCATATTCAGATCTTTCTGATCAATCAGATATTTCGGGCTCTTAAGATCGGTGTAGATATCAATCTTCACACCGTACAAATAGTGTCTCCACAGCTTCAAGGCAATAATCACGGCCGCTAACTCCAAGTCATGGACCGGATAGTTCCTTTCATGCACTTTTAGCTGTCTCGAGCCATAAGCTATTACACTTCCGTGTTGCAGTAGCACGCAACCCAGACTGCTGCCCGAAGCATAACTATAAATCTCATAGCCTTCGGTCCCACATGGCGAACTCAGCACAGGCGTCGTGGTCAACCGGCACTTCAACTCCTCAAAAGCTCGCGCGCACTCCGGCGTCCAAACGAACTTATGCTCCTTCCCTGTCAAAGTAGTGAGAGGTAACGCTATCCGCGAGAAGTTCTCTACGAAGCGCCTATAATAACCGACAAGCCCCAGAAAGCTCCGGACTTCCGCTACTGTAACGAGCTCAGGCCACTCCCATATCGCAACGAACTTCTCCGGATCCATAGCAATACCCTCTCCACTCGCTATATGACCGAGGAACGCCACTGAGGATAGCCAAAACTCGCACTTCGAGAACTTGGCATACAACTGATTTCTCCTTAGCGTCTCCAGAACCAAATGAAGATGCTTGAAGTGATATTCCTCACTTTGCGAGTACACCAAAATATCATCGATGAAGACGATCACGAAATGGTCCAAGTACTCCCTGAAAGTCCTATTCATCAAATCCATGAACACTGACGGCGCATTAGTCAGCCCAAACGGCATGACCGTAAACTCATAATTCCCGTATCTCGTACTAAACGCTGTCTTCGAGATATCACTCTCCCGTATTCGCAGCTGATAGTACCCAGCCTTGAGATCCAACTTCGAGTACACTGTCGACCCGACTAACTGATCAAAAAGATCATCAATCCGGGGGATTGGGTGTAACAACCCCATCCGTTCATATGATATATTCTAGAAGGTCCGGCCGGGGCCCCACAGTATATACCACAAAACAGATGGTGAAGGTACATGATGATACCAGAGTAGCGCATCGTACCTATCACAAATCATTCTAGCGGAAGCCTAGACTACAACTTGAACTCCTCATGAATGTCCAAAACATAGAACTCCACATTTTATAAACTATAGGAATGTCTTACAACAAGTCCAAAGAGTTGGCCTTATGGCCTTACATGGCTTTCAAACAGTGGCCTAAACAATTTGGCGCGCAGGCCGACCACAATAAAAGAAAACACACACAATAACACAGATAGCCTTCGAGGGCTAGCAGCAGTAGCAGCAACAACAGCAGGAACATCAACCTCTATGCATCCCGCTCGGCTCTCCAGTACCTGTACAGGGACAATCCACCCAATCGGTGGCAAACAAAAGCAACGGTCAGCATTCAGCTGACCAAATTATAACGACCCTACCCCTTCTCTAGGGGCAGCGATAATCTTCCCTGCAGGCATAGCAAATCACAAGGATGACAATATATATATATCATTAAAATGTGCTTTCACGCACACAAGCCATCACAACCGTTCGCCACCCGGCCCAACTGTCCGTGCACTCAGGGCACATTCTTGGTGTTCCGGCAAATCTCTTGCCCACCACCGTATCAGGGTAATAACCCAATGGTAAATCTCTTGAGCATTTACTCCATGGCGTGCAGCCGGAGTTAGTCTTCCTACACCGGGATGGCCCATAGCCCCCCCATTGTGTCATGGCGCGCAGGCCGAAGACTCTTGCTATGCGCTCTAACAGACCGCACCTTTTGGTCTCACGTCGGACGGACATAGCGCAGGTCGGATCCTCCACCCCCCGTTGCTCAAATCGCCTTGCCTTCTCCGAGTACAGCGTACTCATGGCTATATCAAAGGCGCGGGTCGGTCTCACCAATCCTGTTCTTGGCATTCAAGCCTGGGCATATCTCGATACCCATTTCCTTAGCACAACAGCGGGTCTTTCTTGGGCCTCCCAGTACTTCCTGTGACTCTCTTCACAGGTGGACACCGCACAAGCACAAATGTCAGGGGTCTTTCCTGGCTATCCTGCCAGTACTTCATGTTACTCGCTTCACAGGTGGACACCCTACGACATCAAGCATCACAAAGGGCATTTCCTGGTCACACCAGTACTTCCTGTGCTTCATTCACAGGTTGGACCCAAAAACATCACATGGCTACTTTCCTGGGCTACCACCCCAGTACTTCCTGCTACTCCTTTTCGCAGGCATAACCCGTTGACTCCTCAAACTACACGTTATCACGGAGTCTTCTCCGGTTCGTATGCAACATCACCAATCCAGACCAACCTGTCTAGATGGGCTTCACACAGCATGCCTATTCCATACTCCATTTCCGGATCTATATGCTAACAAAGGGGATTTCAAGCATCCACCCAAAGATTCCCAAAATCAGCCACCTCTTGGTGGGGGAAATCACAAAGCTATGCCAAAAAGAAGCCTTCATATGGCTAGGCAGAAAAGTCGTTACCCTTGACGACCGCTTCGGTGCCATGACCTCAAAGCTTGCTTGCAAGACTCGCAAGAGTGTTTCCTCTGCAACGCCGGTTTCGGATCTCTCGTCGGTAACCTACAGCACCACCAGCAGCAACCCTTCCCTTTCTTCCTCCTTCTTTCTCTCTCTCTTTCTCTCTTAACTTGAAGAAAGATCAAGGCCAAGGAAAAATGAGAAGAAGTTCTCAGTTTCGGCCTTTAGGAACAGAGGAAAGCAGTTTCAGCCCTTGGATCCCAGCTGAAGGAATGGACGGCCACAAAACTGCCAAAAATGCTAAATTTGACCTGACACGGCCTGTGACACGGCCGTGTCCAAGGCCGTGTGCCTCAAGCGGTGGTCAACCGACTTATCCAAACCAGTGACACGCCCATGGGACACGCCCGTGTCATGGGCCGTGTCACCAACACGCCTTCTGACACGCCCGTGTCTATGGCCGTGTGCCTGGGAGAAAAAAAATCCCAAAACATCACGAGACTTCACACGGCCTGTGACACGCCCGTGTCCCAGGCCGTGTGCCCTGACACGGCACAAAGACACGCCCTGTCGAAATCCTTCGGCGGGCTAAGTTCGTCGACCTGATTTGACACGCTCTGTGACACGCCCGTGTCACAGGCCGTGTGCAACTTCGACACTCGACACCCACGTCTCGACACTCGAAGATCGTCGAGCAAAAGTCGTCGAGCACACGACACGGCCTTGGACACGGCCGTGTCCTGGGCCGTGTGCTCGCTCTCGACACACCGTCGAGCGAAAAATCATCGAGACAAAGCCCGATCGTCGACACAACCTCGACACGCCCTGCGACACGCCCGTGTCGCAGGCCGTGTCCTTTGACACGCCCTGGGACACGCCCGTGTCCCAGGCCGTGTCACCCAAAAATTTCCTTTTTCCGAAATTTGGACTGTTACAATCCTCCCCTCCTACAGGAAATTTCGTCCTCGAAATTCAGATACAGGAAAGGCAACAGTAAACAGCAAGAAGAATGTTACAACATCCAAAAATTCCTGTTCCAACATTTTCTCTTCATATTACAAAAACAGCTCAGGGAACTCTTCTCGCATGGTTTGCTCTCTCTCCCATGTCAGTTCTTCACGGCCGCAGTTGTCCCATCGGACTTTTACCATGGCGACCGCCTTGTTCCGCAACTGTTTCTCGGCTTGAACTTCGATCTGAATGGGTCTAACTCTCGTTGTTAGCCCATACTCCACCGGCACACGATCATCCGCGATCACTTGAGCTGGATCTTTCACGGCTTCCAAAGCACCGAGATGTGAAAGACATCATGCAAACCACCCAAGTCTGCCGACAGAGCTAGCCGATAAGCCGCTTCGCCAACTCGCTCAACCACTTCAAAAGGACCCAAATATCTTGGACTCAACTTTTTCAATCGTCGAATCCTGGAGACACCTTTGAAAGGCTTGATCTTCAAGTAGACCCAATCACCAACCGCAAATTCCACGTTCCGGTGCTTGGCTTTGTAGTACTTCGCTTGTCGATCTTGAGCAATAAGCAATCTCTCTCGAATCGTCCGTATGGTTGAGTTTGCTTCCTCAACCTCATTTGGTTTAACAACCCGAGCTTCGCCCGCTTCTACCCAAGCCAAGGGAGTACGACACTTCCTTCCATATAGAGCTTCATATGGTGCCATCCCAATGCTCGCCTGGTAGCTGTTATTATAAGCAAACTCTACCATATAGAGATGATCTTCCCATCTCTTTCCGAAGTCAAGGGCGCACATTCGGAGCATGTCCTCCATTGTTCTGTTGGTACGTTCAGTTTGGCCATCCGTTTGGGGATGAAAGGTCGTACTGAAAGTCAACTTCGTACCCAACAGTCGGTGAACTAGCCTCCAATCATTTGACGTGAATCGCCCATCTCGATCACTTACGATGCTCCGAGGAACACCGTGAAGCCGCACAATCTGATCAATATATAACTTTGCTAAACGTTCAACTGAATCATCCCGTCTGTTCGGGAGAAAATGTGATACTTTTGTTAGCCGGTCCACAATGACCCAAATGGAATCATTTTCTCGCTGCGATCTTGGCAACTCATGCACAAAATCCATGGAAATATCATCAAATTTCCACTCTGGGATCGACAATGACTTCAAATAACCGCCCGGCTTTTGGCATTCCGCCTTCATCATCGCACATGTTTGGCATTTCGAGACATAAAGGGCAACATCTTTCTTGAGCCCTGGCCACCAGAATAGCTTCTTCATATCGTTTAACATCTTTGTGCTCCTAGGGTGAATGGAATACTTTGTAAAATGCGCTTCATACATCAATTCTTCCCTCAGCTTCCCCACATTCGGGACGCACAAACGGCCCTCTTTTCGTAAAAGACCGTCAATCCAGGTGAATTTGCCCTCTGGCCCTTCATTCACATAGCGTAAGAGATCTTCATCCAACTCCGTGGCCCGTCGAACTCGGTCCGCAAGGTCACATTGTAACTCGGTCCAGTTCAAACATGCAGTGGTAGTTGAATTCTTGTCAACACAATAGATCTCTAATGCTTCCAACTCTTGGATAAGACGTTCATCATGCCTTTGCACCCAATTCGCTCTGGTCGGAACCCGCCGACTCAAGGCATCCGCGACAACATTCCCCTTCCCGGGCGTATAGTGAATCTCGAAAGTGTAGTCCCCAAGGAACTCCAACCACCTTCGTTGTCGCATGTTCAAGTCTTTCTGCTCCAAAAGATACTTTAGGCTCTTATGATCGGTATAGATCTCCACCTTCACTCTATAAAGGTAGTGTCGCCACAACTTGAGTGCAAAAATCACCGCCGCTAGTTCCAAATCACGGACGGGATAATTTCGCTCGTGTACCTTCAGCTGGCGTGAGCCATAAGCAATCACCTTTCCATTCTGCAGAATAACGCAGCCTAAGCCGCTCCCTGAGGCATCACTATAAATCACAAATCCGTCGGTTCCACTGGGCGAAGACAACACCGGCGCCGTGGTCAACCGAATCTTCAGTTCTTCAAAAGCTCGTGCGCACTCTGGCGTCCACACGAACTTCTGATCTTTTGGCGTCAAGGTGGTTAGTGGCAAAGCGATCCGCGAGAAATTTTCCACAAATCTTCTATAGTAGCCCGCCAGTCCAAGGAAACTTCGGACCTCGGCCACGGAAGACAAATCTGGCCACTCCTGTATGGCCCTTATCTTCGATGGATCCACTGCAATGCCCGCTCCACTCACCACATGGCCCAAAAATGCCACCGACGATAGCCAAAACTCGCACTTCGAGAACTTGGCATAGGGCTGATTTTGCCTCAACGTGTTCAACACCAACCGCAAGTGAATCTCATGCTCAGCTTTCGACTGTGAGTACACCAGGATGTCATCAATGAACACAATCACAAACAGATCCAGGTACTCACGAAAAATACGATGCATCAGATCCATAAACACCGAGGGCGCATTGCACAGTCCAAATGGCATGACTGTGAACTCATAGTGCCCATAACGCGTTCCAAATGCGGTTTTGGGAATGTCACCTTCCCGAATTCTTAACTGGTAGTAACCAGACTTCAGGTCCAACTTCGAATAGATGGTCGATCCCACCAGCTGATCGAACAACTCATCAATCTGGGGTATCGGATACTTATTCTTCTCGGTCAGCTTATTCAGTTCACGGTAATCGATACACAACCGCAACCCACCGTCTTTCTTCTTTACAAAAAGCACAGGCGCGCTCCAAGGTCACATACTTGGGCGTATATAACCTTGCTCCAACATTTCTTGTAGTTGCACCTTCAATTCAGCCATCTCTTTTGGCGCAACGCGATATGGCGAGCGGGCCACAGGTTTCGCACCTGGCACCAACTCGATCGTGAAGTCAATCTCCCGCTGGGGTGGTAGCCCAGGGAGATCCGTGGCAAATACATCTGTAAATTCTGCCACAATCGGAACCTCGCACAAACTGGCCTTAGGCTCAACAGCCTGAATTAGTGCAAAGTAACACTCTGCACCCTTCCGAACAGCCTTGACTACCTGGAGTGCAGACATCAATGTCCCGCCCACTCCTCGCATACCCGCGAACTTTTTCTCCTGTTCGGTATTCTGGCCCAACATGATTTCTTTGGACTGGCAATCAATCATAGCATGCTGCTCCGCAAGCCAATCCATCCCAAAAATCACGTCGAATTCCGATATTGGCAAAACAAATGCAGTTAAACGAAAATCCCGACTTCCTAACTGAACTGCCACATCACAAGCTTGATCCGCAAGCATCCAACAGCCATTCGGCAACACCACTTTGACGCTATCTGTCTTTGCACGACTGGGTATCCCAAGCCACGTCATAAACTCACTAGACAGAAAAGAATGTGATGCACCTGTATCAAACAGTGCTCGCGCCAGCGTGTCCCGAATCATAACAAAGCCTATGACAAACATGTCACACACACAAAACGCAAACATAGGGGTACTAAGCAAAGCATACAAACAATAACATATGCAAAACTAAACTCATACTTGTGACCACGTCACTCTGCTTGATGGCCTCTTGCAGGCCAAGATTGTACACCCGGGGTTGCGCCTGCGAGGCAGAGGAATCCACCACCGCCTTTCCTTTTTCCGCATAAGATGCTCCCGCCTTCTTTTCACTCTTTGGCGGCATCCTACAATCTCGCGCAATATGCCCCATTCGGCCACAATTGAAGCAGATACGAGTATCTGGCTTGGAGGTTGCACCTGACGTTGCTCCCGTTGCAACCGACGAAGGAGCTTGTCCACTAGGCTTGGACTTCTTGCCCCATCTCTTCTTATAAAATGGTTTCCCCGATCGGGGAGCCTTCCACTCCGGTTGCGATACCGCCAAAGCTCTTTTCCCTTGCACCCTTTTCATATCCTTCTCCAGCGCGCTCGCAGTGTCAACCAATGCTTGGAAGCCTTGGTTCACTGAACTTGACACAAGGAACCTCAGCTCGTCCCTCAGTCCTTCATAGAACTTGTTGGTCTTCCTCTGTTCATCTACAAATATAGAACCCGCATACCGCCCCAAGCGAGTAAATTCATGCAAATAGGCTTCAACACTGTCATCACCTTTTGTTAACCTTTGGAATTCATTTTCCATGGCTATCCGCTGAGCCGCAGGAAGGTGCTTCGCGAGGAAGAGCCGGGAGAATTCTTCCATCGATACTTGGGTTAACGGACGACCCGCCAAGTGATGCAACTCCATCTCATCCCACCATAATCGAGCTTCTCCTTCAAGCAAGAAGATAACTAAGGTAACTTTCTGATGCTTCGCCGTTCCAATCGCCGTCATCACTCGCTTGACGCGCGATAGTCAATCCTCAGCCTGTGTTGGAGTTCCCGCTCCCGAGAACGTAGGCGGATGGAAACTCATAAACCGCGTTAGCTGCTTTTCGGCCGCTCGAGGAGCCACATCCACTACAGGTTCCGGCCTTGCTGCCACCTGTTCTGGCCTCACAGCCGCTTGTTCCTGCCTAAGTGGCTGGCCTTGGATCATGGTAAATAAGGCCTCCGCAACTAAACGCACATGTTCCGCAGACGGTGGAGGTGTAGGCACCGCGGCTGGTGTCGTACTTTCATTAGAACGCTGAGGCTCAGACGGCCCAGCTCCACTTCGAGTCACCTAAAGGTGGACAAGACACACACATTAGCGGTCGTACCCAAGCAAACAACACAAAATAAGAACACACCGGTTCTGTAAACACATCAAGTTTGCATTCCTATCATGGACATTCAGGAGTTCCTCCGTAGACTGTGGTTTGCACAAACACGTGCTCGCCACCGCACAAAAGAAGTCGGCCGCAACTTCGAGAGGGAAAGACCAAGACAATCGATACCAAAAATGTAACAACCCCATCCGTTCATATGGTATATTCTAGAAGGTCCGGCCGGGGCCCCACAGTATATACCACAAAACAGACGGTGAAGGTACAGGATGATACCAGAGTACCGCATCGCACCTATCACAAATCATTCTAGCGGAAACCTAGACTACAACTTGAACTCCTCATGAATGTCCAAAACATAAAACTCCACATTTTATAAACTATAGGAATGTCTTACAACAAGTCCAAAGAGTTGGCCTTATGGCCTTACATGGCTTTCAAACAGTGGCCTAAATAATTTGGCGCGCAGGCCGGCCACAATAAAAGAAAACACACACAATAACACAGATAGCCTTCGAGGGATAGTAGCAGTAGCAGCAACAACAGCAGGAACATCAACCTCTATGCGTCCCGCTCGGCTCTCCAGTACCTGTACAGGGACAATCCACCCAATCGGTGGCAAACAAAAGCAACGGTCAGCGTTCAGCTGACCAAATTATAACGACCCTACCCCTTCTCTCGGGGCAGCGATAATCTTCCCTACAGGCATAGCAAATCATAAGGATGGCAATATATATATATCATTAAAATGTGCTTTCACGCACACAAGCCATCACAAACGTTCGCCACCCGGCCCAACGGTCCGTGCACTCAGGACACATTCTTGGTGTTCTGACAAATCTCTTGCCCACCACCGTATCAGGGTCATAACCCAACGGTAAATCTCTTGAGCATTTACTCCATGGCGTGTAGCCGTAGTTAGTCTTCCTACACCGGGATGGCCCGTAGCCCCCCATTGTGTCATGGCGCGCAGGCCGAAGACTCTTGCTATGCGCTCCAACAGACCGCACCTTTTGGTCTCACGTCGGACGGACATAGCGCAGGTCGGATCCTCCACCCCCCGTTGCTCAAATCGCCTTGCCTTCTCCGAGTACAACGTACTCATGACTATATCAAAGGCGCGGGTCGGTCTCACCAATCCTGTTCTTGGCATTCAAGCCTGGGCATATCTAAATACCCATTTCCTTAGCACAACAACGGGTCTTTCCTGGGCCTCCCAGTACTTCCTCTAACTCTCTTCACAGGTGGACACCGCACAAGCACAAATGTCAGGGGTCTTTCCTGGCTATCCTGCCAGTACTTCCTTTTACTCGCTTCACAGGTGGACACCCTACGACATCAAGCAACACAAAGGGCATTTCCTGGTCACACCAGTACTTCATGTGCTTCATTTACAGGTTGGACCCAAAAACATCACATGGCCACTTTCCTGGGCTACCCCCCAGCACTTCCTGCTACTCCTTTTCGCAGGCATAACCCGTTGACTCCTCAAACTACACGTTATCACGGAGTCTTCTCCGGTTCGTATGCAACATCACCAATCCACACCAATCTGTCCAGATGGGCTTCACACAACATGCCTATTCCGTACTCCATTTCCGGATCTATATGCTAACAAAGGGGATTTCAAGCATCCACCCAAAGATTCCCAAAATCAGCCACCTCTTGGTGGGGGAAATCACAAAGCTATGCCAAAAAGAAGCCTTCATATGGCTAGGCAGAAAAGTCGTTACCCTTGACGACCGCTTCAGTGCCATGACCTCAAAGCTTGCTTGCAAGACTCGCAAGAGTGTTTCCTCCGCAACGCCGGCTTCGGATCTCTCGTCGGTAACCTACAGCACAACCAGCAGCAACCCTTCCCTTTCTTCCTCCTTCTTTCTCTCTCTCTTTCTCTCTTAACTTGAAGAAAGATCAAGGCCAAGGAAAAATGAGAAGAAGTTCTCAGTTTCGGCCTTTAGGAACAGAGGAAAGCAGTTTCAGCCCTTGGATCCCAGCTGAAGGAATGGACGGCCACAAAACTGCCAAAAATGCTAAATTTGACCTGACAAGGCCTGTGACACGGCCGTGTCCCAGGCCGTGTGCCTCAAGCGGTGATAAACCGACTTATCCAAACCAGTGACACGCCCATGGGACACGCCCGTGTCATGGGCCGTGTCACCAACACGCCTTCTGACACGCCCGTGTCTATGGCCGTGTGCCTGGGTGAAACAAATCCCAAAACATCCCGAGACTTCACACGGCCTGCGACACGCCCGTGTCCCAGGCCGTGTGCCCTGACACGGCACAAAGACATGCCCTGTCGAAATCCTTCGGCGGGCTGAGCTCGTCGACCCGATTTGACACGCCCTGTGACACGCCCGTATCACAGGCCGTGTGCAACTTCGACACTCGACACCCACGTCTCGACACTCGACGATCGTCGAGCAAAAGTCGTCGAGCACACGACACGGCCTTCGACACACCCGTGTCCTGGGCCGTGTGCTCCCTCTCGACACACCGTCGAGCGAAAAATCGTCGAGACAAAGCCCGATCGTCGACACAACCTCGACACGCCCTGCGACACGCCCGTGTCGCTGGCCGTGTCCTTTGACACGCCCTGGGACATGCCCGTGTCCCAGGCCGTGTCACCCAAAAATTTCCTGTTTCCGAAATTTGGACTGTTACATTGGGTACTTGTTCTTCTCCGTCAACTTGTTGAGCTCCTGATAATCAATACATAGCCTCAAGCTTCCGTCCTTCTTCTTAACAAAGAGGACCGGTGCGCTCCAAGGCGAAGAACTCGGGCGCACATACCCTTGCTCCAACAATTCTTGCAGTTGAACTTTCAGCTCCGCCATTTCCTTAGGCGCTAGCCGATAAGGTGATCGTGACACAGGCTTTGCACCTGGCACTAGCTCAATCGTAAAATCTATCCCCCGCTGAGGCGGGGCTACAGGAAGATCTGCGGGGAACACATCAGTGTATTCCGATACCACTGAAATACAATCCAATGCGGGCTTCGGCTTCGCAGCCTCCACTAGTGTAAAGAACAGTTCTGCACCAGCACGAACCGCCTTCACCACCTGAAGAGCAGACATCAACGTCTTGCTCGACCCCTTTAAGCCCGTAAAAGTCGTCTCACGACTTTCTCCCAGCTTGACTTCCTTGTGACCGCAGTCAATATAGGCATGCTTCTCCGAGAGCCAGTCCATGCCAAATATAACATCGAACTCCACCAACGGAAGTAAAGACGCCTGCAGGTCGAACTCCTGATTCCCAATACGAATCTTAACATCGTAGATCCTATCCGCTCGCATCGAACACTCATTGGGCAACAACACATCCAACTTATCCTTAGCCATCGAAGAAGGGACTCCGATGCGTGATATAAATCCTTCGGACACGAAGGAGTGTGAAGCTCCTGTATCGAAGAGTGCTCGTGCCGGATTTTCACAAATCAATACAAATCATAAACAAGCAGTGGTAAGGTAACATGTGCATAACAAGTATTTAAAGAAATTGACTTGCTATAAATTAAACCGTACCTGTCACCACATCAGCCTGTTTGATGGCCTCTTGTTGGCCAAGATTATAGACCCTTGGTTGGGCCGTAGCATAGTGGGATGCGGTCGACTCCACCGCCTTGCCCTTCTCTTCATAAGTCGCTCCCGGCCTTCTCTCGGACTTAGGACGTCCGCTCCAACAATCGCGGGCAAAGTGCCCCGTATTTCCACAAGTAAAACATGCACCCAGGGTCCGACTCGTAGTCGCCCCAGAAGCACCAGAAGGAGCTGGACCCGAAGTCCTATGCTTCTTAAAGAATCTTTGATAGCTTGACTTTGAAGTAGTCGGCACTTTGAATTCAGATTTCTTGTCACCCAAGCTTTTCTTTGCTTGTACATTCTTCATGTCCTTCTCCAAGGACCGGGCAGTGTTGACCAAGGTTAAGAAACCCTACGTCATCGGCCCCGAGAGTAGTAATCTCAACTCATCTCTCAAGCCTTTGTAGAATCGATTCGTTTTGCTCTCCTCATCTGCGATGGTGGAGCTAGCATATCAAGTCAAACGAGTGAACTCATGGAGATATTCATCCACGCTCTTCTCACCCTGAACCAACTTCAGAAATTCGTTCTCCAACGAAATCCTCTGAGTAGAAGGGAGGTATCTTGCTAAGAACAATCCCGAGAAATCTTCCATCGGGACGTCTGTAAGTTGTCTACCTCTCAAATGATGCAGCTCCAAACCTTCCCACCATAATCTCGCTTCACCATCCAAAAGGAACGTAGCAATGGTGGTCATTTGTCACTCCTCCTTCTCTATTGCTGTCATGACTCTCTTCACCCTGGAGAGCCAGTCTTCAGCTTGAGATGGGGTCCCAACCCCAAGAATACAGGAGGATTAAAGCTCATAACATGCTTAAGCTGTCTCTCGGTTGCCCTCCTTGGCACCACCGGTTCCACAACCACTTGCTCCACTCTACTCGGCTCAGCCTCTTGAAGAGGTTCCTGCTCCATCGCAGGAGCGGGCTGCTGCATTTGCCTTGCAGGCTGCGCATTTATCACGACCAACATCGCTTCGGGCACCAATCGTATGTTCTCAGCCAATAGAGGTGTTGCAGGAGCAACATCTGGTGTACTGCTAGCCTTAGAAACTCGACGTTCCGACGACCCAACACCACTTCTGGTCACCTATAGTGGTACCAAAACACTGTTAAGCGACCAAATAAAATTACAAACAGCAATTATAGGAACACGCAGGTTCCTCAAACACGTGTATTTTCATTCCTAAGTGGACATTCATGGGTTCTTTTACTGTTATAACGATGACGCACACAATGTGCTCACCACCCCTTAAAAAGAATTTGCCCACGAATTCAGTTTAAGCCCGACCAAAACCAGTAGTCTGATACCAAATTATAACACCCCCTATCCGTCGCATAGCATATAGCAGTAGGTCCGGCCGGGGCCCGACGTCATATACTACATATAGACCGGGTGGTTACTCATGGAAACCATCCAACTAATCATAACATCCTACACAGAGCATTCTAGCGGAAGCAGATTAAAAAGTTGTAACAAAGAACCCAGCACTAAAGCATGAATGTCAACTAATACCAAAATAGGAATGTTACACATACACCAGTTCAAGCCCTAAGGCCTTACAAAATGGTTCACTTGATATTACATGATTTACAAACCACGGCACGCAGGCCGGTCATACATGAATAAAAATAGTAAACACTCTAATTAGGCCTTCGAGGGCCAGCTTCGCATTTTGGGCTTTAGCCCGCTATTGACCGCTTGGTCCAGCAGCACCTGCAAGCAACAAACCACTGCACGGTGGCAAAACAAGGCAACGGTCAGCAATGCTGACCAAATTATAACAATCCCGATCCCAAATCGGGGCGGCGATGCTCCTTCCCTGCATTTCATTAACATAAGCGGGCAATATATATATAACCATTTCATCACAGATGTTGGCTCGCACGACCACACACCCCGTGCTCTCAGGGTACATTCTCGGTGAACCGGTCGATGTCACATCAATTAAAGCCATAGACATTCCGGACTCACCACCGCCACTTTGACGACCAAACCTATGAGCAATTTGTCTTCCCGGCATGGGTCACGACAGTTTAAGCCATAGACCGCCGAAGACTCTCATCTATGCCAACTACAAGTTCCACGTAACTTTAGGTCTCTTTAGCCCGAACGACATAGAAGTGGGAACGGTTCCATCTAACCCGGGCTCACGTCGCAACGATAATTTAAGCCATTTGCGCTGGTCAAACTTCTCCCGAGTCCCATTTTCGTCACACAATTTCACATAACCCGGTTATGTTCAAGTTGGCTCTCAGACCTCCAAGTTGGCAAGATCACACATCCGCCCAGTTTTCCGGGTGCACCTTTGGGTTAATCCCCATGGCTCCCTGTTGCAATCTACCATGTAGAAAACCCGAAAAATAACCAATAGCACGGAGTCGTCTCCGGCATTATGCATTGCAACATCACCGATCCAGACCAACATGTCCGGATAGGCTTCACACATCATGCATATATCCGTTCTCGCTTACGGACTCTAAACAATTGGGACTTCACATATCTACCCGAAGGAATGCCTCCAACTCTCCGCAAACTCGCGAGAGCGGGCTTCCTATGCAAAGAAGGAGAGCTACTCATGCTCAAGAAGAGAATCGTTACCCTAGTGTTCTTCTTTGGAGACATGGAAAAGTAAGCAAATGAAAAGCACCGCACTAGCTTTGCCTTCGAGGATCCGGAGTCGGCTCGCGATTTGGAGCTTCGAAGCACCTCCAATGGCCGGATCTAGCTCCTTCTTCCTTCCTTGGCTCTCCTCTCTCTCTAAGCTTTAGAAAGATAACAACTTATGAAAACTGAGGGTTTCTAAGGCCCAATCCCGGGTATATCCCTTCAGGAACAACCCCCATCCGTTCGATCATTAATTAAAGAAATGAACGACTTTGATTCGGGACTGAAATACCCAATCTAGACCGCACACGGCCTGGCACACGCCCGTGTCCAGGGCCGTGTGCCTCATTCTCCGTCAAAATCGGCTCTCCTGGAACAACACACGGGTATCGAACACGCCCGTGTTCGACCTGACATGCCCGTGTTCCACCTGACACGGCCGTGTGGCCGGCCGTGTACCCCCATCATTTTTCCCCGAAAACAAACCGAGCACTGCACGGGTTCTAGGACACGCCCGTGTCCTTGCCCGTGTCACCTCAACACGCCTGGGCTCCAGGCCGTGTACACGGTCTCGACACTCGACACTTCGTCGAGCGAAGATCGTCCACCTGACGACACAGCCTTGGACACGCCCGTGTCCTAGGCCGTGTGCCTTGTCTCTACACATCGTCGAGCATAATGTCGACTCCCCGGGACGAGTGTCGACACGGGTCGACACGCCCTACGACACGCCCGTGTTGCAAGTCGTGTTCCATGTCTCGACACTTCGTCGAACGTAGAGTGTCGACTTCGCGGGCTAAGTGTCGACACGGGTAGACACGCCCTGCGACACGCCCGTGTTGCAGGCCGTGTGCCCAGTCTCGACACAATGTCGAGATCAAAATGTCAACTTACCGGCTGAGTGTCGACACAAGCTTGACACGCCCTGGGACACGCCCGTGTCCCAGGCCGTGTGCCTGCAGCCATAACCCAAAACTGGCCCAAAACGTCCCCCGTCGCTCTTTTGAGTTTCGGGGCGTTACATCAACACTAAATGGACCAGCCATCATCACACTGCCAGAGACTCAAGACATAGAGATTTTCCAAAGACTCAGTAAAATGAGTTCGACGTTCGTCGAACTCAAGTCGACGATTATCGTGCTCAGCTCGACGATCTCAGAGAAAATTATCTGAGCTGAGCTCGACGAACTTGATTCTCAGGTCGATGATCTTTGGACTCTATCTTCCGCATTCCAAGTCCAGACTTTGTTCCGTAGACTCAGGTCGACGAACTTAGTTCTCTGGTCGACGTTTTCTGGATTCTTTACTTCAACTTATCATTCCAAAAGTTTCTCAATTTTCTAAGTCCAGAATCGTCTTCAGTCGACGAATTCAAGATTCTCAGCTCGATGAACTTTGACCACCTTGGCTAAAGTTATCCAGCAGCAGTTAGTGGTCCTCATCTCGATGAAACAGATTCTCTGGTCAACTATTTCTGGATACTTCAACACTTCACACCAGAAGTTTGTGTCGACACCAGAAGTTTGTGTTGACACTAGAATCAAGAGTTGTGTCGACACAAACAGCAATTGTGTCGACACACAGGGCTTATGTCAACACACTCTAGATTTCTATCAACACAACAGCCATGTCGAGACAAGAAGTAATTATGTCGACACCTAGGACTTGTGTCGACACATTCCCCATAAGTTCTGTCGATAAGTTATCAGCTCGACGAAATCAGCTATCAGCTCGACGAACTCCATACACAAAATAGGCAAAGTTTCTAGAGAATGCAGTTCTGTTTTCAGCTCGACGATCTTGGAACTCAGCTTGACGAACAGAAGTTATCCGGTCGACAAACACAGCAACTCGGCTCGACGAACTAAGGACTCAGCTCGACGATTTCTGTTATCTGTTCAACGAATCCAGACTTAGTCATTTCCAGTCTTCTGTCCCTTTCCTAATGCAAAAATTCCTGAGTAATTAATGCTTCAATATTCTCTGAATATAACTGTTAGACAAAACATTAATTATGGTCTTCTCCAGGATTATTGCTTGCCATTTTTCTATGGGACAGTTGGGGAAATAAATCAATGCAGTTTATTCTCAAGGCCGTCAGCATTGATTGTAGAGGAATTCAAAGTTCGAAAGATAATTTTGACAGGAAATATAAAAGAGATTTTCTCTCTTCTTCCTACACAAGACAGCACAATAGAGAATAGAGCACATCAGAATAAAAGAATAGAACATAGACACACAGACAAGAATTATAATCAGACTGCAATAAGAAATTCTCTGCTCTCTCTCTCTGAACTCTGATGCAACAACTCAAGAAGCCCTAGACCAGAAGAACATCTGCTACCTGAAGAAGAAGAACAATCAATCAAAATCAAGAGTCTTCATTCTTCAACTCACCAGGACGCTTCAAAGGACAACAACTATTCCATCTGTCAAGTTCCTGAAGATCTCTCTGGTCAAGGATGTTAAAGATTGAAGACCTATCACCCTGAAGCAAAGCTCCAGATTTCCCTAAACCATTCTACATCACAGGGGAGCCATTTGCAAAAATCATATCAACAAGTCTTCTCAGTTGTATATTGAGAAAGAGAAGTAAATATCATCTCTCACCCCCTACTATATAAAGGGTTATAACTCCCTTCAAAAGTTATTCATGGTTGCAAGTCACCTGACCAAAAGACTTGAGGTTTGGTTTTTGAGCACCTGATCAAAAGCTCATTGGTGTCAGGTACCTGATCAAAAATCTAAGTGGATTCCTACCAGGGTGGTAGAAGATTGGATGTACCTAGGTTGGGGAACCACTATAAATTTCTTGTGTTGTCTGGTTGCCCCTTCTTTTTGTTCATGCTGTGTTTGCACTTTTAGGATTGCTGTGTTTACATTTTATTAAGTTGTTTATGCACTTTCTCAATTACAGCAAAAGATGTAAAAGATTTTAAGGATTTAAGAATACTCTATTCACCCACCCCCCCTCTAGAGTATTTCAGATCTAACACATCACTTTCAGATTCATTCCCCCTTCAGTTTTGGGAAGATCAACAGCCTTAGCCAGCCACATAGGGCTGAATTCAGAGAATAGTCCATTGGACGAAATTTCCCTTAATGGCCATTATTGGCTTTGAAGGTATGACCCTTCCCTTCCCCCCATTTGATGGTCTTAAAAGCTTCCTTTGGACCAGAGGAGTCATTTCCACATCTTCCCTTAAGATTTCGAGCCATTTGGTAGTGCTGTTGCAGAACACTAGCAAGCTCAAGATCCGTCCATGTCTTTCCGAAGATCGGCCCGCCTCCAACCCACCACTAAGGTCCTCCTCTACTCCTCTCATCGTGGGCTAGATCCTTAGATATTTTAAGAGAGAAATCAGGCTCAATTGAGCCCGATTGGAGAGGAGAATTTCTGAAATTTTCATGGATTTTCAACCTTGTGGGATCCCCGGAAACCTCCCCTCCGACGGCCGTGCCGCCGCCCGGCGATAGCCCCCAACTCAATGAATTAAGGTGGTGGCGGTGGTGGCCGGCCAGGGAGGTGGATGGGTAGCTGGGAAAATGGCTTAAGAGATGCTCCAGGTCGGGCAAATCTCAGCCCTTGGCTGGAGGAAGAAGAAAGCCAGCAACCCTTAGATCTGCTTTAAGATCTGTGTTAGATCTAGGATTTTAAATTTCATTTTTGTATTTTTCTATAACTATTATTGGGCTGTTTTAAATTAATTATTAAAAATACATAGGTTCCCCTACATTAAATGTGGTCTACATTAAAGTTGTGGCTTAAGAGTCTTGTTTAATTTAAAATTAGTTTGAACCAATTTGGTGTTAAGGTCAGACCAGAACACTCAATTTGTTGAGGTCTATACCTAGGCTAGATCAGAGATTATTTTGAGTGCCCCCATCAATCCAGCCATCCAAATGTCTTGAAATTTTGGATGGTGGCTATTATTACCTATACCTAGAACATACCCAAATATGGGAATTTTTGGAAAAACGTTTCCTAAAATTTTTGCAGAAATTTAATAATTCATGTATGAATTATTTAAAGGGCCTAATGACCTCCAAACCTTCGCAAATTTTGGGGAGTGGTCCTTGGGTTAATATATTACTCTGTATAAAAGTTCCTTTAATTTGGATAAGAATTGGTATGGAATTTGGTCAACCCTAGATTTGACCAATAAGGGGTAATTAGGTCAAAGTGTCCCCTATGAGTTTTAGGTGGACAAATCACCTCAATAGAGGTTGATACTTGGGACACTGATTTGTTATGATATTTAACTCCCTCACATGGAGGGTGGGTTAGATTAAGATAGATTTGCTTTAGGAACCAAGTTCAAACCCTAAGGTTGAACTTTGGGTATTTTTGAAGGACATAGGGTGTTATGTCCTTGGATGGACTTGTTGATTAGTCCATGTGATCCTAGGGAGGTGAAATGCCCTAGGAATTGATTTGGTGGAGTTTGGACACATGCACTCCACTTAAAGCACTTAGTAGATATTTAGGTCTTTACATCTTAGGGAATATTCAATGGGTCATATGACCTTGGATTTTGGTGGTATTGTGGTAGGTGTATTGTCATAGTGATATATACCTCTGTAATTAATTATAGGATGTCTAGATAACAGTAACTCACCCTTGTAGTTATAAACTTCATCTGTCCTTTTGATGATATTGATGTAATTATGGTTTTTATGTCTTAGAATGATTTCAAACTCTGGAAAAGCTGATCAAGTAGCATGTAGATGCATAGGTGAATTATTTGGTATAGATGAACATTTCTTTTTAGTACATCATGTGTAACGTAAACTAGTGCACCTTAATTTGATAAATAGAAAATAAATATTATAGCTTGATGAAAAATTGTGTTACTTAGCCAGAGTACGTTTTAGGGCAAAAAGAAGCTTGGAAAAATATTTACATGTTGTTTAGTTGAGATTACAAAGATGTTTCTTCACAAAGTGCCCCATGTTAGATTTGATTGAGATATTTTTATATATAGTTTACTTACCCTAGAATTGCATGAAATTTAGTCAATAAGGTTTTATGATCATAATAAAGCTCTGTTACCTTTTGTATAATTTTTGGACTAGTATTTATGGTACTTCCTTCATTACCCATAATTAGTTGAATTATCTTGGCTTAATTATTTAGAGAATAATTCCTTTATGAAAATCTATGGAATTTGGTATTCACTGATATCTTGCAGTCCTATTATGTTCATAGTTTTTGTATGGTCATATCTTAGGTAAATCTAGTGTTTCATGTTCAAAATCACTCATGGCCATATTTTTGGGAAAATTAAATAAATGCCAATTTATTAAGGAAAATTTCAAGTTTCTGAATTTAGGCTGAATTTATCATGATAGGCCCCCAATAAATATTTTAGGGCTTTTGGATAAAAATTTGGAGTACCTCCTATCGTATACATGATATAGCTTAGATTGGTCTGCATATAGTAAAACTGCAGAAATCGTGATAGAATGTGAAATGGACACAGGTAGTTGGGGTTATTAGCTTACTACTTGTGGTGAAGTGAAAATGAGTTCATTGTTAGGAAACATCATGGGGAGAAGTGATGAGCTGTCTAGTGTAAGCGATGCTCGGGATCGACGAAAGATCGTCTTTCCTGTGGTGAGAGAGAGTGAGAGAGAGTCAAAACACACTACGGTTAGATCCAGAGAAATATTAAAAGGGATCGGGAATTGGGTATTAACCAATAATAGTAAGTGCCTTGCGAAAGGGAACGATGGGCTTCAGCTACCATCATAGTTCCTAGTGCCCTTCGAGAAACCTTCACCGGGTATGCCGGAGGCTATCCCGGGCTAACCTAAACCGTAAGAAAAATCAATGTTTAAGAGTAACTCGTATAACTAGGATTACACTTACACTCCCCGATGTTGTGGGGGTTAGGTTAGGTCTCACGAGCGGTAGGCTCTGTGGTTTTGGTGATGGGCAAGTTAGCCCGGCGAGCTGATGGCTCGGATGGTTTTGAGATGGGCAGGTTAGTCTGGGGAGCTTCGGCTCTGTGGAAAAATTCATTAATGTTGCATGTGCATAAGAAATAAGGTGGTGAGTCATTGGTATTGGAGAGTTGTCACACCAACACCGATACGTTGGCTCGGCAGGTGTGGTTTTGCACTTGGCCAAATAAAGTTCGGCGGTCCAGTCGGCAAGAGTACGCAGGAGCTCCGCTTAGTGCACCAGCATTGAGGCATACAAGAGGTCTAACAGGTAGTGTAATACAAGTTTAGAGGTGGGTGAGGCTCAACCTACCGCTTCTGTTTGCCACTATGGAGGTATCCTGGGAGGTTAGGCACCAGAAAGGGTGAACTAAAGGTTTTTGTGCACAGTGTCGAGTGGGTGTGTAGCACTTGCATGTTCACATAATGGCATACTTGCATGACATAGCATCATCATTACATATAACCCATGTCACCTATTGTATAAAGTGGTATTGGATGCTTTATACAATAGGCCTTGCAAAACGACCCCTTAGCTTATAAGCTCGTGTGGCATGCTTATAAGTTATGGTTATTTTCCTTTGGATATTTACCACTTTCTTATAACCGACACCCCATTGTATAAGTTGGTATGAGACTCTTTATACGATGAGAGCCTTGTAGAAGACCCCTTAACTTATAAGTTTGTATGGGAATTCATATAAGTTAAGGTTACTTGTTTCTTGTTAACTTTTCTGGTACATACAGCTTTACTCTCCATGTTTATATAGAACTGTTAGACTAGTTCCGCCATCACCTGCTTAATTTGTTACTCTCCACCTTCATTACCTTCCCTTCCTCCTCCCCACTTGGTGCCTAGGCGTCATTGGCGGAGGGGTGGGGGATGATAGGACTTAGTATTTTTATACTAACGGTCGTTGACCAAATCATTTTAGGGGATCGTGGAGCCGCACCAGGAGACGCTGCCCCAAAGGTTGGTGGGCATAGAGACGGGGCAGTCTATCACTGGAGTCCAGCCAGCAGGGAATATGAGTCCCGATCCTTAGTAGTTATTATAGATTTGCTTCAGCATTGAGTGACTTGTATTGAGGATCTTGATGTATCGGGAAGGAGCCCTTTTAAGTACCTTGTTTATTTTTTTCTGTGGACTCTCATTTCGTGGAGATTTATATTTTATATGTGTTTCTGGTGGACTAATTGATTGTATTCTATATACTTATTCTACTTTTTGCGATCGGTATGGCCGGCAGGATCTGTGTTTTGTAGTGACGACCTTCCCGGGTGTGTTGGTATCATCGCAAAGCTGTGGTTCTGGGCATAAGACCTCGGTGGTTTAAAAGGAAAAAAATGGGGTCTTACAAACTGGTATCAAAGGCAAACCTCAATCAGAAAAGTTGAAGTCCACTAACCCTGGGTCACCCCCGCTAGAGTTTAGTTTGGGGACAAACTGAGCAGCGAATGTTGTGGTGTGTCCATATGGGGGAATCACATGTAAAAGTACACTTTGTCCATTAGTTCCACGTGTACATCATCTAACAATTGGAATTCTTCTTTGTAGCCTACGGTAAACACTGCCCCCAGCAGTGTGCACTTTAGGCTGTGAATATCTCATCTTATAATTCTTTAGTCAACGAGTTAGACTCAACCCACTAGGACAAATGACTAACCATGACAACTTATAGTATGACCTTGTCAGAAATGGACCTTCGGTATGAACTTGGTTAAGGTAAGGAGATACTCAAAGAGAATGGAGGAGGAGTTCAACACGAGAATGACTACCTAAGACATAAACTCTGGTGTCCCTACGGTCCCTATCAAGGATTACTCAAACCGATAGGACTAACTTAAGGAGAATTGAGGCCAATAATCTATTAGCAGAATGGCATAAGACACCTTATCTCAACCCTCGTACCATTAACAAGATTACCCGGAGACAACCACCAAGACAAACACCGAGGGTCGGATAGGAATTCAAGTACGGAAGAAACCCATTCGGGATTAAGAACATTTTGACCCTGATAAGGCTGTCGTAAATGTGACTTAGAGGGTTTAAAGTATGGAGCATATCGATAAGTTTCAGGATGGAACCCCAAATCTAGGGTTGATGCCCTAGGGATTGTCCACCCAGCTTGGACAGATATAATATGTAATCTCAAAGATACTTAGCCCAAGGTAGGTAGGGGCTTATCTTTTGTTTATTGGAGGCTTGTCTTTTGTTTATTGGGCAAAGTAGTTACGGATTTGGGTTTCCCTTACACCTCTTCTAGAAAACATTGCGTCGGGAATATAGTGAAATTGAAGTAAACCGTATTCGATGATACTTGGTAGATGCCATGGTAATAAGGAAGAGTAATTACGTGACTTAACCATTATAAGATACCATGTGAATTTGATGACGGGTAGTAATGTTCAGGATATTTGGTAAGATAAGACTAAATTGTTATGTTGTAACATCAGAAGTATGACAACACTAGAATATTTGAAAGAAATTAGCAGACAATATATCGAAGACGTATACCATAGGTAGGACTCTTCAAACTTGACTCGAATAGCATCAAGGACTAGAATATATACGTTTGATGACATTATAGTCACAGTTAACAAGAACTCAAAGTATCGAAAGAGAATTATGTTTACTAGAACATGTATTTCCCCGGAATAAAGAAAGATGTCATGGAGTTTGTGACGCATGGTGAGGTTATTGGCTGGTGAAGGACACGTGCAAAGGTTTTTGGGAACTACTACAGTCACTTCCCGAGTTAGAGTGGAAGTTCGTGGGTATAATATGAATTTCACATACAGGTTACCACATCCCCACTCCAGGCATAATTTTAATTGCAACATCGAGGATAGATTGACAGAGGTAGCTGCGGTCACCCCAATCCGGAAGAAAGCACCTGTTGGTGTTTCATGAGATTTGGGAGTAGTTGTCCGTTATCATGGTGTGCTCAAGACAGTCGTGGCAGATCAGAATGAATGGTTTACGCCCAAGGAAATAAGATCATTCTAGGCTTATCTGGGCTCTCGGTCGACATTCAACACAGCTCCCTTATAATAACAATCACCAGTCCAGCATAGGCATGGACCTTTTGAGGCATTATACGGACGGAGGTGTAGGACTGCACTGTCTTGGGTCTAGGATTTGGATTCAAAAGCACTCGGCTCGGAATTTATGGAGAACCCAGATACCCAAGTGTGAATGAATCGAGATAGGATGCTGAAGGCCTAGAGCAGACCAACCGAGTATTATGATGTGCGACATTGTCAGGATGGAGACCATGGGTTTCTAAAGATACGACTGATGCATGGAGTCTCGCGGGTACGCGGGCGGAAGAAGCTCGGTCTGAGGAATATGGGGCCCTACAGGATCCTAGGGTGGATCATCCCATTGGCTTACAGACCAGAGCTACCACAGGAGTTAGTGAGTTTGCATGACGTCTTCCATGTCTCCTCTCTTAGGAAGGCTCTTCTACGGCCGGAGGAGCAGGTTACTAGTATAGATGGCTCAACAGGTTCTGATCGATCGGTCCGCTTAGGTTGAGCCAGTATAGATAATACGACATGGTGAGTCTTGCGGCACGAGAAGGTTCTGGTGGTAAAGATCATGTGGGAAAATCATGGACAAGAGGAGCATACCTGGGAGCCACTAGATCTGATACAACGAAGGTACCTAGAGCTCTATGCATCAGGTATAACTTCAATTTCTAAGGGATGTTACATTCCGTTACTCTTAGTAGAAACCCCGCATGCCTAACCTAAATTTCAGGGACGTAATTGTTATTTTTATTTATTGGGATTTGTAACATCCCTCAAACAACTAGACCCCTAGGAGTGGTTTTGTCATGACTAGGTCATGACAAAACCCTAAGAAGCCCAAGAAGACCAAGTGAATCTATGAATGAAAGTGAGATCACCTCGGTCTATAAATAGTAGAATTCGAATTACTAGCATATGGATGATCATAAGGCTTCAACTTGACTCCATGACCCCACCACAACACCACTGACCTGTTAGAGGGTCCATTAGAGCCATAGGGACCCACTAGGGTCAACTAAAATGGGCAAGTTGACCAAAGTCAACCCAAACCATAATCAGGTCAAACTAAGCTCATACAGGGTCAACTGACCTCCCCTTAGCCAAAGGGACCCACCTAGACCTTCGCAAGCCCTAAGGGAGGCCAATGGGTCACCAAGGACCTATTGGGGTCAAACAAAGAGGCTATGTTGACCCAAGTCAATTCTAGCCCCAAAAAGGTTAAAGTGCCCTAACTAAGGGTCATGTGACCCCCCAAGATGCCCAAACAACCCTACCCAAGTCTTCCTAGACCTTAGGGGAGGCCAATGGGTCACTAATGACCCATTGGAGTCTACCCAAATGGACATGTTGACCAAGGTCAACTCTACTCTAGTGTTAGGTCAAATTAGCCCAAATTAGCTAACCCAAGCTCAAATCCATTTCCCCCCACTTGGGCTAACCTCATTTCTATTATTAATATGAGTTAGTGGGGTGCCAATAGGCTAGAGGAGAGATCAAAATTCAGCCATGGTGAGTAGGAGAGAGAAAGCTCCATTTTCCCCTTTAATGGAGGAGAGAGGAAAGGGGGAATAAAGGCCATTCATGGCATAATGAGGCCAAGAGCTCCTCTCTTCATGCTGGATTCATTCCCCTTCAGTTTTGGGAAGATCAATAGCCTTAGCCAGTCACATAGGGGCTGAATTCAGTGAACACTCCATTGGCCAAAATTTCCCTTAATGGCCATTATTGGCTTTGAAGCTATAACCCTTCCCCTCCCCATTTGATGGTTTTAAAAGCTTCCTTAGGACCAGAGGAGTCGTTTCCACATCTTCTATAAAGATTTCGAGACATTTGGTAGTGCTATTGCAGAACACACGTAAGCTCAAGATCCATCCATGGCTTTCCGAAGATCGGCCCGCCTCCAGCCCACCACTAAGGTCCTCCTCTACTCCTCTCTTCCTGGGCTAGATCCTTAGATATTTTAGGAGAGAAATCGGGCTCAATTGAGCCCGATTGGAGAGGAGATTTTCTGAAATTTTCATGGGGTTTCAACCTTGTGGGATCGCCGGAAACCGCCCCTCCAGCGGCCGTGCCGCCGCCCGGCGATAGCCCCCACCTCAACGAAGGAGGTGGCGGTGGTGGCCGGCCAGGAAGGTGGATCGGTGGCCGGGAAAATGTCTTGAGAGATGCTCCAGGTTGGGCAAATCTCAGCCCTTGGCTGGAGGAAGAATAAAGCCACCAGCCCTTGGTATATGCTTTAAGATCTGTGCTAGATCCAGGATTTTAAATTTCATTTTTGTATTTTTCTATGGAACTATTATTCCTGTATTAATGATGTATTAAAAACACCTAGTTCCCCTACAGTAAAAGCCCTTGGTATACATGAAAGTTGTAGCCCTAAGAGTATCGTTTAATTTAATATTGGTTTGAACCAATTTTGTTCAGGTCAGACCACAATACTCAAATTGGTGAGGTCTATACCTAGGCTAGATCAGAGATAATTTTGAGTGCCCCCATCAATCCAGTTCCATCCAAATGACTTGAAATTTTGGACGGGGGATATTAAAGAACCTACCTAGAACATATCATTCAAATATGGAAATTTCATAAAAATTTACAGAGATGGGTACCATTATACAAGCCCCTTTGCTAAAGTGTTTCATCAGAAATTTAATAATTCAAGTATGAAATATTTAAAGGGTCTAATGACCTCCAAACCCTCCCAAATTGTTGGGGAGTGGTCCTTTGGGTTAATATAGGACTCAGTATAAAATATTCATCCAAAATTTAATTTAGATAAAATTTGTCCATGGAGATTTGGTTATACCCTAGCTTAGACCCAATCAAGGGGTAATTAGTTCGAAGTGTCCCTTGTGGGTTTTAGGTGGCCAAATCACCTCAACAGAGGTTGAAACTTGGGACACTAATTTAGAACTTATGATATTTCAAAGCTAGTCCCTAAACATGGAGGGTGGGTATAGATTAAGGTAGATTTTCTTAGGAACCAAGTCTTCAAATGCCCTAAGGTTGAACTTTGGGTAACCAAGGACCATAGGGTGTTATGTAACCCTTGGATGGACATCTGTTCAATTCAAGTCCATCCAAGGTCTTTTGACCCCAAATTCCTAGGGACCCGAAATGCCCTAGGAAGGGCCTACCCTAAAATTTGGTGGCTACCCTAGTTTGGACACATGCACCCCACTTAAAGCACTTAGTAGATATTTAGGTCAAAGTTCGCATCTTAGTGGCCAAAATATTCAATGGGTCATATGATCTTGGATTTTGGTGGTATTGTGGCCACTAGGAGTATTGTCAAATAGTGGATATATGACCTCTGTAATATACCCTTATAGAGGTCATAATAGGGTGGGTAAACTACCCTTGTAGTTATCCTAAACTTCATCTTGTCCTTTTGATGATATTGATGCTAATTATGGTTTTAACCCTATACCTTAGATCATGATTTCAAACTCTAAGACCACCCAGCTGATCAAAATGGGGGAGTAATTTAATTAGGTCACATAAGTGATTTATTAAATTTTTCTAAAAACTATAGAAAAATGTTCTCCAAAAATTCTAAATTTTAGACAGGTTCTAGATATGTAAGTAAACTCACTGCCCAAATTTACTTGTTTGGACAAGGAATGAAGTGTGGGCACCAAAAATAAGTTCTGTTTAGGTCTAGGTATAGGTCCTACCGAAAAAGGGTACCCTGTGTCTAACTTGGCCCAAAAGGGTCCAAACTTTTGCTAGGACACCCTAAGCTACAATATTTATATGTTGAGCAGATTTCCATTCAGGGCCCCTAAGTATTTTTAAAATTAAATACATTAAATACATGAAATGTGACAGAAATGAAATAATATTCATTTAAATCCTAAAGTATCTGATTGATGCCGCGCGAATCTTGGCGCAGATCAACGGCGCGGGGTTATCGTCCCCGATGAGCCAACGTCCAGGATTGCTTCTTCCTGTGCCGAAAATAAAACGTCTGCCGCCGGCCACCCAGTCCCTTCCCCGGCCGGCCACCGCCACCATCACCTCCGTTGAGGTGGTGGCTATCGCCAGACGGCGGCACAGCCGCCGGAGGGGCGGATTCCGGCGATCCAACCAAGAAATTTCTCGGCCGAAAGCCATGAATTTTAGGCTGAATTGGATCGGGCTCAATTGATGCCCGAACCTCGGCCCTAATGAAACCTAAGATTCTGCCCATGAGAAAAGAGGAGGAGGAGGACCTTGTTGGCGGCCTGGATACGAGCGGATCTGCGGGTTGACATGGTGGTGGCGCCGCCGATCGGATTACCTCTGCAATCTCCCAGTATACATCGCCGGATTTCTTCAGCTTAAGGATTGGGAAATTCTCCTCCAAGCATCACTGGTGGTGTTTAAATCACTGCAGAGGGGGATCGTGAAGAATGGAAGAAACTGCCATGGCCATCATGGCCATTAAAGGCTTGTTTCGGCCATGATGGTGGAGGCTGTAACTGCCCCTTGACAGCCAGGAAAACGAGTTCATTATTATGGAAACTCCTCCCCTTCACTGGAGGAGATGAATGCTGCCATCAATGGGGACCATTGGCCTTTCCTTGGCCAATCTCCTCCTTCAACTCTCTTTCCCCTTTTCTCTCTCCTCCATTAGTGTGGGATGAAGCTTTCTCTCTCTTTCCTAGTCACCAAAACTGACCATGCTGACTCCCCAGCCTATTGGCAGCCCTTTCCACCCATAATATTTCATTATGTTGTGGTTAACTTGAAAGGAAAAAGGGGTTGAGCTTGGGTGGACTCATTTAGGCTAATTTGACCTAACACTAGAATAGAGTTGACCTTGGTCAACATGAACCGATTTGAGTTGACCCCAATGGCTCCTTGGTGACCTATTGGACTCCCTTAAGGTCTAGGAAGACTTGAGTAAGGTATGGTTGGGCATCTTGGGGGTCTACATGCCCCTTGGTAAGGGCACTTTGATCATGTTTAGGGCCAGAGTTGACTTGGGTCAACAAAACCATTCGGGTTGACCCCATTGGGTCCTTGGTGACCCATTGGCCTCCCCTAAGGTCTAGGAAGGGCATAGGTGGGGTCCTCTACTCTAGGAGTAGGTCAATTGACCCTAAGTAGGCTAGTTTGACCCATTTAGGGCTAGGGTTGACCTTGGTCAATTGAGCCTCTTTGTTTGACCCCAATGGGTCCTTATGGCTCTAATGGGCCTCCCAAGGTATTAGGGGTGCTTGTGGTAGGGTCTTGGGGTCAAGGTGTAGCCCATGGTCATCCTAAACCATGGTTCAGAGTTCTACTATTTGCAGACCATGGTGATCCCCCACCTTTCTGTCCCCTATCTCTTGACTCATTACTGGCTTCCTAGGGTTTGTCATGACCTAGTCATGGCCAAAACCACTCTTAGGGGTCTAGTTGGAAATGGGATGTTACACAAAAGGTCTAACTGGTAGTGTGATACTGGTTTAGAGATGGGTGAGGCCCAACCCACCGCTTCCGTTTGCCACTACGGAGGTATCCTGGGAGGTTAGGCTCCAGAAAGGGGGAACTAAAGGTCTGTGTATATAGAGTGGAGTGGGTGTGTTGCACTTGCATGTTCACATCATGGCATACTTACATGAGATAGCATCATCATTGCATATAACCCCTGTCACCTATTGTATAAAGTGGTATGGGACGCTTTATACAATAGGCCTTGCAAAATTACCCTTTAGCTTATAAGCTCGTGTAGCATGCTTATAAGTTATGGTTAATTTCCTTTAGATATTTACCACTTGCTTATAACCGACACCCCATCGTATAAGTTGGTATGGGACTCTTTATACGATGGTAGCCTTGTATAAGACCCCTTGACTTATAAGTTTGTAAGGGCATTTATATAAGTTAAGGTTACTTGTTTCTTGTTTAGTTTTTGCATACATACAGCTTTACTCTACCTATTTATATATAACTGTTAGACTAGTTCTGCCATCACCTGCTTACTTTGTTACTCTCCACCTTCATTACCTTCCCTTTCCTCCTCCCCACTCAGTGCCTAGGAGCCATTGGGGGATGTGTGGGGGATGATAGGACTTAGTCTTTTTAGACTAACGGTCATTGACCAAAATATTTTAGGGGATCGTGGAGCCGTACCAGGAGACGCAGCCCTAGAGGTCGGTGCATATGGAGACGGGGAAGTCTAGCACTGGAGTCCAGCCAGTAGGGACCGTGTGTCCCGATCCTTTGTAGTTATTATAGATTTGCTTCCGCATTGAGTGACTTGTAGTGAGGATCTTGATGTATCGGGCAGGAGCCCTTTTTAGCACCTTGTTTATTCTTTTATGTGGACTCTCCCTTCGTGGAGATTTATATTATATATGTGATTCTGGGGACTAGTTTGATTGTATTCTTTATACTTATTCTACTTTTTGCAATCGGTATGGCCTGCAGGATCAGCATTTTGTAGTGACGACCTTCTCGGGTGCGTTGGTGTCACCGCAAAGCGGTGGTTCTGGGCATAAGACTCCAGTGGTCTAAAAGAAAAAAAGGGGTCTTACATACTTAGCATTGTAAAATTGCAAGTACAAAACTACAAATACAATATCAAATACAATCATAATTAATCTTAGCTTGACTGGACCCTTCTTCAAATCAGGCTTATTGTGGATACAATACCCAACAATCTCTCACTCTTTGAAAAAGTCAGAATCCTATAAGCTAAGGTGGATTGAACATAACAAATAATAATAAGATATGAAATTAACAAGATGAATAAATTAAAGAAAATAACAAATAGCTCACATTCTAGCCAAACATTTAAATCATATATATAACAATAAGAGTTCAAAGTTTTTTGGGCAACCACAACCACATCTTAATCAAACAAAAACGTGAACATCAGGCCTTCCCGCCTTAATTCTTCTGACGCAGCCTAACAAAATAAGCCCTTGGCTTAGGATAATACTTTTAAGGGGCTGGAGGTGTAGACTCGTCATCCTTGTGATTTCTGAAATGCATTCTTCTCTTTGCAGAGGCCAATTCATACTTATGTGATTCTTCTTGATCATAATGGTTCCATCTGTTCTCATTTCCAAGATCAACCAGTGTGAAGGTGTCTAGAATGATTCCTCTTGAAGTAGGACTCCACACTTCACCACTTTCTCTGTCTCTGGCTAGTTGGTATCTGGAAGGTTCTGATCTTGTAGCAGAAGGACCTTCACCATACTTTCGTCTCTTATAGACTGGAGCATGGGGAATAGCTTCACCAGGTTTAACTTTTGATACATCATCAACAGCAGCAGCAGCAGTGTCCTGAAAGACTTCCAGTGTGTCTGTACAAAGTTGAGTGTAATCCTCAGTAGGATGAACTCCAACCTGAGCAGGCACAACAGGTGCTTGAGAGTTAAACATTTTACCATGCAGCAACATAAAATTGTTATTGCAATAGTCATTTGTTTTTTTTTGAAATTTTCTACTGAAGCAACTTCAACTACAACAATCTTAGCTTTCATAGCCTCCTCCCCTTTTCTGACTTAATCAATGATTGCATTTGAATAAGCAGGAGTAGTGTTGTCAAAGTGAGCCATCTATCTTTTGTGGGCATCAATCATTGTCTTTGTGTTTGTATCAACATTATCAAGAATTTCTGAAGCATACTTGAGTCCTTGCATGTTAAGCGCGATAGCTTTTCCACCCTCGGAATACAATGCATCAAGCTTGGTATCAAGCCTGTCAATCTGAATTTTAACTTCGGCAAGGCCATTGTTAACATCTTGCTCAGTTTCAGTAGAGAACCAGTCTTGCATAACAACACCTTTTTGATGGTATCTGATAGTAGCATGCCTTCTTTGTTCATTCCTTTCCTTTTTATGGCTTTTGTACCTCTGTGCAAACCAAAGAATAACATAGCCCTTATGAAGTCCTCCTCCTCGAGGTGATCTGCTTCTCTATAAGCTAGGAGCCTCAAGAGCTGGGTGAGATTAGAGGCCTTCACCTTAATGGCAGTTCCACAAACTTTGCTTTTGATTACCGTATCTTCATGTTGAAGCTTTGCATTCTGAAAGAATTCAAGGACATCTTTGTCCAACACCTTGTAAGGGTGTTCTAGGACAAAGGATAGTCTGGCTGTCTCAAGAATCAGGATCACATTTCTAAACTCATCAGAAGCAGAAGCAAAACCTATTCGAACTAATTCTCCTCCCCCTAGCAATCCACTGGTGCTTCTAGGATCCATGAAGAATCAGAGAATATACAGAAATCTAGATTGAACTGCCAGCTGGAATGAATGACTACCACTATCGGAATAATGATAACAGGCCGTTGGAAATGCTGAAGGAAACCAAATATCTGGGGGAAATGCTTCTGAAAATCGGAAAGTCTTGCAGGAACTGCTTGCAACGACCTAATCGAGGAGAACAGGAGCAAGGCCACATGATGGAGACGACAAAACTTACTCTAGAGCCGAATGGTCAGGTGGTCAATTTGGTGAATATCGCTGTTTTGGTTTGACGAAATATGTCGTGGTTGCCTGATGAGTCCGATTTATATTGGGTTTTTCGAACTCATCTGGGCTAGTTTTCACACGTTTGCACTTCACGTTTAGTTCGTTATCATATATATGTCATCTTATCTTTATTTCCATAGCAAGTGCACACTTACGCCTGTGGTTATGTATTTTTGTACTTTTATTGTTTGTACTCCCTTTTTGTGATTGTCTGGAATGTCTGCACATATCAGTGCTGGGTTTAGGGGTTATGTGCATGTTCCGGGGACGTTTGGAAGCAGGAATACTGCGCACGCTCATTAAATATAGTGCGCACGACCACTGGTCGTGCGCCACTGCTCGTGCGCAATGTTCCCTGATTTCCAGAATCTGCCTGGGGTATGCGCACTATCACTGGACACAGTGCGCACGACCACTGGTCATGCGCCACAGATCGTGTGCATTGATTCCATTTTCTTCCAAATTCTGGCTGGGGAAAACGCACTACCACTGGACATAGTGCGCACGACCACTGGTCGTGCGCCACTGGTCCTGTGCATTATAATTTCTGCAATCTATAAATTCGCAGGTTCCACCCTAATTCAGCATCGCTCGACATTTCTCCGCCGTTTTCCGCCTTCTCCGCCGTTTTTCTTCATCTTCCACCCTAGGGAGGTGCTCCGGGCAAGCGTTCACCTCCAAATCCAAGCCGGAGATTCCTCTCGGCCTTCTCCTTCATCCGTGAGCTTCAACTAGGGTTTGACTCCATCGCCAACAAGCAAAGGAAAGCTTGCAACTTTCTTCTGCAATCATGACATGAAGAAGACGGGCCATTGGAAGGTGGTGACAGCCCTTCTCTACCCCGGACGCAGTTGAGGACCGAGCTTGGACCCAGATTGACAACCCGACGATTCCAACCATGAATCCTCAGCAAGACTTCGGATTCGGTCGATCTTTTGACTTGTTCTTGTTTTATTGTTGAATATTGGTGTTTAAATCTATTTATATTGATGATGTGCACTTTGGTTGTATATGTTATGTGGTTCATGTCTATGTGATTCCTATTTCATTTTACTGCTTAAGTTGCTTGAGTTGCGCCCGCGTATCCATCCATCCACCCTTGCCGCACTAGCAATTGCTAGTGGCGTGCATAGTGAAGAGGTGCTCACGACCCTCATTCCGCCATTCTCACCACCTCATCCGCAAGCCTACTCGTCCATCCGCCCAACGATTCGGTGGATAGCGGCCCGACTAGTCTTCCATCCCGCCTGGCGAAGTATCGCATAGCGGCGTTGCATAGGAGTAGTTGATAGTGTTTTATTTTCTTTGTCCACAATATCAAAACCCCCATCGTTACCTCCGACCTTGAGGACTTCAATCTCCAGTCCTCCTTGAAATTAACTCCACCTTACTGTGTTTCTTGAGAGATCGATACTTGGGAAAACTCGCCCTTTTTATATTACTTGTGCGACCGGTTCACTGCCGTGATCTTACGCATCATTACCCGACTCTTGATGTATATATATATTTTTTAAATTTGACCTAGAAAGGCGCATACCTGATATTCGACGGCTCTACGGATCCAATATAGAGATATAAATTTTGACCTAACTAAAAATCGGCGAGTTTCGGCGGTTGCACAGTCAATTCGACGAGTTTTGGTGTGAATATTCGTGAATATGCGACGAATCGACAACTAGGGCTGACCGAAACTCAACGAATTTGCATTGGAAAAATTTCTTTCTTGATGAATTTCCTAAGTGATTTCCTCTTGTTGGCCTTCTTCATAAATCCTTGTTCAGCATGCCCAATTCTGTTTTGAAGAGCGAGAACTTGGCCTCGTCCAGCGGCTTCGTAAAAATATCTTCGGTCTGCTTATCCATCGGGACATAGCTGTGGGTTATATCCTTGTTCTCCACATGCTCTCGGATGAAGTGATCAGATTTTAATGTGTTTTGTCCGGCTGTGAGAGACTAGATTATGCGTGATTGCGATTGCGCTGGATGTGTCGCAATACATTGGAATTTTTATGAACTTTAGGGTGTAGTTTTCGAGTTTATTCCTGATCCATAGAAGCTGTGCACAATAACTATCGATAGAGATATACTCTAACTCGACAGTAGAGGTTGTCATACAATTCTGCCTCTCACTGCTCCATGAAATAAGCCGTCTTCCGAGGAATTGGCACGTCCCGAAAGTGCTTTTCCTATCATCCCTACTTCCTACAAAGTCTACATCTGAAAAACCAATTAGCTCGACATCATTATTTCTCGGGTACCATAGGCCAAGGTTTGGTGTACCCTTAAGTTATCTTAAAATCCACTTTGCGGCGACGTAACGAGACTCCTTTGAGTTTACTTGAAATTTAGCGTAGATGCATGTTGAGAACATTATGTCTGGTCTACTTGCAGTAAGGCAGAGCAAGGATGCACTTATACTTATGTACTTGGTTTCATCAAATGGTTTCCCTTTCTCATCCTTGTCCAGAGACATAGTTGAACCCATTGGAGTCCTTATGTTGGTTGCGTTCTCCATTCCGAATTTCTTTAGTAACTCCTTGGTGAACTCTGTCTGAGAGATGAAAATTTGATCTTCAGATTGCTTCACTTGAAGTCCTAAGAAATACTTCAGCTCTCTCATACTGCTCATTTCAAACTTCCCTTGCATAAGATTGGAAAACTTCTTGCAAAGGTTGTCTTCCATAGAGCCAAATATAATGTCGTCGACATAGATTTGCACTAGCAGAATCTTGTCTTTTACTTCCCTAAGAAATAATGTCTTGACTAACTTTCCTCTTGTGAACTTGTTCTCAAGAAGAAATCTAGACAACATCTCATATCAAGCTCGTGGATCTTGCTTTAAGCTATAAAGAGCTTTATTTAAAAACAAAACATGTTCAGGGAAAGTAGAATTTACAAAACCTGGGGGTTGCACTACGTATACTTCCTCTTTCAGATTCCTGTTGAGGAATGCAACTTTCTTCCGCAATCGTGACACGAAGAAGACGGGCCATTGGAAGGTGGTGACATCCCTTCTCTATCCCAGACGTAGTTGAGGACCGAGCTTGGACCCGGATTGACAACCCGACGATTCCAACCGTGAATCCTCAGCAAGACTTCGGATTCGGTCAATCTCTTGACTTGTTCTTGTTTTCTTGTTGAATATTGGTGTTTAAATCTATTTATATTAATGATGTGCACTTTGGTTGTATATGTTATGTGGTTCATGTCTATGTGATTCCTATTTCATTTTACTGCTTAAGTTGCTTGAGTTGCGCCGGCGTATCCATCCATCCACCCTTGCCGCACTAGCAATTGCTAGTGGCATGCGTAGTGAAGAGGTACTCACGACCCTCATTCCGCCATTCTCACCACCTCATCCGCAAGCCTACTCGTCCATCCGTCCAACGATTCGGTGCATAGCTGCCCGACTAGTCTTCCATCCCGCCTGGCGAAGCATCGCATAACGGCGTTGCATAGGAGTAGTTGATAGTGTTTTATTTTCTTTGTCCGCAATATCAAAACCCCCATCTTTACCTCCAACCTTGAGGACTTCAATCTCCAGTCCTCCTCGAAATTAACTCCACCTTACTGTGTTCCTTGAGAGATCGATACTCTGGAAAACTCGCCCATTTATATTACTTGTGCGACCGGTTCACTGCCGTGATCTTACGCATCAAGTTTTTAGCACCGTTGCCGGGGAACACAGTCGTGTGAGTTTCTGGAAAGGGAGACGTGAGATTGCTTTCCTTTTCCTTTGTAAATCGCTTTTGTTTTGTTCTATTTCTGTTTTGCCTTCCTTTCTATTGTTTGTTTAGGCAATTGTAGTAATATATTGTTGGATTTAGTAATTTGCACAATTTATTTTGAATCTGCTGTTTCGACACCATGTGGGGATATTCATATGCCCAATGTCGTTGGTGTGGGAAGTCTTCCCACGCTAGTCATTAATGCCTTACGAGAGATATTGAGCATAAGCCTCAGCGCACAATGCATGAGATGCTGTATTCGTACATCAATTCAAACACTGTGCCCCGAGCTTATGGTCAATCGTCCTCGCCACATACACTGTTCTCTTATTCCTCTCTGTCCCCACAAGGACCGTAGAGTCATGGGAGAAAGTGTTTGTATTGTCGTAGAACAGATCATGTCCTGAAGGATTGTGCCGAGTACCTCCATGTTATGGAAGAGGATGATGAGCCGGACATCCGGATCATCCCGACTCCTACCCTTGGTGGCACACCTTCATCTTCTGGTTATGTATCCCTGTCCCCTTCATTTGTTGAAGGGAATGATGTGGACACAACTGCCAGATGTGTGGCTGATCTAGGCTTCGACGTGGCTGAGCCTATCTCTCCTGTGCATACATCTCCAACCGTGGAGCCAATTCTTTGTGAGGAACCTGCGCTTGACTTTTATCCAAGCAAAGTTCTTCCGCATTTTGTGCATTCTACTTCAGTCACCTCTGGCGACATTTTCGACGATGCAACACAAGTTGAGTCTTATGATACATGGGTTGTTTCCACTCCCATGGAGGATGACAACCTTCTTGGTTTCGAGGATTCTCCCTTGATACCAAAGGAGGAAGTCCAAGTCTTGGTGGAGGCCTCTATGGATCCGGCCGAGCCTTGTAGCATTGTCGACATTGCTGACGATATTTTTCTACCTCAGCCTTTGGGGAGTGAAACCGGGATCACTTCCCCGATTATTTCTTTATGTTCTTCGTCTCTTTTATTTCTTGATCCCCCTTCCTTATCTGAGCCTGTGCAAGTTGAATCTCCAGGGGTAAGTTGGGTTGATGTTGAGCCTTGCGCTCAGGCTGTCGACGAGTGCATCCTCTTGTGTGAGGAGGTTCCTACCTCCTTCACAGTGGAAGCCCCTGCCGTCACCTTCGCCCCCAGTGAACTTTTGGTGGATGAAATTGAAAGAGCAGGTTAGACCTGATATACTCTAGAGGGGGGTGAATAGAGTATGGTGCTTGCTAAAAATGTTTTACAACAGTTGTTGTATTCCTAAGTGAACATGGAAGCAAATGAAATAAAGTAAACACAACAACTATCTAAACAAAAAGCAATCACAAACCACAGCCAGAAAACAAAAAAAAGTAAGCAACCAGATGACACAAGGAGCTATAGTGGTTCCCCAATCAATCTGGGTACATCCACTCTTCTACTACCCTAGGTAGGAATCCACTGTAGGATAAGTTGATCAGGTGTCCTGGGCACCAATGAGCTTTTGATAAGGTGCTCAAAAACCAAACCAGATTTTTTGATCAGGTGTCTTGCCACCACAGAGTTTTGACAAGGTATTAGAAACCAACACAAACTTTTGAAGGGAGTTTGATAAACCCTTTACATCAGAGATAGAGAGAGGGGAATGAGATGAACTTCTCTGTCAACAATCAGAGAGAAGATAGTGGATGTTGTCAAAGCTCCCCCTGAGATCTTGAGTTGTTCAGGAAGTGAAGCTTTGCACTAGGGTGATAGGCCTTCAGAAAATTTGATCTCCAGCAAAAGATGATTTCAGAAGCAGCTGAAATGTGTGTTCTCTGGAGTCTTGAATGATGATGGTCTTTGAACACTGGAATCAAAAGAGATCTGAAAATTTCAGTATGTTGATCTCCTTTTGTGATGTGTGTTCTTGTATGAGTTCTAAGACTGTGAATATCTGCAGCTCTTTTTCTTGTTGTTATTCACTTGTTGATGATGTTCTTCTGTGTTATTCTATTTCAACAGAATATGAATATCTCTTTTATTCCTTAGATCTGAATGAATATTTCTCTGTCCAAGATAGCCGTTAGCCTGTCATAAATGACTTCCTTAACTGCATTTTGTCTTCTAGAGGAAAGTCCAATAAATACATTCCTTTGGAAATCCCTTAAAACTTGCTCCAGATTAATTGAAACAGCTACAAGATCCTTGACATAAATGCTGAGAATAATTCCATAACTGTCTGAATTTGAATCTTGAAAAATGTCTATCTCTCCAGAAAAACGTCGAACTGAGCTCCACTATCATTGAACTGAGCTCAGAGACTGGACTTAGACTGAAACAGAGATCGTCGATCTGAGATCAACTATCGTCGAACTGAGCTTAGAGATAGAGAAACAAACTGGAGACAAGAACGTCGATCTGAGCTTGAAGATCGTCGAATGGAGTTCGACGACTTGTTGAATTTGAGCTCAGAGATCGTCGAAGGAAGTTCGGCGATTTGTCGAAGTGAGCTCAGCGATCGTCGAATGGAGTTCGACGATTCGTCATACTGAGCTCGACGAAATGACTTGGTCTCCTGAACTGAAATATCTGGTCTTGAGGGCAGCTTTCAACCTAAATACTAACCCTTAGACTCAATTCTAATTGACCTTTAGATCTATACAAGGAGGTCAAAACAGATTTCCTAAAAGACATAGTGATCCTTGCCCAAATCAGTAATAAGGTGTTCTAATAGAAACCTTGCTAGGCAAGGATTTATTTTGTGGTGAGATGAGTGAGGACCAGGCCTCCTCCTCCTCCTACTTCCTATTTCCTCTGCCTGCGAGGAGCAGGTATGATTATTTAGGTAGAGGGATAATTGCTCTATCTCCGTATCGGTACTTGCTACCGCAACGGATATTAGGCCAGTTACCTGTGCACTTTTTATTTCATAGGCCCATTAGCTAGAACTGTTTAGAATTTAATAAGTTGTGCTGGGATGACAATAACCTCAGTACTTATCTTTCATTTTCTGCATTTTGTATTTCATGTCTAGTTAGTTTTAGCATTTCGTTTTGTATATTTTTCTTTTGTTTTTGCGGAGCTCAACCCTGCAGGTATTCTTGGCAAATTGCATTGGCGGGGTTGTGATTCTTCGTATGGCGGGCCTGCTTCAGGTTTCCACGCGCCTTCTAGTATGCTCACTAGCTGAGCATTGGGTAACCTCTTCCCTTAGCTCTTTTTGAGTTTAATGTATATAAGAGCTTATCAAGCTGTGGTCACATCTGGAAATAGGCACAATGGCCTTAGTAATATCTTCAGAATGCTGGACTGGAAGGTAGTTGAAGTACAATGAATCAAAAACTGACAACAGTGACCTGAGGTCCACTGTGATGAATGCAACAGATGCAACTGGAGCTTAAAATGAAGATACTACATCAGGCAATATTTCAACTTCATAAGGCATCTCCCCCTGCCTGGCTTTAGTGAGAACTGGATCAAGGCACCCATAAGAAGGGATTGCCTGAGAAGGAAGAAAAGAAGAAAGCCTGGCAGACAGTTCCTGAACTATTTTTAGAAGGGGAGCCAAAGAGGTCTCCAGCAAGAGGGGTAGCCTTGGAGCTATCAGCGCATATAACCTGTCTGCAAGGGCTGGAAGATCTACTTGCTCAAGAGGGACTTGAGTAGAGGTAGGGATGGATGAGGTAGAAATGAAGGTTGGAGTAGCAGGAGATGTTGGTGGAGAACCTGTGGATTGTGGAAATGATGGTTGGGAAATTGGAATTGTGGAGATGGAAGAGAGTGGAATGGAAATGGATGGTGTGAAGGATGGTTGAGCAATTATGTCCTGAATGAGTTGTTGATAAGAGGTGGATGAGGATGGTGGCTCAGGAGGGGATGAAGGAGAATCATCCATATAGGAATCATCTATAAGAGTGAAAGATGGAATATGAGAGGATGAGTCAATATCTAGGTGTGGGTAGTGATGTAGAGGATGAAAGATTTCTTCAGTGAGTGGTGGAGTTGGAGAAGGAATTGAAGTTGGAGATGAGGTGGAAATTATGATGGTGGATGTGACTGTGGTAGATGAAATAGGAGGTGGAGGAGGAGGAGGAGAAGAAGCAGGCAAGTCTTCTGCAGGTGCAGAAACCTGAGAGGAAGAGACTGAAGTAGTCCTTATGCCTGAAGTAGAAATTGCAGAGGGCCTGCTGGGCTTGACAATCTGCCTATCCTATTTTCCAAATCGGGCACAAGCAGTGCAGGGCAGGGCATCTGGAAACAAGCAGTGCAGGGCATCTGTGGTGAAGGAACAACCCTAAAATTCTTCCAAAATTAGCAAAGTTCTTGTTAATATTTTTCTTAAGCAAATCAAAGAAAACTTCTCCGCAGTTGAGTTGTTTCTTGTCCACTAGGGCACCCATCAGACAGAGCTGGTACCTAGATATGGTGTCATGAGCTGAGTGTTTTGCCAACAACACTTTTCCAACAACATCAGCCAGAAATATGTACTCAACAGACAGATTTTTCTTAAGCAATTTGGTAGGGTTTGCTTCTGAGTGTCCCATCCTTTCAAGCATATTAGAAAATTCCTCTCCAGAAAGCTCAACAGAATCTTCTCCAGATTTTAATTGAAAAACCTCTGTCAAGGCAGCAGGTGTTGGAGATACCTGGGTTCCTGAGATGCTTCCAACCACTATATTCTGATCCAGGTTATGAGAAGTATACACCCATTCCTTTATCTCATCTGCAGCTAATTTGATCCTTATAGTCATGATGGTAACTAGCTGTTGTTCTTTGAAAAGTTCCACAATGCCCTTAAAGATTTGATCGCTGTTGTTGAAGGAATCCATGTCGATATCAAATCCATCATCAAATTTCATTGCGGCCAAGATGGCGACTGAAACTGCCATTGATTCCTGCAAAAATGAACAAACAAACGACCAAGTGTAGAGAAGTTTGGAGGGAAAGAGAAAATTTGCAGAGATTATGATAGCGCAAAGGGAGAATGACGGCCGAAAAAAATGATTTTTATATTAGGGTTTGACGCAGAAAAGGAAAGATCGTTGAACTCTGTTCGATGATCTGGGCTTCTAAAGGAAACTGAAAGGTCATCAACATCATCGATCTCCGTTCGACGATATTGGAGAGCGTCGAGTTCCGTTCGACGATCGCTGACCTGAAGAAAGATAGTTTAGCACTATCTGAGAAGCGCTCAACTCTGGTCGACGATTTCGGAAGTCGTCGATATCCGTTCGACGATCTGGGGGAAAATCGTCGAGCGTAGTTCAGAGACCAGAAACACTCTATACACTAGAAAAACACTTTTATTTGCCTAGTCTTGGTCATTTTTATAATTTTAAAATCTTGGATCTTATTTTAGACTTCCTCCATCTAAAAGTCCTAACTGATTCAGGAAGAATGTATGTTTCTTTTCATCCAAGGGTTTGGTGAAAATATCTCCCCTTTGCAAATCAGTTGGGATATATTTAAGTTCAATTTTATTTTTCTCAACATTATCCCTTAGAAAGTGATGCCTGATTTCTATGTGTTTTGTCCTACTATGGAGGACTGGATTTTGTGCTATGGAAATAACACTAGTATTATCACAAAATATTTTAGACTTTTCTAAGTTGTAGCCATAGTGTAGGAGTTGGTTTTGAATCCACAAGATTTGTGAACAACAACTACCTGCAGCCATATATTCAGCTTCAGCAGTTGAAGTTGACACAGATGTTTGTTTCTTGCAAAACCAGGAGACAAGTTTATCACCAAGAAACTGACAAGTTCCACTGGTGCTTTTCCTGTCTATTCTGCATCCAGCATAATCAGCATCTGAAAATCCAGTTAAGTCAAATGCTGAATCTTTTGGATACCAGAGAGCTAGATTTGGATAACTTTTTATATACCTAAGAATCCTTTTTACTAAGGTTAGGTGTGACTCTCTAGGGCTCACTTGGAATCTAGCACATATGCATGTAGCAAATATTATGTCAGGTCTACTAGCTGTAAGGTACAATAAAGAGCCAATCATTGCTCTATATGTTGTCAGATCAACAGGTTTCCCATGTTCATCATCATCTAATACAGTTTTGGTAGGCATAGGTGTTTTCATACATGATGCTTCAAACATACCAAATATCTTAACCAATTCTTTTGCATACTTGGTTTGAGAAATAAATATGTCTTCAGCATGTTGTTTGATTTGCAATCCTAGAAAGAAGGATAGCTCACACATGCTACTCATTTCAAATTTAGAATGCATTAGGTTGGAAAACCTTCTGCACAAATTTGAATCAGTAAAACCAAATATAATATCATCTACATAGATTTATACTAGTAGGGTATGGGACTTATGAGTTCTAATAAAAAGAGTTTGGTATACTCTACCCCTTATAAACTCATTTTTCAGAAGAAAGCATGCTAGGGTCTCATACCATGCTCTAGGAGCTTGCTTTAGACCATATAATGCTTTATGCAATTTGAAAACATAATTAGGATGAGTTGAAGAGATAAAACCTGGGGGTTGTCTGAAATAGACTTCTTCTTTGATATCTCCATTGAGAAAGGCACTCTTTACATCCATCTGGTATACTTTGAATCCTTTGTGTGCTGCATATGCTAAGAAGATTCTTATGGCCTCTAACCTTGCAAATGGTGAAAAGGTCTGGTCGTAATTTATCCATTCTTCTTGAGAGTAACCTTGAGCAACTAGCCTTGCCTTGTTCCTTATAATGACTCCTTGATCATCCAATTTATTTCTGAACACCCACTTTGTTCCAACAATGGAGTGATCCTTTGGCCTTGGTACTAGTTCACAATCTTTGTTCCTTTCAAATTGATGCAACTCTTCTTGCATTGCAATGATCCAGTGTGGATCTTGCTCTGCATCTTGAATGGATTGAGGTTCAATTTGAGAAAGGAAGCAAGTGTGCATCAGGTTTTGGTTGACCTGATTTCTGGTTTGCACACCAGCTGAGATGTGTCCAATCACTTGGAAGATTGGATGGTCTCTTGATGTTACTAAATCAACAGGAGATGTTGATTGTTCACCAACCTGTGTTGTTGTTTCCTCTGGTGGTACAACAACTGGCTCTTCAAGAAGTTTCACTTCAAGATGTTGAATGTCTTCTTCATCTTCACTGCTTTCCTCTTTTTGAATAATTTGTAACCTGTCCAAGTCTTCAGCAAGAGAGTGTACCTGCAAAGGTTCTATGGTAGAAGTATTCTTCTCCTTGAAAGACATGTTAGATTCATCAAAAGATATATGAACAGATTCTTCAATTTTGAGAGTTTATTTATTATATACCATATAAGCTTTACTGATTATGGAGTATCCCAGAAACACTCCTTCATCAGCTTTAGCTCGAAATTTTGCTAAGAATTTTTGTCATTATTGTGAATGTAACAAATACAACCAAAAATTTTAAAGTAATCTACTTTAGGTTTCTTCCCTTTGAGTAATTCATAGGGAGTCTTGCCCTTCAGTTTATGTATTAAACTTCTATTCAACACATAGTTGGAGGTGTTCACTGCCTCTGCCCAAAAGGATAGAGGAAGGTGAGCATCTGACAATAATGTAGTGGCAGATTCAATAAGGATTCTATTTTTCCTTTCAGCTACCGCATTTTGTTGAGGAGTTCTAGGAGCTGAGAAAGTGTGTCTGATCCTTTAACTCTGACAGAACTCTTGCATAAGAAGAGAAACAAACTCTGTCCCATGATCACTTCTGATCAGGGCAATGTGAGTATTGAACTCAATCTGTATGTATTTGAGAAACTCTGTCAAACACTTAAAGTTATCAGACTTCTTCCTCAGAAAGAACACCCATGTGAATCTAGAGAAGTCATCTACAACCACTAAAGTATAAGTTTTCCCTCCTAAGCTTTGTACTGTAATGGGTCCAAAAAGATCCATGTATAACAGATACAAAATCCTAGGTGAATCATTCTTATTAAGTGACTTGAAACTATGTTTGGTTTGCTTGCCTAATTGACAAGCTCTGCAGAGTCCTTCCTTCTTGTAGGGGCCAGAAGGTAGCCCTTTAACAAGGTTGTGCTTGGATAACCTAGCAATGGTTCTAAGGTTTATATGTCCTAATCTCTTATGCCACAATTCATTAGGTCTACTAATAGAGTTAAACAAGCAAATATCTACTTTAGTTGAAAGAAAGTCTACTAAATAGATGTTACATTTCCTTTTACCTGTCAACACAGTTGTGTTGTCCTCTCATTTGATCTTGTATAAGGATTTGCTGAAAGTCACTTAGTAGCCTTCATCACATAGTTGACTGATGCTGATCAAGTTGTGCTTCAGTCCTTCCACATAGGCTACTTTCTTGAATGTGACTGTGTCAATCTGAACTGCACCATATCCTTTTATTAGTCCAAAGTTTGAATCACCAAATATTACTTTGGGTCCAAGCTTGGCTTTGAAGGATGTGAATTTATCCTTGTTTCCTGTCATGTGCTTTGAGCACCCACTATCCAGATACCATTGCTGGTTTGATGTTGGATAGGTCTTCACCTACACATAAAACAATTTATTTATTTTTGACCCAGTTCACCTTGGGCCTAGGTTGATAACCTTTGAATTCAGAAATAAAAGACATCCCTGGTTGACTCTTATAACCTTCAGGATGATATCTCCTTGGAGGTATTATCCACTCAGTATAAGGGTTAAATCTTTGGGATGAAGGCCCCTAGTTTTGGAATTTGATTTACCTTTGAAAAAGTTTTCAAATCTCTGATCTCTGCTCGACGATCGCTGAGCTGAGTTCGACGATCTTGGGTCAGCTCGTCGAGCTCCGTTCGGAGATCGACTGTGGCAGAGTTCAAGGTTTATAGATCGTCGACCTGAGTTCGACGATTTAGCCTGAGATCGTTGATATGCATTCGACGATCGTCTAGCTCCGTTCGACGATTTCTGTTGAACTCTTATTTTCTTGGGTAAGTCAGAATTCTTCCTAACTACCTCTACAACTCTCTTACCTTTATCAGAGATAAATTTAATTGGGGTTGTTAGTACTATAGGTTGGCTGGATGAAGCACCCAAGCCCAGTGTACTATTGAATCTTGAGTTCACTGTGCTTGTGATGTCCATTAGCTTGATACTTCTCCCATTGAGGGATTCTTCAAGCTTCTTGGCCTCTGATAGTTCATTTTTCAGTGAAGCTATCTGCTCCCTAAAGCATTCCAACTCCTCAGAGAGTTTGAGGTTTTCTGATTTTAAAGTACTGTATTCAGATAATTGATTTCTGAGAGAAATGATTTCCTTCTCAGATTTTAATAAATCTAAACATAGTGCTTTAAACTCACACTTGAAGTCCTCAGAATTAAAATCAAAAGAACTTATTACCTGGTCCTCTTCAGATTATGTCTCTGATTTTGACTCTTCTGCATCAGAATTTTGTTGTGAGGCATTGAAAGCCATCATGCAAAATTCTTTTTCTTCAGCATCATCTTCATCATCACTTGAGCTGGATGAAGCTTCTAATTCTTCTTCTGTCTCACTCCAAGTTTCAGCAACAAATCCCTTCCTTGTATGCTTGTTCTTGCTGGAGGAGGGTTTGCCATTGTTGTTCTTCTTGAAGTCCTTTTCTTTTCTACTTTCTTTCCTGGCCTTTTTGTCCTTGTTTTTATTTTCTGGACAGTCAGGCATAATGTGGCCTAGTTTCCTGCAACCAAAGCAAATAATTTCTTTGTTATTTGATTTGCCATACCTTGGCTTGTCATGCTCTCTGCATGATCTTTTCCTGAAATCCTTCCTGGCCATTTTGTAAAACCTTTTGGCCAGAAGGCTTAGCAGCTCTTCATTGGGGACCTTGTCTTCAGGCTGATCTTCAGTGGCTTTGAAAGCTATTGATTTCTCCTTTCTTATAGCTGGTGAGGCAGCCTTCTGCTCTTCTTCTCTATTCTTGATGAGCAGCTCATAAGACTTGAGCTTGCCCAAGAGAGCTTCAGTTATGATCTCATTTAGGCTTCTGGTATCCTTGATTGGCCAGATCCTTGAGTTCCAAGTGCTTGGGAAGCACATTAGGATTTTATCATTGAGCTCAGTCAATGAGATCTCCTTATCCAAAGTTTTCAGCTCATTGACTATGAGACTGAGTCTATTATACATGTCTGCTACTGACTCAGCTTCTCCTTTCTTGAAATTCTCATACTGGGTTATGAGATGAGATCTTCTATCTTTTCTTTCATCAGCAGATCCTGAGACTATCTCAGATAACTTGTCCTAGATGTCCTTTGCTGAGTTGCATTCAGCTACCTTTTGGAATATCTCATCAGACATAGTCTGTGCTAGAATGTTCATAGCTTTTGCATCAGCCAATTTCCATTTCTTTATTTCTGTATCTATTCCTGAAGGAGGTGGAACGGTACTTGTGCTTGTATTCTCTGGAGGTCTTGGATACAATGTCAAAACAGAATTGAAAATGTCCTCATCAATAGAGTTCATGTACAGTCTAATCCTTGCCTTCCAAAGTGCAAACTTAGATAGATTGCACACTGGAGGTCTGGTGCTAGCATAATCTTTGTTTTGGGCCATGTTTTGTGAAGAAATAATTCTAATAACAAAATCAAAATAAGCAGATCTAACTAGAGGGATCTTTGGGTTCAGGTGTTAGCTTGTACAACCACTAAGATGTGGTATTTTTAACCAACCTCGCTCTAATACCAATTGAAAGAGCAGGTTAGATCTGATATACTCTAAAGGGTGGGGGGTGAATAGAGTGTGGTGCTTGCTAAAAACTTTTTACAACAGTTGTTGTATTCTTAAGTGAATAGGGAAGCAAATGAAATAAAGTAAACACAGCAACTATTTAAACAAAAAGCAATCACAAATCACAGCCAGAAAACAAAAGAAAGTAAGCAACCAGATGACACAAAGAGCTATAGTGGTTCCCCAATCAATCTGGTGACATCCACTCTTCTACCACCCTAGGTAGGAATCCACTGCAGGATGAGTTGATCAGGTGTCCTGGGAACCAATGAGGTTTTGATAAGGTGCTCAAAAACTAAACTAGATTTTTTGATCTGGTGTCTTGCCATCACTGAGTTTTGACAAGGCCTCAGAAACTAACACAAACGTTTGAAGGGAGTTTGATAAACCCTTTACAATAGAGATAGAGAGAGAGGGATGAGATGATCTTCTCTGTCAACAATCAGAGAGAAGAGAGTGGATGTTGTCAAACCTCCCCCTGAGATCTTGAGTTGTTCAAGAAGTGAAGCTTTGCAGTAGGGTGATAGGCCTTCAGAAAATTTGATCTCCAGCAAAAGATGATTTCAGCAGCAGCTGAAATGTGTGTTGTCTAGAGTCTTGAATGATGATGGCCTTTGAACACTAGAATCAAATGGGATCTGAAAATTTCATTATGTTGATCTCCTTTTGTGATGTGTGTTCTTGTATGAGTTCTAAGACCGTGAATATCTGCAGCTCTTTTTCTTGTTGTTATTCACTTGTTGATGATGTTCTTCTGTGTTATTCTATTCAAGCAGAATATGAATATCACTTTTATTCCTTAGATCTGAAAGAATATTTCTCTGTCCAAGATAGCTGTTAGCCTGTCATAAATGACTTCCTTAACTGCATTTTGTCTTCTGAAGGAAAGTTCAATAAAAACATTCCTTTGAAAATCACTTGAAACTTTCTCCAGATTAATTGAAATAGCTACAAGATCCTTGACATAAATGCTGAGAATAATTCCATAACTGTCTGGATTTGAATCTTGAAAAATGTCTATCTCTCCAGAAAAATGTCAAACTGAGCTCCACTATCGTTGAACTGAGCTCAGAGACTGGACTTAGACTGAAACAGAGATCGTTGATCTGAGCTCAACTATCGTCGAACTGAGCTCAGAGATAGAGAAACAAAGTGGAGACAAGAACGTCGATCTGAGCTCGAAGATCGTCGAATGGAGTTCGACGACTTATTGAAGTTGAGATCAGAGATCGTCGAATGGAGTTCGACGATTCGTCGAAGTGAGCTCAGCGATCGTCGAATGGAGTTCGACGATTCATCGTACTGAGCTCGACGAAATGACTTGGTCTCCTGAACTGAAATATCTGGTCTTGAGGGCAGCTTTCAAACCTAAATACTAACCCTTAGACTCAATTCTAATTGACCTTTAGATCTATACAAGGAGGTCAAAACAGATTTCCTAAAAGACATAGTGATCCTTTCCCAAATCAGTAATAGGGTATTCCAACAGAAACCTTGCTAGGCAAGGATTTATTTTGTGGTGAGATGAGTGACGACCAGGCCTCCTCCTCATCGTACTTCCTATTTCCTTTGTCTGCGAGGAGCGGGTATGATTATTTAGGTAGAGGGATAATTGCTCTATCTCTGTATCGGTACTTGCTACCGCAACGGATATTAAGCCAGTTAGCTGTGCACTTTTTATTTCATAGGCCCATTAGCTAGAACTGTTTAGAATTTAATAAGTCGTGCTGGGATGACAATAACCCCAGTACTTATCTTTCATTTTCTGCATTTTGTTTTTCATGTCTAGTTAGTTTTAGCATTTCTTTTTGTATATTTTTCTTTTGTTTTTGCAGAGCTCACCCGTGTAGGTATTCTTGGCAAATTGCATTGGCGGGGTTGTGATTCTTCGTATGGCGGGCCTGCTTCAGGTTTCCACGCGCCTTCTGGTATGCTCACTAGCTGAGCATTGGGTAACCTCTTCCCTTAGCTCTTTTTTAGTTTAATTTCTATATCATCTGCTGTGTAGTTTAGTTTAAGTCTGGGGGAGAGATTTGTTACCTTTTGCACGCACACATTTCTTGTACATACTGGAAGCCTTTATTGTTTTATTTTGATTAGTTCATTACATCAGACACCACTGCACCCATATGAGCGTGTGCTTAGCTTTTTGCGTGCTGCGAGTTAAACTCGTTTCTTTTGTATGATTTGGGAAAATTATGGTGCTGACATAGGATTGTGAAATGTTGACCTTGCTGTGCTCCTAGTCAAGTGCTCTCGTTGTTGAATTCTGTGAAGTGAAAGTGGGTGAATCGAAGGCTTGGGAAACCTATCCGCGCGGACTACGCGGACTGGGTTGGCGGACTGCTAGGTCGGCAGGGATGTTGCAGGCGGTTTGCTCTGTGGCGGCCTGGGCGGTCCGTTCGCGCGGACTACGTGGACAGCAGCGGCGGTCTGACAGGCCAGTGTATGCTCAGCAGGCGGTTGACTCCCAGGAGGTAACCGGGCGGATAGGAATGTTATCCGCGGAGTCCGGCATGAAGCGGACTGAAGAACTGGAGCTCGGCAGACCGGTTTGGCAGTTGCCTTGGTCTTGCTCTGGTGCAGCGGGAAGCCGCGGAGACCGCCGGTTAGCGCGGACAGGAACTGGAGGTCGCCCGGTATGGCGGGCTAGATCCAGTGTCCGCCAGTAAGTGCGGACTGGCCCTTGTGGCCAGCGGACTGGACTTGGTGGGAATTGAACCAAGTCCAGGTTGGCTCAGTCCGGGGAGATCGCGCAGTGGAGCGCGGGCTGGTTTCTCAGTCCGTCAAGCGTAGTAGAAGTGCTTTGCCTTGTTTGCTAGCTTGGGAAATGCGGACTGGAGAATTTCTTGTGCAGGAGCGTGCGGACTGGAGCCGGAGTCCGCTGAGTCCGGTTTAGCCTTGTGATGAGGTTATGGACTCAGGAGTTGCGGATTGGAGTCTGTTGTTAGCGGACTGGATCGACGTGTCCGCTAAGTCCGGAGGTGCCTTGGAGATGAGGTAATGGACTTGGGATATGCAGACGAAAGCCGGGTGTCCGCTGAGTCCGGCAGGTGCCTAGATGGCGAGGCTGCGGGCTCGGGTTTTGCGGGCTGATGCCTTGTCCGCAGAATGGCGGACACGGCTGTTGTGGAGTCCGGCTGTGGTGGTCCTGGCTTGGTCTCTGGCGGCAAGGCGGGCTGGATATTGGAGTCCGGCCTTGGAGAAGCTGGGGCGGACTGGATATCTGCACAGGAGCGGCGAACTGGAATGTGTGTCCGCGGGCTGGCGGACACACTTGTTCTAGCTGCGGGTTGTGGCGGTGATCCTATCGGCTAGGGCGGTGACCATACTCATCGTCGTGCCTATAAATAAGACCCATGTCACATCAGGAACAAGGAACCTAGACCGAAGTAAGTGAACAGTAATTGAGCTCGCGTAAGTTGCTGCGGTCTGGACTTTGTGTCCGCGCGGATTGAGAGTTGACCCGGTTGTGCTGTGCAGGTTGTGCGGATAGCGCTGGAAAGTCAGGACTTGGCTCTGATTGCGGTCAGGGACAGTGCGTACTCTGCGGTTAAGCAACAGGCGGTAAACAGCAGGTCGCGGATAGCGACCAGGCGGTCTTCTCTTTGGTGACTTGGTTCGGGGTTCAGGAAGTCGCCTGCTTCAGGCGGACTGTTCCATTCGGTGACGCAGCTTGTGCGGTCTGGAGGCGTGCAGACCGGCGGTGAAGATCTAAGCATTGGAATAAGGATGAGTCCGCGCGGCTTGGGTTGCGGTCTTGCGACCTGGCGGACTGAGCGGACTCCACAGCATTAGGTCGACGGCTTGTTGATTGAGTCCGCGCGGCTTGTTTTTTGTTCTTGTCTTTGTAACTGTCTCTGCTCTCCCGGTGTTGGGTTTTGGTGAAGCATGTCTCGCCATGTATGTCTCACCTTGTAAATAAGTTTGCTCTTGATCAATAAAGAAGCTTGTGTTGCATGTGTTGCTGGTTGTTACTGCTTTGTTGAGATAACCCCTGCTAACTCCACGATCCAGGAAAACTTTCAACATTATAAGTGGGCGTATTCTCCTTCGGTTTGTTGAGTTGTCAACAGGGTATCCAAGGGGGCGTCTGCGGTTTGTTGAATTTTAACATGGTATCAGAGGGAGGTTGTTGGAGTGGTCAAGTAGTGCTCAATAGAAGTAGTTGCTCGTATGAAGAGGAAACCAGTGGTAGAACCATGGCAGTGGAGAATGCAAGTTGTCTTGGTATTGATCTTCTTACAGAGGCGAACTGTGAACGGTGGAAGTCCTGTATGAAGAGCTTTATTCTTGGCGAGGACCTTTGGGAGGTTGTATGCGGAGCAGGAAGACAAGAGGATACTGCTGGCAATGCTGAGGCGATGAGAGCTTGGAAGGAGGCAAATGCGAAAGCGAAGTCTATTCTCAAGCAGGTGATCTCATCGGAGCTCTTGGACCACATCAGTGGATGTCGGTCAGCTGCGGAGGTCTGGACTTCCCTTGATGGGTTGTTAAGGAAGGAGGTGAAGGTTGCTGCGGAAGATGGTCCCTCTACTTCATATCAGGAAGAAAGGAGTGTTTCTCCTAGGCGTGATAGGAAGAGGAAGGAAGGACCAAGGTGCTATAAATGCAAGCAGCAAGGTCATCTTCGGAAGGAGTGCAAGGTTGTCTTGCTCTCGGCGAACGTTGCTCAGGTAGGGAGGAAGGAGAAGAACGTAGTTGGGATTTCAACTAGTTCTGGAGTTGATCGGAGGAATGCCAGTGATAGTGCAGCTATCTGGCATGAAAGACTGGGGCATGTAGGGATGGACAAGCTGAAAGCAATGGCGGAAAGAAGACTCGTAAGAGGCTTGCCTAGGTTGTCATCCTATGGCGATGGTCGGGGGTGTGCGGGATGTCAGGAAAGTGGAGCCTATCGCTTCATGGTCGACAAAGCACAATCCAGATGTAATGCACCATTGGCGGTTGTCCATTGTGCTCTGGTGGGACCGACCGTCACTGCCAGTCTTGGAGGCAGCAGGTTCATGCTGATATTGGTTGATGACTATTCTGGGTATACTTGGGTATACTTTATGAAGAAGAAGTCCAACATGGTACGCTTGTTTGTGGAGTTCAAGAAGCTTGTGGAAGGCCAGCTTGGCCGGAGGATCAAGGTGTTGAGGACAAGTTTCGGTGGTGAGTTTGGCTCAACCGAGTTCTCACACTTTTGCAGGAAGCAAGGGATCCGGATGGAGCTTTCTTGTGGACATACTTCACAACAGGGTAGTATTGCAGCTCGGATGATCCGTTGGTTAACGGAGACCTGCAAGTGTTGGCTTGAGAGTAAAGGCGTTCCGAAGGCTCTTTGGGCGGAGGGAATAGCCTGTGCTGCTCATGTCATCAACCGGATGCCTCTTAGTCCGATCATAATGAAGACTCCTTATGAGCTGATGTTCGGAGTGAAGCCCTCAGTGAAGCACCTTCGGGTGTTTGGATCTACCTGCTATATACACTCTCCGGGTGCTCTCAAGACAAAGCTAGTCTTTGTTGGGTATGATGAGCAGAGAAGAAGATGGAGGTGTATGGATCCTGCGACGAAGAAACTCATAGTATCGAGAGACATTGTTTTCGATGAGTTGACGCCGTATTGGGGTAGCTCTTATGTGGAGCTAGAGATAAGCAGGTCAGATGGTGGGCTGAAGGAGGCTGCTGCTAAGGAAGTGGAGTTGCCTGAGTCACCAGGTGCTCCAGGTTGTTCTAGCTCCAGGGCAAAGGCGTCAGAGTCGGGAAGAAGGGGGAGCGATGCTCCAGGACCTTCTTGCTCGAAGGCGGAGGCTTCCGGTTCAGGAAGCATGGGGAGCGATGTTCCAGGCAGTTCTTGTTCAAGAGAGGAGTCTTCTGGTTCAGGTAGCAGGGGGAGCATTGCTCCAGATGCTTTTGGTTCCAGTAAGGAGGCGTCTTGTTCAGGGAGCAAAGGGAGCATTGTTCCGGTTTTGCCCGGGAACGGAGTTGGTTCAAAAGCAGCGGAGGTGGTTAGCCATGATCAGGTTATTCGGAGATCGAAGAGGATCAGTAAGCCACCAGCTCGATATTGTGAAGGGAACACGGCGGACTTGGTCCCGTGTTTCCTTGTTAGCCCTCAGGTCGTGCAAGGGACTTCTGGCTGTGATGACCCCACTAGAATCAAGGAGGTGGTTGACACCAAGTCTGAAGAGGTGACTTCTCTCAGAGGTAACGAGGCTTGGACTTCAGTATCCAAGGAAGTTGGTGATACTCCTGTGATGCAAGAGTGGAGGTTGAAGCTGAAGAAGGCAGAGGGAAGCATGACTCCTTCTTGGAGATGCTGGAGGGCTCCCTCATGGTCCATGATATGCGGGGCGAGGACTTTGTCTTGGACATCTCTTCGTAGATGCTATCGGAAGGACCAGGTGTAAGGTTACGGGAGCTGCTGGAGTTATTCACCACTTCTCACTTCAAGGGGGAGTGTTGAATTCTGTGAAGTGAAAGTTGGTGAATGGAAGGCTTGGGAAACCTATCCGCGCGGACTACGCGGACTGGGTTGGCGGACTGCTAGGTCGGCAGGGATGTTGCAGGCGGTTTGCTCTGTGGCGGCCTGGGCGGTCTGTTCGCGCGGACTACGAGGACAGCAGCGGCGGTCTGACAGGCCAGTGTATGCTCAGCATGCGGTTGACTCCCAGGAAGTAACCGGGCGGATAGGAATGTTATCCGCGGAGTCCGGCATGAAGCGGACTGAAGAACTGGAGCTCGGCAGACCGGTTTGGCAGTTTCCTTGGTCTTGCTCTGGTGCAGCGGGAAGCCGCGGAGACCGCCGGTCAGCGCGGACAGGAACTGGAGGTCGCCCGGTATGGCGGGCTAGATCCAGTGTCCGCCAGTAAGTGCGGACTGGCCCTTGTGGCCAGCGGACTGGACTTGGTGGGAATTGAACCAAGTCCAGGTTGGCTCAGTCCGGGGAGATCGCGCAGTGGAGCGCGGGCTGGTTTCTCAGTCCGTCAAGCGTAGTAGAAGTGCTTTGCCTTGTTTGCTAGCTTGGGAAATGCGGACTGGAGAATTGCTTGTGTAGGAGCGTGCGGACTGGAGCCGGAGTCCGCTGAGTCCGGTTTAGCCTTGTGATGAGGTTATGGACTCAGGAGTTGCGGACTGGAGTCTGCTGTTAGCGGACTGGATCGACGTGTCCTCTAAGTCCGGAGGTGTCTTGGAGATGAGGTAATGGACTTGGGATATGCGGACGGAAGCCGGGTGTCCGCTGAGTCCGGCAGGTGTCTTGATGGCGAGGCTGCGGGCTCGGGTTTTGCGGGCTGATGCCTTGTCCGCAGAATGGCGGACACGGCTGTTGTGGAGTCCGGCTGTGGTGGTCCTGGCTTGGTCTCTGGCGGCAAGGCGGGCTGGATATTGGAGTCCGGCCTTGGAGAAGCTGGGGCGGACTGGCTATCTGCACAGGAGCGGCGAACTGGAATGTGTGTCCGCGGGCTGGCGGACACACTTGTTCTAGCTGCGGGTTGTGGCAGTGATCCTATCGGCTAGGGCGGTGACCATACTCATCGTCGGGCCTATAAATAGGACCCATGTCACATCAGGAACAAGGAACCTAGACCGAAGTAAGTGAACAGTAATTGAGCTCGCGTAAGTTGCTGCGGTCTGGACTTTGTGTCCGCGCGGATTGAGAGTTGACCCGGTTGTGTTGTGCAGGTTGTGCGGATAGCGCTGGAAAGCCAGGACTTGGCTCTGATTGCGGTCAGGGACAGTGCGGACTCTGCGGTTAAGCAACAGGCGGTAAACAGCAGGTCGCGGATAGCGACCAGGCGGTCTTCTCTTTGGCGACTTGGTTCGGGGTTCAGTAAGTCGCCTGCTTCAGGCGGACTGTTCCATTCGGTGACGCAGCTTGTGCGGTCTGGCGGCGTGCAGACCGGCGGTGAAGAGCTAAGCATTGGAATAAGGATGAGTCTGCGCGGCTTGGGTTGCGGTCTGGCGACCTGGCGGACTGAGCGGACTCCACAGCAGTAGGTCGGCGGCTTGTTGATTGAGTCCGCGCGGCTTGTTTTTTGTTCTTGTCTTTGTAACTGTCTCTGCTCTCCCGGTGTTGGGTTTTGGTGAAGCATGTCTCGCCATGTATGTCTCGCCTTGTAAAGAAGTTTGCTCTTGATCAATAAAGAAGCTTGTGCTGCATGTGTTGCTGGTTGTTACTGCTTTGTTGAGATAACCCCTGCTAACTCCACGATCCGGGAAAACTTTCAACATTATAAGTGGGCGTATTGTCCTTCGGTTTGTTAAGTTGTCAACAGGGTATCCAAGGTGGCGTCTGCGGTTTGTTGAATTTTAACACTCGTCTCGTGTAGAAATTGGAGTAGATTTAATTTTTTTGTATGCTTATAGTTTTATATTTTTCTAATTCTGTAAATACTTTTTATTCTACTCAAAAATTGGTGAATCAGGTGTGAATCCTACGATAGCTTAGGGATGTGTGTAGACGGCTGTTAGGTTCGTATTGCTCAAGTCGGGAGGATGGATAGTATTTCTCGTTGGCTAAGAACTTGCCCCAAGCTATTCTTGAAGCATGGGTATAGGTTAGTTCACTCGCATGAGTGTGATGTAGGCCATCATTTTGGCCCGGTTGAGCTTTGTACCATTCCTAACGTCTTATTCTCGCTAACCCCATTGTGCCTACCCCTCCTTTTGATTCAGCTCCACCATGATTTCACCAAAGCCACATAGCTAATCCTAGTCGCACACCCAAGTTGAGCTTTAGAGTTTTACATTTTCATTTTGGGATGTGATGTGGTGATATTACATGTGAATATGTGGATGTGCTCCAAAGTTTTATTTGTTTAAATTGTTAAAGCAAAATAGGATTCAAAAAAAAATATATACAAAAAAAAAAATTTGATTGTGAAAAAGAAAAGTGAAAAGAAGAAAAAGTTTGATTGAAAATTCTTTTTGCGAAGAAATTGTATTTGGATTAGGCGGTGCACACACCCATATGTTAAAAGTTAAGTCTGGGGGTGTGATGTACCCGCATATATTTTAGTTAGCTGATGGATTCTTTCTTTGATAGCTCATTTGGGTTAGGTGCATAGCCTTATTATTTATCCTTGTTTACCTCACCGAAACCCAAGCCCCATCTCTTCACCTAAATTCCTACTGATTCGTGTATGAACCCAACTAGTGCCGTGGAGACAATGCGAAAGGGCAAGCATATGGTCACCGACATTGGTGGATTCCTTTGGAGGTTATCTGGAGCCCCAATCTTTGGCAATGCTCGCCTAGCGATTAGTCTACTTTCTCCCTATGCGTGACCGAATGATTCACCGTGATTCCATTTTTGAGTAATAATAAAATGTTGATACGCATTGTGAAAAGTATAAACTATTTTGTATACTTAGAAATTTCTTCTATTATATTTTTATGCGTGCGAGCATGCAACTTCGCATGTTACTCCGTATCGCAATTTCCTTGTTAGCTAAATCATTTTCCTTATCTGCTTAGATTTTGTTTGCTCGGGACCCGCAAACAGTTAAGTCTGGGGGTGTGATGAGTCCGATTTATATAGGGTTTTTCGAACTTATATGGTCTAGTTTTCACACGTTTGCACTTCACTTGTAATTCGTTATCGTATATATTTCATCTTATCTTTATTTCCATAGGAAGTGCACACTTACGCCTATGGTTATGTATTTTTGTACTTTTATTGTTTGTACTCCCTTTTTGTGATTGCCTGGAATGTCTGCACATATCAGTGCTGGGTTTAGGGGTTGTGTGCATGTTTCGGGGACGTTTGGAAGCAGGAATACTACGCATGCTCATTAGATATAGTGCACACGACCACTGGTCGTGCGCCACTGCTCGTGCGCAATGTTCCCTGATTTCCAGAATCTGCTTGGGGTATGCGCACTATCACTGGACACAGTGCGCACGACCACTGGTCATGCGCCACTGATTGTGTGCATTGATTCCATTTTCTTCCAAATTCTGGCTGGGGAAAACGCACTACCACTGGATATAGTGCGCACGACCACTGGTCGTGCACTACTGGTCGTGTGCGTTATAATTTCTGCAATCTATAAATTCGCAGGTTCCGCCCAAATTCAGCATCACTCGACATTTCTCCGCCGTTTTTCTTCATCTTCCACCCTAGGGAGGTGCTCCGGCCAAGCGTTCACCGCCAAATCCAAGCCGGAGCTTTCTCTCGGCCTTCTCCTTCATCCGTGAGCTTCAACTAGGGTTTGACTCCATCGCCAACAAGCAAAGGAAAGCTTGCAACTTTCTTCCGTAATCGTGACATGAAGAAGACGGGCCATTGGAAGGTGGTGACAGCCCTTCTCTACCCCGGACGCAGTTGAGGACCGAGCTTGGACCCGGATTGACAACCCGACGATTCCAACCATGAATCCTCAGCAAGACTTCGGATTCGGTCGATCTTTTGACTTGTTCTTGTTTTCTTGTTGAATATTGGTGTTTGAATCTATTTATATTGATGATGTGCACTTTGGTTGTATATGTTATGTGGTTCATGTCTATGTGATTCCTATTTCATTTTACTGCTTAAGTTGCTTGAGTTGCGCCCGCGTATCCATCCATCCACCCTTGCCACACTAGTAATTGCTAGTGGCGTGCGTAGTGAAGAGGTGCTTACGACCCTCATTCCGCCATTCTCACCACCTCATCCGCAAGCCTACTCGTCCATCCGCCCAACGATTCGGTGGATAATGGCCCGACTAGTCTTCCATCCCGCATGGCGAAGCATCGCATAACGGCGTTGCATAGAAGTAGTTGATAGTGTTTTATTTTCTTTGTCCGCAATATCAAAACCCCCATCGTTACCTCCGACCTTGAGGACTTCAATCTCAAGTCCTCCTAGAAATTAACTTCACCTTACTGTGTTCCTTGAGAGATCAATACTTGAGAAAACTCGCCCTTTTTATATTACTTATGCGACCGGTTCACTACCGTGATCTTACGCATCATTACCCGACTCTTGATTTATATATATATATATATTTTAAATTTGACCTAGAAAGGCGCGTACCTGATATTCGACGGCTCTTCGATCCAATATAGAGATATAAATTTTGACCTAACTAAAATTCGGCGAGTTTCGGCGGTTGCATAGTCAATTCGACGAGTTTTGGTGTGAATATTCGTGAATATGCGACGAATCGACAACTAGGGCTGACCGAAACTCAACGAATTTGCATTGGAAAAATTTCTTTCTTGATGAATTTCCTAAGTGATTTCCTCTTGTTGGCCTTCTTCATGAATCCTTGTTCAGCATGCCCAATTATGTTTTGAAGAGCGAGAACTTGGCCTCGTCCAGCGGCTTCGTAAAAATATCTTCGGCCTGCTTATCCATCGGGACATAGCTGTGGGTTATATCCTTGTTCTCCACATGCTCTCGGATGAAGTGATCAGATTTTAATGTGTTTTGTCCGGCTGTGAGAGACTAGATTATGCGCGATTGCGATTGCGCTGGATGTGTCGCAATACATTGGAATTTTTCTGAACTTTAGGTTGTAGTTTTCGAGTTTATTCCTGATCCATAGAAGCTGTGCACAATAACTATCGACAGAGATATACTCTGACTCGACAGTAGAGGTTGTCATACAATTCTGCCTCTTACTGCTCCATGAAATAAGCCATCTTCGGAGGAATTGGCACGTCCCGAAAGTGCTTTTCCTATCATCCCTACTTCCTACAAAGTCTACATCTGAAAAACCAATTAGCTCGACATCATTATTTCTCGGGTACCATAGGCCAAGGTTTGGTGTACCCTTAAGTTATCTTAAAATCCGCTTTGCGGCGACGTAACGAGACTCCTTTGAGTTTACTTGAAATTTAGCGTAGATGCATGTTGAGAACATTATGTCTGGTCTACTTGCAGTAAGGTAGAGCAAGGATGCAATTATACTTATGTACTTGGTTTCATCAAATGGTTTCCCTTTCTCATCCTTATCCAGAGACATAGTTGAACCCATTGGAGTCCTTATGTTGGTTGCGTTCTCCATTCCGAATTTCTTTAGTAACTCCTTGGTGAACTCTGTCTGAGAGATGAAAATTTGATCTTCAGATTGCTTCACCTGAATTCCTAAGAAATACTTTAGCTCTCCCATACTGCTCATTTCAAACTTCCCTTGCATAAGATTGGAAAACTTCTTGCAAAGGTTGTCTTCCATAGAGCCAAATATAATGTCGTCGACATAGATTTGCACTAGCAGAATCTTGTCTTTTACTTCCCTAAGAAATAATGTCTTGCCTATCTTTCCTCTTGTGAACTTGTTCTCAAGAAGAAATCTAGACAACATCTCATATCAAGCTCGTGGAGCTTGCTTTAAGCTGTAAAGAGCTTTATTTAAAAACTAAACATGTTCAGGGAAAGTAGAATTTACAAAACCTGGGGGTTGCACTACGTATACTTCCTCTTTCAGATTCCTGTTGAGGAATGCTGACTTTATGTCCATTTGATAGACCGCGAAAACTTTGAGGAAAGCATACACAAGAAACAACCTGATCTCCTTGAGCCTAGCCAGTGGAGCAAAGGTCTGGTTGAAGTCGATTCCTTCTTCTTGTCTATAGCCTTGAGCTGCAAGCCAGACTTTGTTCTTTATGATTACGCCATTCTTGTTCAACTTGTTTCTGAAAACCAACTTGGTGCTGTCACAACCCGCATTTCCTCAACAAGTACATCGTATCAGAGCAAGAGGAACTACGGGTTATGATGCCACGTCGTGCAGGGGATAACTGCACATGCTCAGGCAACCCTTGACGCTTACTTTATGAGTTGAAATCCAGTAGTTAAATGCAAGAAAACCTTTTAGTTGAATGGCCGTATCTCTCGGCCTTAGGCATCAAAATGTGTGTTTGTACGCGGCCGAAACACTTTGTTTACTTATGACGATCTCCTATATGCAGTCTATATTGATACTACTATAAGAAATCATCTTTGTTTACGTCCTCTGGAAAATATGTATTCGGTGACCAAAACATGTTATGCATGGATAGACTAATAGTTTTGTTTAGCTTAAAAATACCTAATGCAACCTACCATAAAGTCTTCCCAAGAGCAAGTAGACATCATCTTAGCCAAATGAGTCACATTAGCAGTCTAGCATTCATATATATATCACAAGTAAGGAAAGCCACCAATGGGCGCCAACAAGCTGACACGAACCCATTGGGGCACATGTATGTCTGTACAACAAAGAAAAGAACTACATCGCTAAGTAAGCTCGGCTAGCTCCAAATACACTCGATCCAAGCACTAGCCGCTCAACCGGCTACAACCTGCACCTGAGGCATTCAAGAAAGAACACCTCAGCAATCATCAAAGCTACACAATATAGTAGGAAGTTCAGAAAATATGACGAAGGGGCTTACCGACCCCGTAGCAATGCTTCATGTAAGTATAATGAGTGAACAAAAACAGGTGGAAAACAAGTGGTAAACACTGTCAAGTCAAAGTGCCAAACGCACCAAGTGCGTGCAATTTTCATCAAGTCCTGCTCTATCCGCAGGAGCAAAAAAGCAAAACGCATGCTCATTCCATCATCCTTAGTACAAGAAACCACTATACGAATGAAACATAAGAAGCGGTTAAATGCGATTCAGCAAGGGTCTTTTGGTGGCAGCCCTAAAGTGGAACGCACCAATAAAAGCCAGCTCAAATCGGGCCAAAATGGTGCTCTACACCACAAATCCAAACCCAGTGGCCACAAAGGCTTACACCACACCACCCCTTACCGACTCCTCACACAAACGCTCCTGTCATGGTTCACAATTCGCCTCGCAAAACTCACCATAAACGAACCTATGCTTAACACCATAAGCAAATCGCACCACAACCCAAGTACACACGTTCCCTTCCTTCATCCTCACACATGACTACAAATTTCCAATGTTATGTCAAACTTGATAGAGTTTGATTAACTTAATTACATGAAAAGAATCACATGCTTTTGATCAAGGAAGAATCACATGACTAAGAAAGGCTACATGAACATGAATCAACTTAGCTACATGAATCACATGAACAAGATAAACTACATGAATCAACCTAGAATAGAATTGATAACTAAACAAAAAGAAGCATGGAAAATCGAATTCATTGAGCATAGGGAAATTCAAAAGCATCATAAGGCTAGTGAGGGATAACACAAAACAAGAAGAACAAACTAGGAACATTGAAAGAGGAAAACTAGCTATTTTGCACAATCAAAGAACAAGAAATAAGATTGGCAAGGGTGAAGAACATCGCTTGCCTGAACCGAGACGACGCCGCGACGGCTGCTCCTCTCTTTCCTTGCCTTGCTTTAGCCTTGCTCCCTTGAGTTCCTTTTGGAATGAGGAAGAAGATGAAGAAGAAGGTGAAATGAGGAGGATACATCTCTGTTTTCGGCCTTATTTCCTCCAGAACAGAGCTGGACCGTTAGATGCAGAATCAGGGAAATGAACGGCACAAAAAAATTGGAAACAATCGATTTTCGGCCCTATCACGCCCTGTATCACGCCCGTGTCACAGGGCGTGTACCTTAAGCGGCGTAGAAAGTCGGCAAATCCAAGTTTATCCACACGGTACACGGCCGGGTACACGGCCGTGACGGGTCGGTCACGCCCGTGACATAGGGCGTGTAACCCGTGTCTCGACACCTTGTCGACCAAAAGTGTCGACACTCGACAAAGCTTGACACGCCCTGTAACACGCCCGTGTGACAAGCCGTGTCCCCTCTCTCGACACCCGACCCTCGACACTCGACACTCGACACTCGACACTCGACACTCGACACTACGGGACACGGCCCGTGACACGCCCGTGTCACGGGGCGTGTACCCCATTCGTCGAGCTCAACTCGACGCAAGAAAAATTCGTCGAGTCAAGGAGGTCACGCCCAGGTCACGCCCTGGGTCACGCCCCGACATGCCCGTGTCGGGGGGCCTGTCACGCACAAAAACGACCATTTTCCCCTGTTTTGAAAAGTGTTTTTGTGTCGTCCTAGACCGTTTTTGCCTTAAGAACTTTTTACCCTTTTTTTGTTTTCTGTACAAGCAACCCATTTTGAGCAACATTACCCGGGCGCGAAAAAGTGCAAACATTCCCTAAGAGGCCTCACCGAGTCCCCATTTTGCACTCCGGTTTGGTGGGGAATCGTGCAACTCGGATACCAAAACAGCCACTTGCAAGCCTGCAGGAAAACCATGCTCGAACAACGGTCAAAGCCAACGTAACGCCCATCAAGCGTACGCAATCCAAAATCCGGGGTGTTACAGTCACTCCCCCTAACAAAAAGTTTCGCCTCGAAACTTTTCAATCATTTAGCTCTCAAGCAAATGCAAACAAAAAAAAACACTAATGCAACAAAAAAAACACCAATTCATATACCAGCTTATTTACGGGAATAAATGAGGGTGAGCCACCCTCATCGCTGACTCGAGCTCCCACGTCGCGCTTTCCACATTCTGATTTTTCCATAGCATCTTGACCATAAGAATTTCTTTTTCCGCAACACGCGATCTTGGGAGTCCAATATCCGGATGGGCATCTCCACATAAGAAAGGTTTGGCGCCAATTGCGGCACCACGTCCAACACTTGTGTGTTATGTCGCACACACTTGCGAAGTTGGCTGACATGAAACACGTCGTGAACACCAGGAAAGTTCACGGGTAATTCTACTTTGTAAGCGGATGCACCAACTCGAGCAAGAATCTTGAAGGGACCCACAAACCTTGGGTCTAATTTGCGCTCTTTTCCAAACCTTTTAATTCCCACCATTGGAGAGACTTTCAGGAAAACAAAATCCCCTACAACAAACTCTAACTCCGACCTTCGTCGGTTGACGTACTTTTCATATCGCTCTTGGGCGATCCGAAGCTTCTCCCGAATATGTCGGACGGCAACTTCCATGTCCTCGAGCGCCTCTGGGCCGAACAAAGGCCGCTCGCCAACCTCAGCCCAAAAGAGGGGAGTCCGACATCGACGTCCATATAACACTTCGAACGGAGCCATTTGCAAGCTTTCTTGATAGCTGTTATTATATGCGAATTCCATAAACCGCAAACATTCATCCCATGCTCCGCCATACTCAAGAATATAGCATCGAATCATATCTTCCACGATTTGATTTACTCGTTCTATTTGGCCATTCGTCTGAGGGTGGTAAGCAGTGGAATACTGCAAATCCGTCCCCAAACCCTCTTGTAGACACTTCCAGAAACGAGAAGTAAATCGGGAATCCCTGTCTGATATGATATTGACTGGCACACCATGCAGTCGGATGATCTCGTTCAAATATAGCTCCGCTATTGTCTTCATCGGATAGTTGACCTTAAATGGTATGAAATGAGCACACTTGGTCAATCTATCCACGATCACCCACACGGAGTCATGTCCTCGTGGAGATCTTGGTAGGCCTGTAATAAAATCCATTGAGATGCTTTCCCACTTCCATGTTGGAATCTCCAATGGTGTCAACTTGCCACCAGGTCTCCCATGATCAGCTTTCACCTGCTTGCAGGTATGACATGCAGATACAAACTGCGCTATATCTCTTTTCATTCCATACCACCAGACAATTTGTTTCAGATCACGGTATATTTTTGTTGAGCCTGGATGGTAGGCCATACTTGAGCCATGTGCTTCCCGACACACCATCGCGCGAATATCTCCAACTGCGGGAATACAAAATCGATCACGATACTTTAACGTACCCCCATTATCAATAGAAAAATCCGGTAATTCACCCTTTTCCGTTCGAAGAAATAAATGTAAAAGATCAGGATCATCCTTTTGATGTTGTCTTGCAAGCACCAGCCATGAAGGTTCTTCTATCATCGAATGACTTTGCGGGTCATATTTTCCCACGGAAATATCCATCAATAGAAATTCCTCCACAAGACGGTCGACTGAAAGATGAAATAATTTCCCCGTCTTCTGACTCAACGCATCAGCCACAACATTAGCTTTCCTGGGATGATACTGAATCTCCACATCATAATCAGCTCCATATTCAAGCCATCGCCGTTGGCGCAGATTCAGTTCTTTTTGCGTGAAGACATACTTTAAACTTTTATGATCTGTAAAGATTTTACACTGTGCACCATAAAGTAAGTGTCTCCACAACTTCAATGCAAATATCACTGCTGCGAACTCCAAATCATGCGTTGGGTAGTTCTTTTCATGACTTTTCAACTGCCGAGACCCATACGCAATCACATTTTTGTCTTGCATTAATACACATCCAAGTCCAACGTGCGACGCATCCACAAAAACGTCATAATCTATCCCTTCTGTCGGCAAGATCAACACAGGAGCGGTACATAACCTGTTCTTGAGTTCAAGGAATGAGGCCTCACACTTGTCATTCCACTCAAATGCCACATTATTCTGGGTTAAGTGAGTCAAAGGTGCGGCCAACGTAGCAAAACCTTCGACCAATCTGCGATAATAACCGGCCAATCACAAGAAGCTCCGAATCTCCTTGGGTGTCTCCGGTCTCCTCCACTCCATGACTGCAGCAATCTTTTCGGGATCCACTGAAATTTCATGTTGATTAATGACATGACCCAAGAATGCAACTTGCGGTAACCAAAACTCGCATTTTCTTAGCTTGGCGAATAACCGTTGGTCTCGCAATGTGGCCAATACTAAGCGCAGATGATGTTCATGCTCCTCAGCACTGCGGGAGTAGACAAGAACGTCATCAATAAAAACCACCACAAACTTATCCAAGTAGTCCTTGAACACCTGGTTCATCATATCCATGAAGGCTGATGGTGCGTTGGTCAAACCAAACGACATCACCAGAAATTCAAAATGGCCATGTCTTGATCGAAATGCAGTCCGCAGAATATCAGACTCCCGGACCTTGAGCTGATGATAGCCCGAGCGGAGATCAATCTTTGAGAATACGAAACTGCCACGCAGTTAATCAAACAAATCATCAATTCTTGGCAGTGGGTATTTGTTTTTAATCGTCACCTTGTTCAACTGCCGGTAATCGATGCAAAGCCGCATCGACCCATCTTTCTTCTTCACAAATAACACCGGTGCACCCCAAGGTGATGAACTCGGCCTGATAAACCCTTTTGCCAATAAGTCATCCAGCTGGGTACGCAACTCTGCTAGCTCACGCGGGGCCATTCTATACGGCGCTTTCACAATAGGCCGTGTACCCGGCTCCAAATCAATAACGAACTCGACATCACGATCAGGGGGAAGACCAGGAAGATCAGTAGGAAAAACACCTGGAAATTCATGCACAACAGGAATCTCCTCCAAACGCGGCAAAACAACACTAGTCCCCACAACTGAGACTAGACAAGCAAAACAGTCGGAAACAAACAACGTCCGAACACATACCGCCGAAATCCCTGGAGAATCCTGGCATGAATCACCATAAACACTTCCCGGCTGACCATTGTCCTTGATAAAATCCAAGCGCTTCCCTTTGCACTGGATGACGGCATCATAGCGGGATAACCAGTCCATGCCCAGAATGACGTCAAGATCCTCCAAATTGATCACCTTGAAATCAGCATTCGCTAAAAAATCGCCCAACAAAATGGGACAATCAAGAAGACCCCATTCTGCCACCACAGAAGCACCGGAAGGGAACTTCACCAAAAAGGCATTCCCCACTCGATCTGGTGTCAAATGATACCGATCCAGAAAGGTTCGAGCCACAAATGAATGGGTCGCACCAGAATCGAAGAGAACACGCACCCAACAGTTCTTTACCTTAAAGTTTCCTAGAGGGTACATATATAGCTAAGAACTACACGTAAGAGGCATAAACAAAACGTGAACCAGAGGAATGAATCGAACCTGAGATAACCTGGGGTGACATCTGAGCTTCCTCTGAGGAAATCACATTTAACTTCCCTTTTCCTTTGTCCAAATGCGGAGGTGGAGGCAAAGCCTGGAGTGGCCTTGGCTGCAGCACGAGCTGGTTTTGAGGGCACCTTGCCTTGAGATGTCCCTGTTTGCCACACTGGAAGCACACCTTGTCCTTGACACAACAGCGGCTCATATCATGACCTCTTCCCCCACAAGCTATACACTCCAAGTCTCTGGTTGGCGCACTCTGAATGGCGTGCACCTGCTCCTTCTTCTGCAGCCCCAACCGCTTGAAACATTTCTCAAATGGGTGGCCTGACCGGCCACAGAAGCTATACGTCTCCTTGTTCTTCTTCCTTACGTATGAGTCTTGGGAGCTTTTCCCTCCCACCAGCTTCCTCTTATCCTTCCCCATCAGTTGTCCTCTTTGTTTCGCATTTTCTATCGCTTCAACCTTCAAAGCATCCTCAACCACAGTAGTGTAACTCGTCGCTCCATAAGCACTTGCGAACTGCTGCATGTCGCTGCGGAGTCCGCCAAGAAATCTCTTTTCTCGGTCAGCTTCCGTAGTCACCAAGCTCGGAGCGAACCGACTTAACTTGCTAAACTCAATTTCATACTCACTAACTGTGAGTTTCCTCTGCTTCAGGTACAAGAAGTCATTCATCAAGCGGTCCCTTTCTACTAACGGCAGAAACTTGAGCCGTAACAGTTCTTTTAAGGCTTCCCACGAACATCCTGCCCCTAGGCTTTACTTTTCTCGCAACCACCAACCTTTAGACAACCCTTTGAGTTGATAGGCGGCAAGCATCACCTTCTGGTCCTCGGTAACGCCAGAATAAACAAACATTTCTTTCAACGTGATCACCCAATCATCCAAGATCACAATGTCCGCTTTTCCATCATAAGTCGGTGGTCCAAGTCGCTGAAACTGCGAGATAAAGGTCATCGCAGGAGGAACCATAACTGGGGGTATCACTGCCACGAAAGGAGTAGAAATGGTGGGGCCTCTGACAGTCTCTTGCCCTCTTGGTTCCAGTCCAGACATCGCTGATGACATAGCTTGGAGCTGGGACTGCACTTCCTGCACCTGCCTCGTCAAAGCCTCATTACTTTGGCGTAGACTATCCATCAGGGTATTATTCTACGTGCCCGAAGACTCGCCCTCGGATTGGGGAGTTTGCCTTGTCACTGGACGCTTCGACATCCTATTAACACGTTCACTCTTGTCAAGCTCAAACCCAACAAAACACACAACGGCTATGTACAGACCATACATATATAAATATGAACATCAACTGCTAACTTGCTCTGGGAGTTTGAGAATGATGGTATGCCTAGCCTACAGATGACTCACTGTCATCCCATTAACTTGTGCCTAACCGATGAATGCATGACTTTATTTGACCCAAAACCATGAGTGTACAGGTGTCATCATGTATATCTTTAGCTTGGCACGTTGTGCTCATGCAATGTTATGTTATGCGTACTGTGCGATGTAGTCTAGAAAAGGCCTTAATGCATGCCATGAGCGGTCGTACGCATCACAATGCTATGCATCCCATACTACATAACATTGCATGCAATGAAGAAAAGAAAATGTGCTAGTCGCATCCATGTGGTAAGGTTATGCATCCCATACTACATAAACCGCACATGTTGCCCCTATGGTGGATCCATATACAACCACATATTATGCATCCCATACTATATAATATGCCCCGTATACTTCTTGTCATGCCATGAGTGTAGTGTGCGTGCTTCGGCCAAGACATACTGATGGCACCTCGGTGTGTGTATGATATGCTGCTTACAACCAAAAAAGAAAGTTTGCCCGACCAATTGTCACGCGAAACCTGGCCTCTGATACCAACTGTCACAACCCGCATTTCCTCAACGAGTACATCGTATCAGAGTAAGAGGAACTACGGGTTATGATGCCACGTCGTGCAGGGGATAACTGCACACGCTCAGGCAACCCTTGACGCTTACTTTATGCGTTGAAATCCAGCAGTTAAATGCAAGAAAACCTTTTAGTTGAATGGCCGTATCCCTCGGCCTTAGGCATCAAAATGTGTATTTGTACGCGGCGGAAACACTTTGTTTACTTATGACAATCTCCTATATGCAGTCTATATTGATACTACTATAAGAAATCATCTTTGTTTACGTCCTCTGGAAAATACGTGTTCGGTGACCAAAACATGTTATGCATGGATACACTAATAGTTTTGTTTAGCTTAAAAATACCTAATGCAACCTACCATAAAGTCTTCCCAAGAGCAAGTAGACATCATCTTAGCCAAATGAGTCACATTAGCAGTCTAGCATTCATATATATAGCACAAGTAAGGAAAGCCACCAATGGGTGCCAACAAGCTGACACGAACCCATTGGGGCACATGTATGTCTGTACAACAAAGAAAAGAACTACCTCGCTAAGTAAGCTCGGGTAGCTCCAAATACACTCGATCCAAGCACTAGCCGCTCAACCGGCTACAACCTGCACCTGAGGCATTCAAGAAAGAACACCTCAGCAATCATCAAAGCTACACAATATAGTAGGAAGTTCAGAAAATATGACGAAGGGGCTTTCCTACCCCGTAGCAATGCTTCATGTATGTATAATGAGTGAACAAAAACAGGTGGAAAACAAGTGGTAAACACTGTCAAGCCAAAGTGCCAAACGCACCAAGTGCGTACAATTTTCATCAAGTCCTGCTCAATACGCAGGAGCAAAAAGGCAAAACGCATGCCCATTCCATCATCCTTAGTACAAGAAACCACTATACGAATGAAACATAAGCAGCAGTTAAATGAGATTCAGCAAGGGTCTTTTGGTGGCAGCCCTAAAGTGGAACGCACTAATAAAAGCCAGCTCAAATCGGGCCAAAATGGTGCTCTACACCACAAATCCAAACCTGGTGGCAACAAAGGCTTACACCACACCACCCCTTACCGACTCCTCACACAAATGCTCCTGCCATGGTTCACAATTCGCCTCGCAAAACTCACCATAAACGAACCTAAGCTTAACACCATAAGCAAATCGCACCACAACCCAAGTACACACGTTCCCTTCCTTCATCCTCACACATGACTACAAATTGCCAACGTTATGTCAAACTTGATAGAGTTTGATTAACTTAATTACATGAAAATAATCACATGCTTTTGATCAAGGAAGAATCACATGACAAAGAAAGGCTACATGAACATGAATCAACTTAGCTACATGAATCACATGAACAAGATAAACTACATGAATCAACCTAGCATAGACTTGATAACTAAACAAAACGAAGCATGGAAAATCGAATTCATTGAGCATAGGGAAATTCAAAAGCATCATAAGGCTAGTGAGGGATAACACAAAACAAGAAGAACAAACTAGGAACATTGAAAGAGGAAAACTAGCTATTTTGCACAATCAAAGAACAAGAAATAAGATTGGCAAGGGTGAAGAACACCGCTTGCCTGAACCGAGACGACGCCGCGACGGCTGCTCCTCTCTTTCCTTGCCTTGCTTTAGCCTTGCTCCCTTGAGTTACTTTTGGAATGAGGAAGAAGATGAAGAAGAAGGTGAAATGAGGATGATACATCTCTGTTTTCGGCCTTATTTCCTCCAGAACAGAGCTGGACCGTTAGATGTAGAATCAGGGAAATGAACGGCACAAAAAAACAGGAAAAAATCGATTTTCGGCCCTGTCATGCCCTGTATCACGCCCGTGTCACAGGGCGTGTAAATTAAGCGGCGCAGAAAGTCGGCAAATCCAAGTTTATCCACACGGTACACGGCCGGGTACACGCCCGTGACGGGTCGGTCACGCCCGTGACCTAGGGCGTGTAGCCCGTGTCTCGACACCTCGTCGACCAAAAGTGTCGACACTCGACAAAGCTTGACACGCCCTGTGACACGCCCGTGTCACAGGCCGTGTCCCCTCTCTCGACACCCGACACTCGACACTCGACACTCAACACTCGACACTCGACACTCGACACTGAGGGACACAGCCCGTGACACGCCCGTGTCACGGGGTGTGTACCCCATTCGTCGAGCTCAACTCGACGCAAGAAAAATTCGTCGAGTCAAGGAGGTCACGCCCAGGTCACGCCCTGGGTCACGCCCCGACACGCCCGTGTCGGGGGGCGTGTCACGCACAAAACCGACCATTTTTCCCTATTTTGAAAAGTGTTTCTATGTCATCCTAGACCATTTTTTCCTTAAGAACTTTTTACCCTTTTTTTGTTTTCTGTACAAGCAACCCATTTTGAGCAACATTACCCGGGCGCGAAAAAGTGCAAACATTCCCTAAGAGGCCTCACCGAGTCCCCATTTTGGACTCCGGTTTGCTGGGGAATCGTGCAACTCGCCTACCAAAATAGCCACTCGCAAGCCCGCGGGAAAACCATGCTCGAACAACGGTCAAAGCTAACGTAACGCCCATCAAGCGTACGCAATCAAAAATCCGGGGTGTTACATGCCGATCATAATCTATCCCTTGGGTCTGGGCACCAACTCCCAGACTTTACATCGTTCAACCTGGTTGAGCTCCTCTTGTATTGTCATGATCCAAGAGGCATCCTTTTTTGCTTCTTCAAACTTCTTTTGCTCAGCCTGAGACAAAAAACTAAGATGCAATAACTCTATAGCTGTAACTCCTCTGGTTATAACTCCATCGCCTGGGTATCCAATTATTTGATCAGCTGGTTGATCTCTTAGGTATCTGAACACTAGATTTCTTCCTTTTCCTTCAGCGGGTTCTGCGACATCAGGAGCTTCCTTTAGGGTTGGTTCATCTAGATGTTTTTCATCCACCATATCTGGATCGAGGACCTTGACTGAGCTTAAATCATCTTCTTTGACTGCTTCATCCAAGCTTAGTTCCTTGAACCTGGTACCTATATCTACACCAATAACACTAGATGAGCTGCTATGGTGCATACTTATCTCATCAAATACAACATTGATAGACTCTTCTACCACCAGGGTTTTCTTGTTAAAAATCATATATGTCTTACTATGACTACTATACCCTATGAAAATACCTTCTAAACAATTTTCACTAAACTTTGTGCGGTAATACTTACCATTACTAAGTACGAAGCATTTACTTCCAAAGATTCTAAAGTAGGACATAGTCGGTTTTCTGCCCTTCAGTAGTTCATAGGGAGTCATACGATGGTTCTTGTTGAATAGAGCTTTGTTTTGCACGTGGCAAGCTGTGTTGACTGCTTCAGCCTAGAAGTACTCCGGAAGTGAAGCATCGTTCAACATAGTTATACATGCTTCAATAAGGGTTCTATTCCTTCTCTCAACAACGCCATTTTGTTGTGGAGTATGCAGGGTGGAAACTCATGAAAGATACCTTGACTTTCACAGAATTTTGTCATGACACTAGACTCAAATTTTATTCTGTGGTCACTTTTGATTTTTACCACCGAGCAGTTCAATTCGTTCTGAATTTGTCGGATAAAATTAGTGAAAGAATCAAAGGTGTCTGGCTTGTGTTTCAGAAAGAACACCCAAGGAAAATGAGAGTAGTCATCAATAATTACTAACGTATATACTTTACCTCCTAAATAATGAATTGACATGGGACTGAATAAGTCCATATGAAGTAAATATAAACTTTTTGAAGAATCTGTTGGGTCTATTGATCCCAATGTCCCATATTTATAAGAAGTCAAACTAGTCAATGGCATACACACATACTTGTATTTGATGCGGGTTTAAGTTCATGCATGCAGGTTGTCCTTGACTGGACAGATGAACAAAAAGAATAAGTTAGAAGTCAGATAATTTGACTAAGGCAAAAGCATTGAGACCGCTGAGACACTTGAGATTGCTGAGAAAAATGTTTTAGCATAACCATTGAGATAGCTGAGAAGCTCAATGCAAAGTGTTGAGAGAACTGTTGGTCTCAGCAAAATTGCTGAGCAGGAAATAGTCTAAGCTGTGAAGATGGAAGTGTTGAGACAGTTGAGAAGAAACCACTGAGATAGGAGATAGTCTCAGCTGTGAAGAAGAAACCACTGAGATAACTGAGAAGAAACTGCTGAGACAGAAGATAGTCTCAGCTGTGAAGAAGAAACCGCTGAGATAGTTGAGAAGGAACTGCTGAGACAAAGCCAACAAAAATTATTTAAGTCCAGAAGCGTTGAGTGAAGCAGGTTCACTCAATGCTTCTAATGAAAAGCCAAGTCACCGTGCGTTGAGTGACTTAACATCACTAACCACTTAATGAGTTCTAGAATTTTTCTAAGTTTAGAAAGTGATGACCACTGCTGACATCACCAGAAGTCAACAAGTCAAAGTATTTCATGTTGTTGCGGGAAAGCTACAGCAGCACCGGATGACCACTGCTGACGTCACTATAAGTCAAAAAATTCAAAGTAGTTCATGCCGTTGCGGGAAAGCTGCAGTAGCGCTGAAAGCTACTATTTGTCCTCTTCTGAGGGAGGTGGAGCTCACCATCCTTGGCTGGGCCCACACTCAAATTGTGCCATTGTTTCAAATCAATAGATATAAAAAGCAGAGATAAAAGGGGATTAGGGTTACGAAAGAAAATACGAAAAATAGAGGCGGTTGGACTTCATCTTCTACAACGAGCTTGAAAGCCAAGTCCAACAGTGCAAGCCAGCAAGGTAGAGAAAGATAGCTGAAGCTTTTCCAGTTCAGCAAGTTTATTCTTTGCAAAACAAGGTGGCTGATTCATCTAATCAGCAAGGAGAGATAGCAATGTGAAGGATCGTCAGCCTTCAACAACAATAGTAATTCTTCAGTGCTACAGAGAAGTAGTTAGCTGTAGAAGATGACTAATTCCTTCTACAGCAAGAGAGATGGACTGATATCTGCTCAGTCCAGCAAGATAGACTCAGAGAATTATCTCAAAGTCATTGTTTTAAATTTATTTCAACTTCTTGATTAAATTCCTATAGGATTCGGGTTGTCTGAATCTGAGCTGCATGTAGGGCCTTTTGTGCCTGAGTTATAGGTGAGTAATTAGTTACTGAGGTAGGTGCCCTGCTGGGGTACTAAGGTAGGAACCAAGTATGGATCTGAGAGTAGGGCTGTCCTCCCAGCCTGAGTAGTAGGGCTTAGTTCCTGAGGTATGTGACTGTTGAGTCATTGAGCTATAGGTTACAAGTGTCACTGAGTTGTAGGCCTTGTAGGAGACTGAGCTATAGGTGCCTGGAAGGGCACTGAGGTAGGTACCTGGAAGGGTACTGAGCTGTAGGAGTGTTGCAGCACTCTGAGAGTAGGGCCTTATGCCTGAAGTTGTAGGGCTGAAAAGCCTGAGCTGTAGGCCTTAGATATAAGGCTAAGGTAGGTGGTCTGTGGACCACTTAGATATAGGAGCACTGCAGGGCTCTGATGTAGGAACCTTTGTGGTTCTGAGGTAGGGTTCTAAAGAGAACCTGAGTGTAAGGCTGAAGGCCTGAGGTGTAAGCTCTGAGCAGCATTTTGGAGGAGTTTGTGCCTTGTATAACATAAGTTAGAAAGGTGGGAGGAAAAGTGGATGTACCTAGTTGGGGAATCACTATAAATATCTGTGTGCTTTACAGTGTTGCTTGTTCTTCTCTTATATTGCAGGTACTAAGGACAAGCTCTAAATCACTTTGTAAGAAAACAACAAAAAGACATAAGATATTTTAAATAACTATTCACCCCCCTCTAGGTGATTAGCTAACCTTAAGTTAATAAATTTCAAGTGGTATTAGAAGGAGGTTGCTTAAAAAGGATTTAACAATCTGAGTATACCTATAATGTTAGCTATAAGACATAAGATTGAGGTCTGGTGTACACTGTAAGGAACTGGGGGCCATAAAGCTTCCAATCTGTAGAAAGGAAGGCTTTGGCCTCTGGAAGGAAAGGGTTAGACTATTCATGGAAGCTGCTGACCCTAGGATATACATCACAGTTAAAGATGGACCCTTCATCCCTATGAAGACCTCAGTTCTGGATGCCAACATCTAGACACCTAAATCTTATGATGAAATGAACAAAGATGAGCTCCTACTTGCCTCCATGGACAATAGAGCTCAAAAAATTATTATTAGTGCAATAGATGATTCAACCTTCTAAAATATGGTGCACTGCAAGACCTCTAAGGAGATATGGGACACCCTAGTTGTGTTCATGGAGGGTTCAGAGGAGGTGAGGGATGACAGAAAATCCATCCTCAACCAGCAATATGAGACCTTTAGACAAGGAAAGTTTGATGGCATTACTGAGAGCTTTGAAAGATTTTTCAGAATAGTGAATGAATAGAGAACATATGGAAGGGTCTTCAGCACCTATAAGCTGAATGATAAATTTCTCAGGTCCCACACAAAGGATTGGGACACAATGATTTATGTCATTAGGGAAATGGGCAAGTTAGATGTTGTCATATGAGATGCTGTCATATGAGATGCAGCTTGTTGCAAGAAAGAAAGAAGAGAAGAGCAGTAAGTCATAGGCCAAGGAGAATTCTGTGGCCTTCAAAGCTGATGCCCCAACCAGGAGTAGAAGGAAGAACTCTCCACTTAGGAAAATTGCTGAGTCAGATACTGAGAGCTCAAAGACCAGCACCTCAAACAGCCATATGTCTGATGAGGACTTTGCTGCCTTATCCAGGCAATTTCAGAAATTTATGAAGAAGGAGTATTGGAAGAACAGTAGGCCTTCCTCTTCCTAACAACATAGAAGGAAATCCTCTAAGGAGAACAATTATGCTCCTAACTCTAACAAATAAACTTCTTCTAATGTTATTTATTTCTGCTGCAGCAAACCTGGGCATATAGCTGCTGACTGCCCAACGAAGAGGAAAGAAGAAGGAGTGAAGAAGCACCACAAGAGGAAGAAGAAAGAGAATTCCCTTGTGGCCAAGAAGAAAAAGACTCGGTCTGACTCTTCCTTTGGGTCAGACAGTGAAGAAAAAGAAGCCTACATTGGGCTAATGGTTGTTGCTGAACGAGAACCTGAAGATCCTGCTGCTAGGATAGGCGTCAGGGCCCTCTATCACATTCAGATAGTGACTCAAAGGTGGATAAAGATGAAAAAGAAGATGTTCAGTGCTATGGATTGATGACAACAACTAATGAAGAGAGCAACCAGGATCAGCCTGGATAAGCTCAGGTAAATTCTAAATCTCAGCCTTCTATTTAAAGTCATGAGGCTAGCTCAGATTCTGAAGCTCAATCAACAAGATATGAAGGGGATTCATATTCTGAGGATGATGTTAACACTATAATTGACAAGTATGGAGAACGTCTTGAAGCATTCAAGAAGTGCAAGCTCCTTACCAAGAGACAGGAAAAAGAGCTTCTCAGTCTTAGGAGCAAGTGTGAAGTCGAAGAAAAGGCTCTCAATGATATGGCTGCACAATCATCCAAGCTTAAGGAGATCATTGATATGCATTCTGTGGTAAGATTCTAAAATGAGAAACTTATCCAGAAACTTGAAGATGATCTCCTAAATGAGAAATTACTGGTGAACAAGTTTTCTAAGCCAAGCACTGTGCTTCCCTTAATTGACACCCTCCTTACCCAAGTAGGTAAGAAAGGGTTAGGATTTATGGGACCTGCTAGACCTCCCAATCCAAAATGAAAGGTAAAGGGGAATGCACCAGTAGTGTCTCTAGACTTATTGCCTCAAATTTCTTTTCAGAAAGTCTTGTTGCCTTCTAACTGGTATGACCATGAAAGTTGTTATGGTCACTGGAAGAATGACAGATCCACTGGTATGGACCAATGTGGCCATAACTAAGGTGGAAGATACAACCATGTGAGGGCCCTTAAGGCTGCCCATGAGGAAATTCAAGTGGCCAATCCTGGACCATTTGTTTTTGGTGCCATAGCCCCAAAACTCAAGGATAATGCTTCTGCAGAAAATCTGAGTCATCTAGCAAAAGAAGTGACTCAAGATGAGTCTACTTGCAAGGCTGGAATGGCAGTTTTTGATGCTATCAGATGCATGTTAGCTTAAAAAAGACATGCAACTGGTGGCTCTCAGAAAAGACCAAAACAATCAGCTGAAATACTTACTTCAGTCAAAGGGCTGCTGAAAGAAATCAGAAATATACTGCAGAACGTCTTCCCACTATTCAGGGAGCAGTTAAGCCAAATGTTGCTCCTAAATAGAAAAGCAGGTATAATGTCCATGAGTACTGGTGTTGCGGTAAAGTGGGCCACTATGCTGCAGATTGCTAGCAAAATCCTTCAATGTCTAGAGGTAGCCAACCTATCAGGAATACTGCAGGAAGGCAAGCTTATTTTCAGACTAATGTAAACCTAGGACCCAATAGAAATTGGGGTCCAAAGGTGAGATGAATTGTGCTTTTCAGGTTAGTTCAAGTACAAATTCCCCTAAATGGTACTTGGATAGTGGATTTTCCCGGCACATTACTCGAACAAAGGAGTTGTTGAAAGAGTTCACTCCAATAAAGAGTGGACCTAAGGTCATCTTTGGAGGCTCTGACAAGGGAATAACTAGAGAATATGGTAGGATCTCAAATGGCATAATAACCATAACAAAGGTAGCTTATGTGGAGGGGTTGCAACACAACCTCATAAGCATAAGCAAACTATGTGACCTTAGTTATGACATTTCCTTCCACAAGGATAAGTGTCACATCAAGAGGTTAATTGACCAAAGTGTCATCTTAACAAGCACTAGGAGTGGGAATGTTTATTATTTAAACTTTTCTTACTTAGATAGTAGTCCCCCTATATGCCTAGTTGCAAATGATTAATCTCATATTGTGTCCAATGACACAAGAGACTGTTTCATTTGAATTATAAGACCACTGGTCAGCTCTTCAGTGATGAGCTAGTTAGAAATGGTCCCAAAATAAAATGCTCCAAGGTGGGTATCTGTGCTGCTTGCCAAAAGGGTAAGCAGACTAAGACCTCCTTCAAGAGCTTTAGGACCAAGTACTCAGTGAGATGCTTATATCTCCTGCATATGGACTAGTTTGGTCCTATGCCCGTTCATAGTCTAGGTAGGAAGGTCTACACCTTTGTGATTTTTGATGACTATTCTAGTTTTGCTTGGGTGTTCATCCTTAGAAGAAAGGATGAAACACATGATGTATTCATGAGCCTTGTCAGGAAGATTCAGAATGATCTTGCATGCTCAGTGGTCAAAATAAGAAGTGGTCATGGAACTGAATTTTAGTCTGCTGCCATGACTACTTTCTGTGAAGAGCAAGGGATTCATTAATAATTCTCCTCTCCAAGAACACCCCAGCAAAATGGGTTAGCAGAGAGGGAAAAAACGACTCTCATAGAAGCTGGGAGAACATTGTTGAGTGACACTTCTCTCCCTGAATATTTCTGGGCTGAGGCTATTAACACTACATGTCATGTTCTCAATAGGGCTGCTATCACCAAAGGCCATAAGAAGACTCCCTATGAGATCTTGAAGGGCAGAAAACCAAACATATAATATTTCAGGATCTTTGCTTGTAAGTGTTTCATCTTGAACAATGGTAAGTCAAAAGTGACTAAGTTAGCGGTCAAATCCCATGAGGGGATCTTTGTTGGGTACAACAATAATAGTAAGGCATATAGAGTCTATAACTTGACTAATCAAGTTGTAGAAAAATCTGTCCATGTAGTGTTTGATGAGTCATGCATGATTGATAGTGAGCTGTTAAGCTCTTTGCCTAGTTCTGTAGGTACTGAAGTCATGATGGAAATGCTCTCCATCAAAAATAAATACCCAGCTGTACATGAAGAATGTGGAGAGGGATGCTGTCTAGAGGAAGCATGGGACAGTCTAGCTGGAGATGAAGACCAACCAGCTAAAGGAAATAGTGCTCAGCAAGAAACAGTCAGGCTGCCCCAGCAGTCAGATATCTGAGAGATCATCCTCCAAATCAGATAATACGTGAGGGCAGCGAAGGTGTACAGACCAGAAGCAGGAGTTTCAACATAGCTCTTTATTCCAGCTTCCTGTCACAAGAAGAGTTCAAGAAATTTGAAGAGGCAAATCAAGACCAATTCTAGATTGGTGCAATACAAGAAGAACTGAAACATTTCAAAAGGTGCAAGGTCTTGAAGCTGGATCCCAGACCAAATGGACATAATGTCATTGGAGTCAAGTGGATTTTCAGAAACAAACTTGATGAAAATGGCATTATAATAAAGAATAAAGCTAGACTGGTGGCAAAGGGGTACAAACAGGAAGAGAGGATTGATTATGATCAGACTTTTCCCCAGTTGTAAGGTTGGAAGACATCAGATTGTTCCTTACATTTGCTGCCTGCCGGGGATTCAAAGTCTTCCAGATGGATGTGAAGTCAACCTTACTTAATGGAGACTTGAAAGAAGAGGTCTATGTAGAGCAGCCTCCAGGTTTTGTAGATTCTAACTCTGCTACTACTATGTATAGACTTAGGAAAGCTCTATATGTGCTCAAGCAAGCCCCTAGAACATGGTATGAGATATTGTCTACCTTCCTCATTTATAAAAAATTCTCAAGGTGGAAGATAGACAAGACCCTATTCTTAAGGGAATCTTAGGGCAAGATCATCCTAGTCCAGATTTTTGTTGATGACATAATATTTAGCTATACTGATGACAACCTCTGCAGGAAGTTTGCAAAACTTATGAGGGGAAGTTTGAGATGAGCATTATGGGTGAACTGAAGTTCTTCTTGGGACTCCAAGTAAGACAGACTGATGATGGTCTATCCATATCCCAGTCAAAGTTCACCAGGGAGTTAGTCAAAAAATATGGTATGTAGAATGCTTCCACCATAAGAACTACTGTTGGATCCCTAGTTGGATTTGGGCTAGGTTAACTAATTAGGATGACTGACCCACAATGTATAGCCAGGGTCATGTGTTTGTGTCCTATAGTCTAGAATAAGTCATAAGGTTAAACTTACATGGACCAGCCAGCAAAATACTTCAGGAGACTCAATACTTAGAAGACATTCAAAGTTCAGTATATGAGTTCAACGTTCTTCGAACTCAGCTCGACGATCTTCGATCTATGATCGACAAACTCAGAGTTAATTCTCTGAGTTGAGGTCGATAATATTCGAGCTCAGGTCGACGAAGTCTGGATTTCAACTTCAACACATTCTTTCCAGAATTTTTTCTCTGAACTCAACTCGACGAAAACAAAATCTGTGATCGACAAACTTAGACCACCGAATTCATAAGTTATTCACAGAATGCAGTTCGCTGTGCTAGGGTAGACGAACTTGGATCTCAGGTTGACGAACAAGTTTTCTCAGGTCGATGAACAGGATTTCTCAGCTCGACGAACTTGGATCTCAAGTCGACGAAATCTGTTCTATGGTCGACGATTTCTGTTGCAGTTCCAGACTTAGAATTTTCCTTATTTTCTGTCCTTATTCCATATTACTTAGCAGTAATTTCCTGAAGTAATTAATGCTCATATTCTCTGAATAAAGCCGTTATTGGCAGCATTGATTATGGTTTTCATCAGGTTAATTACTTGCTTAATTTATTGGGACAGTTGGGGAAACACATTAAAGAAAATATTCTCCAGCCGATTTTCATTCTCCAGGTAATCAGCAATCAATACAAGGAATTCAAAATTCAAAGAAGAATTTCGACAGAGGATATATAAAAGAGATTTTCTCTTTCAAAGAAAGAGAGGACAGAAACACACAAGTAAGAAAGATAACCAGAGAATACAAAAACAACATTTAGAAATTCTCTATGCAGAAAACACTTTGTTTTCTCCTTGATATTACTGAAGAAGAAGAAGACCAACAATCACTATAAAGAGTCTTCTTCAACTTCAACTCTAGGAGCTTTCAAGGACAACAATCTCTGAATCAGTCAGAAGTTCCGGGATCATTTCAAGTCGAGGCTGAAGACCTACACCATGTGCAAGGCTCCAAGTGATTCTGAAGGAGTCTTGACAACAGCAATCCGCTAAGTCATCTCAGTTGTTTGAGAAAGAGAAGATATCATCAAATCTCTTCCACCTCCTATATAAAGGGTTTATTAACTCCCTTTAAAAGTTTATTTGGTTTTTGGGCACCTGATCAAAAGCTCAAAGGGTTATGAGATCTCCCTGGAAATAGATCTTGTGGTGGTAGTCACCTGATCAAAAACCTGCTAGTGGATTCCTACCAGGGTGGTAGAAGAGTGGATGTACCCAGGTTGGGGAACCATTATAAAATTCTTGTGTCGTCTGGTTGCCTCTTTTCTTTGTGCTGTGATATATTTCTGTATTGTGTTAGAGTAGATTAACTTAGACTATTTTTCCTTTCTGTCAATATTGGTATCACTTATTCATTACTCTGATAAAAATCTAAAAACAGCCAAAAAGATTTGAACTACTTTATTCACCCCCTAGAGTAAATCAGATCTAACCCCTATCTTTCAATTGGTATCAGAGCAGGTTATTTTGGTTGTACAAGCTAACACTTGAACCAAAAGATCCTTGTTAGATCTTTCCCTTAGTTTTTGATTATTTCACAGCATGGCATAGAACAAAGACTATGCAAGCACCAGACCTCCAGTCTGCAACTTGAATAAATTTGCAATCTAGAAGGCAAGAATTAGGCTGTATATGAATTCTATTGATGAGGACATATATAATTATATTTTGACAGGTCCTCCTCAACCTACAGCTTCTACATCTACCTCTACTTTAAGCACTCATGTTGTTCTACCACCTGAATGGACAGATGCTCAGAAAAAGGCAAAGATTGTAGATGCAAAGGCCATGAATATATTGGCTCAGACTATGTCAGATGACATATTTCAGAAAGTGGCTGAATGCACATCTGCAAAAGCCATCTGGGACTCTATAAACCAGATGGTTGTTGGATCAACTGATGAGAGGAAAGACAGAAGATCAACTCTCATCTCCGAGTATGAGAACTTAAAGAAGGAAGAATCAGAATCTATTATTGACATGTACAACAAATTAAGTTCAATTATCAGTGAGCTGAAGACCTTGGACAAAGACATCTCTCTCACTGAGGTCAATGACAAGATCCTCATGTACTTCCCAAGCTCATGGGATTCCATGATATGGCCAATTTAGGAGGCCAGAAGCTTGAATGAGATTTCCATAGAATCTCTCCTGGGAAAGCTCAAATCATATAAGCAACTGATAAAGTCCAGGGAAGCTGTAGAACAGAAGACTCCTACAACATCAAGAAAGGAGTAGAACATAGCTTTTAAAGCTGCAGAAGAAACAGAAACTCCAACTGCCAGTGAAAAACTCCTGAGTCTCTTAGCAAAGAGATTCTACAAGATGACAAGGAAGGACTTCAGGAGAAAGTCATCCAGGCATGATGACAAACCCAGGTATGACAAAACACCCACTAAATAAATTGTTTGTTTTGGGTGCAGGAAGACAGGGCACTTTATCTCAGAGTGTCCTGAGAATCAAAAGAAGGAAAGAAGAAGAGAGAAGGACTCTAGAAAACAACATTACAGCAAGCCTTCCTCCAGCAAGCACAAGAGAAAAGAAAAGGGCTTTATTTCTGAAACCTGGAGTGACACTGAAGATGAATCCTCATCCTCTATCTCCAGTGAAGAGGAAGAAGAAGCTAAGGCAAGGGAAGTTTTCCTTATGGCTATCAATGCCTCCTGCAGCCCATTTGATGCTGAGGAACCAGTAGAACAATCAGATAATGAAGAATCTTTAGAATCTGAAGCTGATCGGGTATTATCATCTTTTGATTATAATTCAGATAGTTTCAAAACTGAATTTAAGTCTTTATGCATAGATTTAATAATTCTGAAAAAGAAATTAAAATACTTAGGGAAAAATTTAAAGATCATGAAAACTTTGTTTCTGAAAATATTAAGTTAAAAGATGAATTAACTTTGGCTCAAGAACATATAATATCACTAAAATCTGAGTTAGCTGAGGCCAGGCAACTTGAAGAATCCCTTAATGGGAGAAGAATCAAGTTGATGGACATCACAAGCACAGTGAATGTCAGGCTAAATGGCAAGCTGGGCTTAGGTGTTTCATTAAGCCAACCCCCACTAATCGAGAAGAATATATTGTCAACACCAATTAATTTTGTCTCAGAAAAGGGATAAGAGAAGATAAAAAATGATAATAATGATAGACCAACTGAATTAAAACCAAAGAATAAGAATAGGAAACAGAATAAGAAAAATCCTAACTACAACAATGTTCAACAGATTTCATCGAACTCCGATCGACGAAATGTGTACAGTTCGTCGAACTTCAGTTGATGAACTCCGAACACAAACTTTCACTATAACCATTCGTTAAACTACGATCGACGAAACCAATATGGTTCGTCGAGCAGAGATCGATGATTTTGGGGCCCAGAGAATGACTACTTTCATTCTTTGAGTGGAGTTCGACGAACTCATCCCCATTTATCAAACTCAGATCGACGAACTCACATGAATTCATCGAACCAAGTTCAAGTCAACAAAAACTTTAAGTCTTCTAAAACTTATAATCAACCAAGATATTCTTTTAATCAATTTAATCAATGGATTATACCACCTAGAAGATATCACCCTTTAGGTTATAAATGTCAACCTGAATATTCTTATATCTCTAGTTTTAGTTATGTGAAGAAAGAAGGACCCAAGGTAACCTGGGTTAAGAATAGCTAATCTGTTTCTTTATATGTGAAAGACTATCCCACCACAGAGCAACAGTGGTATCTGGATAGTGGCTGTTCTAAATACATGAATGGAAACAAGGACAATCTAATCAACTTCAAGTCAAAGTTAGGACCAAAAGTAATATTTGGTGACTCCAATTATGGCAAGACCGAAGGCTATAGAAAGGTCAAGATTGGGGCAGTCACCTTCAGGAAGGTAGCATATGTAAATGGACTGAAGTATAACCTTATCTCCATAAGTCAGTTATGTGATGAAAGGTTTCAGGTATCCTTTAATAAAATCTCATGTATTATTACTTCCTTAGATAACCATGTAGTATTGATTGGCACTAGAGTAGGAAACACTTACATAGTTAACTTCCAGTCAGCTAAATCTGAAATTTGTTTGTTCAATCAAACTAGTAACAATAATGACCTTTGGCATAGGAGATTAGGTCATGTTAATCTGAAAAACATTGCTAGACTATCTAGGGACAACCTTGTTAGAGGATTGTCTTATTTCCCCTACAAGAAGGAAAGCCTTTGCAAGGCTTGCCAATTAGGCAAGCAAACTGAAAGTAGTTTTAAATCAGTAAATAAAAGTGACTCACCTAGAATATTGTACATGCTACATATGTACCTTTTGGCCCTATTTTTGTACAAAGTCTAGGAGGGAAATCTTATACTTTAGTGATTGTAGGTGGCTTCTCTAGATTCACTTGGGTATTCTTTCTGAGATCTAAGTCTGATAACTTCATTGTTCTTACAGATTTTCTCAAGAACATACAGATTGAGTACTCTACTCCAGTTGCATTGATCAGAAGTGATCATGGTACTGAGTTTGAGTCTCTTCTTATGCAAGAGTTATGTGAGAAGAAAGGTATCAGGCACTGCTTCTCAGCTCCTAGAACACCTCAACAGAATGGGGTTGCTGAAAGGAAGAATAGAACCCTAATTGAATCTGCAGGAACATTATTTGTAGATGCTCATTTACCCCTATCCTTTTGGGCAGAGGCTGTGAGCACAACAAATTATGTACTGAATAGAAGTCTTATACACAAACTTAAGAATAAGACTCCTTATGAGCTACTTAAAGGAAAGAAACCTAAAGTAGACTAATTTAAAATTTTTGGTTGCTTATGTTACATTCACAACAACAATAAGAAACACATTAGAAAATTTGGAGCCAAGGCTAAAATGGGAATTTTTCTTGGATATTCCCAAGTAAGCAAGACTTATAGGGTCTTTAATAAATCTATCATGAAAATTGAAGAATCTGTACATATTTCATTTGATGAAACTACATGTTTTATAAGGAGAAAGAAGTTTCTACTAGTAACTCTTTGCAGGAACCAAATTTATGTGAGAAGTTAAAAGAACTGACCTGAATGTGCAAGTTAGAACTGATATACTCTAGAGGGGGGAGGGTGAATAGAGTATGGTGCTTGCTAAAAACTTTTTACAACAGTTGTTGTATTCCTAAGTGAACAGGGAAGCAAATAATATAAAGTAAATCTAAACACAGAGCAGTCACAGATCAAACACAAAGCAATCACAAATCAAACACAAAGCAATCACAAATCAAACACAAAGCAATCACAAACCACAGCCAGAAATAAGAGAAAGACAAGCAACCAGATGACACAAGGAGCTATAGTGGTTCCCCAATCAATCTGGGTACATCCACTCTTCTACCGCCCTAGGTAGGAATCCACTGCAGGATGAGTTGATCAGGTGTCCTGGGCACCAATGAGCTTTTGATAAGGTGCTCAAAAACTAAACCAGATTTTTTGATCAAGTGTCTTGCCACCACTGAGTTTTGATAAGGTCTCAGAAAACAATCACAAACTTTTGAAGGGAGTTTGAAAAACCCTTTACAGCAGAGAGAGAGAGAGAGAGAGAGAGGGATGAGATGATCTTCTCTGTCAACAATCAGAGATAAGATAGTGGATGTTGTCAAAGCTACCCCTGGGATCTATAGTTATTCAGGAAGTGAAGCTTTGCAGTAGGGTGATAGGCCTTCAGATAATTTGATCTCCAGCAAAAGATGATTTCAGCAACAGCTGAAATGTGAGGTGTCTAGAGTCTTGAATGATGATGTCCTTTGAATACTTGAATCAAGAGAGATCTGAAAATTTCAGTTAGTTGATCTCCTTTGGTGATGTGTTCTTGTCTGAATTCTTGAGACTGAGAATGTCTGCAACTCACTTTCTTTCTCTTGTGTAATTGTTATTGTAAGAGCTGTAATTCTTGTTGTTGCAGAGAATTGTTATTCTTGAAGATATTGTTGTTGAATAATAATAATTCTTTTATTCCTTTGATCTGAATAGAATTGATCCACTGTCCAAGATAGCCGTTAGCTTGTCAATAAATGACTTCCTTAATTGCAATTTGTCTTCTGGAGGAAAGTCCAATAAAACATTCCTTGAAAATTCCTTGAAACTTTCTCCAGATTAATTAAAAACGGCTACAAGATCTCTGAATTAAATGCTGACAATAATTCCACAGCTGTCTAAATTTGAATCTTGAAAAACGTTGAACTCTTCAGAGAAACGTCGAACTGAGCTCCACTATCGTTGAACTGAGCTCAGAGATTGGACTTAGACAGAAACAGAGATCGTCGATCTGAGCTCAACTATTGTCGAACTGAGATCAGAGATAGAGAATCAAACTGGAGTCAAGAACATCGATCTGAGCTCGAAGATCATCGAATGGAGTTCGACGACTTGTTGAAGTTGAGCTCAGACATCGTCGAATGGAGTTCAACGATCCGTCGAAGTGAGCTCAACGATCGTCGAATGGAGTTCGACGATTCGTCGTACTGAGCTCGACGAAATAACTTAGTGTCCAAAACTGAAAAACCTGGTCTTGAGGGCAGCTTCCAAACCTAACTACTAACCCTTACACTCAATTCTAATTGACCTTTAGATCTATACAATGAGGTCAAGACAGGTTTCCTAAGAGACTTAGTGATCCTTGCCCAAATCAGTAATAGGGTGTTCCAACAATCTCCCCCTATTTGGGTTAGGATTACTATTTACAAATATTGAAAAAAATAAAAACATTCAAAGCAGAAATGCAACAAACAAAACATTGCAGAATCACAGACATTGTCACAGATAGTTCAGAAATCAAAATAACTGTCACCTTACAGAATTACTCTTTTCCTTGCTCTTTATAAGGACTATTTCTCTGTTTGGATTGAGAGCTTCCTTCTTAGATCTTCTATCATCAGCTGCACCTAAAGAAGTTTGTTGCTTTGGCCTGGGCACTACAGCTTCAGGGTGCAGCTTCATGTAGCTTTCTGAATCAAAAACTTGCTGGATGAATATCTTTCAAGTTCCTTTTTACTTTGATTTGATAAGGTAGTGATACTGGAAGTGTCTTTGCCTTGTTCTCTAGCTTTCTTGATCTGATCCAAAGCAGCCAATTCTTTCATCCTAGCTATCCATGAAGTATGTTTGTTTTCTGGATCCTCAAAAGGAACTGGAGGCTCATATCTATTTGAAGGATTGTCTGGAGGAGCTCTGGAGGAGACTAGTTCTTTCAGCTTGTAAGGAAAGGGACCTGAAGTAGTATCAGTGGAAGCTTGTCCTTCCCTTAAATATGGATGTTGCCTCGAATGTCCTTTGTAATAAACTTGAAATTCTCTTTGATTTCCTCTATAATTTCCTCTCCTTGACTGATAGCCTCTAGATTGACTGCCTCTGTATTGGGATCTTCCCTGAGGTTGATAGGAGGATTGGCTACTGGCAGAAGGTTGAGATGCAGAACTACCACTTGCACCTGCATCAGGTGAAGGAGGAGGAGGAGGATGATTGAACTGGGATGATCCTTTATCATACTTTCTCTTTTTCTTCATAGCCTTCAGTTGATTTTTGGAGTATTGCATCCAATGTTCTATGATAGGACAGTTATGCAGAATGTAGTAAGAAATATCATTTGTGTCTTTCACTTTTGCTGGAGGAACTCTCTTCATTGCTTTACTTCTGGCCTTCCTTTTCCTTGCAATTGTAGAAGAGGAATCATCTGAGTTAGTCCTATACTGATCACTTTCTGAGCTTTGATCATCATATAATGCATTAATCCTTTTAAGGTATTATTTTTGTTGTTGTGATTGAGCAGGAGAAACATCAGAAATAGCAACAGTAGTAGCAGCAACAGTAGTAGCAGCAACAGCATGAAGAGGAGTAGAAGTAACCATGGCAGAAGAGGTTATGACAGCAGATTCAAATACAAAACTTTCAGAAACAACACTTTCTGAAACAGAAGGTACAGCAGCAGTAACATCAGGCTCAAGGATAAGTGCCTCTGTCATATGCATGCCCTCAGATACTAAAACAGCAACAACATCAGAACTATCAGAAACAGCAACATTATCAGTAGGAACAACAACAGTAAGATCAACAAAAACAGAAAGCTCAGCATTATATAGGGAATTTATATAGGAGCTTATTAAGTTGATATCACAGCTAGAGATGGGCACAATGGCCTTAGACAGATCTTCAGATTGCTGGTCTGGCAGGCAGTTGAAATAAACAGAATCAAAAATTGGTAACAGTGACCTGAGGTCCACTGTGATAACATCAACTGGAGGTACTGGAGCTTGAGCTTGGACTGAAGTAACAGCAGCAGCAACAGGCAATCTATCCACTTCATGAGGCATCTCCCCCTGCCTAGATTCAGTCAGTACTGGATCAAGGCACCAAGATGAAGGGCTTGCCTAAGGAGGAAGGAGAGAGGAGAGCCTGACAGACAGTTCTTGAACTGTTTTTATAAGTGGAGCCAAAGAGGTCTCCAGTAAGAGAGATAGCCTGGGAGCTATCAGCTCATATAATCTGTCTACAAGGGCTGGAAGATCTACATGCTCAAGAGGGGCTTGAGCAGAGGTAGGAATTGAAGGTGGAGCAGCAGGAGATGTTGGTGGAGAACTTGTGGATGGTGGAAATGAAGGTTGAGAGATGGGAATTGTGGAAATGGAAGATAATGGAATGGAAATAGAGGGTGTAAAGGAAGGTTGAGCAATAATGTCTTGAAGAAGTTGTTGGTATGAGGTGGATGAGGATGGTGGCTCAGTAGGGGATGAGGGAGAATCATCCATAAAGGAATCATCTATAAGGTTGAAGGATGGAATGTGAGAGGATGTGTCAATATCTAGATGTGGGTATTGATGTAGAGGATGGAAGATTTCTTCTATTATTGGAGGAATTGGAGATGGAATTGAAGTAGGAGAGGGAAGTGAAGTTGGAGATGGTGTGGAAATAATGATGGTGGATGTGACTGGTGTAGATGAAAAAAGAAGTGGAGGAGGAGGAGAAGAAACAGGCAAGTTTCTGTAGGGGCAGAAACTTGAGGGGAAGTGACTGCAACAGTCCTTGTGCCTGAAGTAGTAGATGCAGAGGGCCTACTGGGCTTCACAATTTGCCTGTCCCATTTTCCAAACAGGGCACAGGTGAGCCCCTTGGAGGCATTGATGTGCATCCCATTTGAAACTAGCAAAGCAGGGCATCTGTTCTGAAGAAACAGCCCTAATATTCTCCCAAAATTAACAAAGTTTTTGTTGATTTTCTTCTTGATTAGGTCAAAGAAGATTTCACCCCAATTCAGTTGTTTCCTGTCCACAAGAGCACCCATCAAGCAGAGCTGATACCTGGAGATGGTATCATGAGCTGAGTGTTTGGCCAACAACACCTTCCCAACAATATCAGCTAGGAATTTGTACTCAACAGACAGATTTTTCTTCAGCAACTTGCTAGGGTTTGCTTCTGAGTGACCCATCCTTCCAAGCATAGCAGAAAATTCCTCTCCAGAAAGTTCAACAAACTCTTGTCCAGATTTCAATTGAAAAATCTCTGTCAGGGCAGCAGGTGTTAGAAATACCTGGGTTCCTGAGATTGTGCCAGCCACTGTATTCTGATCCTGATTATGGGCAGTATATACTCATTCCTTAATCTCATCTGCAGCTAATTTTATCCTGGTAGTCATTATTATAACTAGCTGTTGTTCCTTGAAAATGTTCAGAATGTCCTGGAAAATTTGATCACTGTTGTTGAACGAATCCATGTCGATGTCAAATCCCGCATCAAATTTCATTGCGGCCAAGATGGCGACTGAGACGGCCATTGATTCCTGCAAAAAAATAAACAATCAAACGACCAAGTGTAGAGAAGTTTGGAGGGAAAGAGAAAATTTGCAGAGAGAATGAAAGCGCAAAGGGAGAACGACGGCCGAAAAATGAATTTTATATTATGGTTCAAAGCAGGAAAGGAAAGATCGTTGAACTCAGTTTGACGATCGGGCCTTCTAAAGGAAACTGAAAGGTCATCAATAGCATCGATCTCCGTTCAACGATATTGGAGAGCGTCGAGCTCCGTTCGACGATAGTTCAGAAGACAAAATCGTCGAACTCAGCACGACGATCGCTGACCTGAAAGAGATAGTTGAGCACTATCTGAGAAGCGCTGAACTCTGGTCGACGATTTCGGAAAGCATCGATCTCCATTCGACTATCTGGGGGAAAATCGTCGAGCGCAGTTCAAAGATCAGAAACACTCTTATACATTAGAAAAATCAAGAAGTTTGCCTAGTCTTGGTCAATTTTTAGAGTTTTTAAAATCTAGGATCTTATTTTAGCCTTCCTCCATCTAACATTCCTAACTGATTCTGGAAGAAGGTGTGTTTCTTTTCATCCAAGGGTTTAGTGAAAATATCTCTCCTTTGCAAATCAGTTGGGATATATTGAAGTTCAATTTTATTTTTCTCAACATTATCCCTTAGAAAGTGATGACTAATTTCTATGTGTTTTGTCCTACTATGGAGGACTGGATTTTGTGCTATAGAAATAACACTGGTATTATCACAAAATATTTTTGACTACTCTAAGTTGTTGCCATAATCTATGAGTTGGTTTTGAATCCACAATATTTGTGAACAACAACTACCTGCAGCCATATATTCAGCTTCAGCAGTTGAAGTTAACACAGATGTTTGTTTCTTGCAAAACCAGGAGACAAGTCTGTCGCCAAGAAACTGACAAGTTCCACTGGTGCTTTTCCTGTCAATTCTGCATCCAACATAATCAGCATTAGAAAATCCAGTCAAGTCAAATGTTGAATCTTTTGGATACCAGATACCTAGATTTGGACAACTTTTTACATACCTGAGAATCCTTTTTACTAAGGTTAGGTGTGACTCTCTAGGGCTCACTTGGAATCTAGCACATATGCATGTAGCAAACATTATGTCAGGTCTACTAGCTGTAAGGTACAATAAAGAGCCAATCATTGCTCTATATGTTGTCTGATCAACAGGTTTCCCATGTTCATCAGCATCTAATACAACATTAGTAGGCATAGGTGTTTTCATGCATGATGCTTCAGACATACCAAATTTCTTAACCAATTCTTTTGTATACTTGGTTTGAGAAATAAATATGCCTTCAGCATGTTGCTTGATTTGCAATCCTAGAAAGAAGGATAGCTCACCCATGCTACTCATTTCAAATTTAGAATGCATTTGATTGGAGAACCTTCTGCACAAATTTGAATCAGTAGAACCAAAGATAATATCATCTACATAGATTTGTACTAGTAGGGTATGAGACTTATGGGTTCTAATAAAAAGAGTTTGGTCTACTCCACCCCTTATAAACTCATTTTTCAGAAACAAGCATGCTATGGTCTCATACCATACTATAGGAGCTTGCTTTAGGCCATATAATGTTTTACGCAATTTGAAAACATAATCAGGATGAGTTGAAGAGATAAAACCTGGAGGTTGTCTGACATAGACTTCTTCTTTGATATCTCCATTGAGAAAATCACTCTTTACATCCATCTGGTATACTTTGAAACCTTTGTGTGCTGCATATGCTAAGAAGATTCTTATGGCCTCTAACCTTGCAACTAGTGCAAAAGTCTGGTCATAATCTATCACTTCTTCTTGAGAATAACCTTGAGCAACTAGCCTTGCCTTATTCCTTACAATTACTCCTTGATCATCCAATTTGTTTCTGAACACCCACTTTGTTCCAACAATGGAGTGATCCTTAGGCCTTGGTACTAGTTCCCAAACTTTGCTCCTTTTAAATTGATGCAACTCTTCTTGCATTGCAATGATCCAATGTGGATCTTGCTCAGCATCTTGAATGGATTGAGGTTCAATTTGAGAAAGAAACCAAGTGTGCTTCAGGTTTTGGTTGACCTGATTTCTGGTTTACACACCATCTGAGATGTCTCCAATCACTTGGGAAATTGGATGGTCTCTTGATGTTACTAAATCAATAGAAGGTGTTGATTGTTCACCAAACTGTGTTGTTGTTTCCTCTGGTGGTACAACAACTGGCTCTTCAAGAAGTTTCTCTTCATGATGTTGAATGTCTTCTTCATATTCACTGCTTTCCAATTTTTGAATGATTTGTAACCTGTCCAAGTCTTCTGCAAGAGAGTGTACCTGCAAAGGTTCTATGGTAGAAGTATTCTTCTCCTTGAAAGACATGTTAGATTCATCAAAAGATATATGAACAGATTCTTCAATTTTATGAGTTGATTTATTATATACCTTATAAGCCTTACTGATCATGGAGTATCCCAGAAACACTCCTTCATCAGCTTTAGATTGAAATTTTGCTAAATATTTCTTGTCATTATTGTGAATGTAACAGATACAACCAAAAATTCTAATATAATCTACTTTAGGTTTCTTCCCTTTGAGTAATTCATAGGGAGTCTTGCCCTTCAGTTTATGTATTAAACTTTTATTCAGCACATAGTTGGAGGTGTTCACTGCCTCTGCCCAAAAAGATAGAGGAAGGTGAGCATCTGACAATAATGTAGTGGCAGATTCAATAAGGGTTCTATTTTTCCTTTCAGCTACCCTATTTTGTTGAGGAGTTCTAGGAGCTGAGAAAGTGTGTCTGATCCTTTCACTCTGACAGAACTCTTGCATAAGAAGAGAATCAAACTCTGTCCCATGATCACTTCTGATCAGGGCAATGTGAGTATTGAACTCAGTCTGTATGCATTTGAGAAACTCTGTCAAACACTTAAAGTTATCAGACTTCTTCCTCAGAAAGAACACCCATGTGAATCTAGAGAAGTCATCTACAACCACTAAAGTATAAGATTTCCCTCCTAATATTTGTACTGTAATGGGTCCAAAAATATCCATGTGTAACAGATACAAAATCCTAGGTGAATCACTCTTATTAAGTGACTTGAAACTATTTTTGGTTTGCTTGCCTAATTGACAAGCCCCGCATAGTCCTTCCTTCTTGTAGGAGCCAGATGGTAGTCCTCTAACAAGGTTGTCCTTGGATAGCCTAGCAATAGTTTTAAGGTTTATATGTCCTAATCTCTTATGTCATAGCTTATTAGGTCTACTAATACAATTAAACAGGCAAATATCTACTTCAGTTGAAAGAAAGTCTACGAAATAGATGTTACCTTTCCTTTTACCTGTCAACACAGTTGTGTTGTCCTCTAATTTGATCTTGCATAAGGATTTGCTGAAAGTCACTTGGTAGCCTCCATCACATAGCTGACTGATGCTGATCAAGTTGTGCTTCAGTCCTTCCACATAGGCTACTTTCTTGAATGTGACTGTGCCAATCTGGACTGCACCATATCCTTTTGTTAGTGCAAAGTTTGAATCACCAAATATTACTTTGGGTCCAAGCTTGACTTTAAAGGATGTGAAGTTGTCCTTGCTCCCTGTCATGTGCTTTGAGCACCCTCTATCCAGATAGCATTGCTGGTTTGATGTTGGATAGGTCTTCACCTGCACATAAAATAATTTACTTGTTTTTGACCCAGTTTACCTTGGGCCTAGGTTGATAACCTTTAAATTCAGAAATAAATGACATCCCTGGTTGACTCTTATAACATTCATGATGATATCTCCTTGGAGGTATTATCCATTCAGTATAAGGGTTAAAGCTTTGGGATGAAGGACCCCTAGGTTTGGATTTTGATTTACCCTTGAAAAGGTTTTCAAAGCTCTGATCTCTACTCGACGATCGTGGAGCTGAGTTCGATGATCTTGGGTCAGATCGTCGAGCTCCGTTCGACGATCGACTGTGGCAGAGTTCAGGGTTTAGAGATCGTTGACCTGAGTTCGACGATTTTGCCTGAGATCGTTGATCTGCGTTCGACGATCGTCTAGCTCCGTTCGACGATTTCTGTTGAACCTTGGTTTTCTTAGGTAAGTCAGAATTTTTCCTAGCTACCTCTACAACTCCCTTGCCTTTATCAGAGATAAATTTAAATGGGGTTGTTAGTACTATAGGTTGACTAGATAAAGCACCCAAGCCCAGTGTACTGTTGAATCTTGAGTTCACTGTGCTTGTGATGTCCATTAGCTTGATACTTCTCCCATTAAGGGACTCTTCAAGCTTTTTGGCCTCTGATAGCTCACTTTTCAGTGAAGCTATCTGCTCCCTACAGCACTCCAACTCCTTAGAGAGTTTTAGGTTATCTGATTTTAAGGTACTGTGTTCAGATAATTGATTTCTGAGAGAAATGATTTCCTTCTCAGATTTTAATAAGTCTAAATATAGTGCTTTAAATTCATACTTAAAGTCCTCAGAATTAAAATCAAAAGAACTTATTACCTGGTCCTCTTCAAATTGAATCTCTGAGTCTGACTCTGACACTTCTGCATCTGAATTGTGTTGTGAGGCATTGATAGCCATCATGCAGAATTCCTTTTCTTCAGCATCATCTTCATCATCACTTGAGTTGGAAGAAGTTTCTGATTCTTCTTCTGTCTCACTCCAGGTTTCAGCAACAAATCCCTTCCTTGTGTGTTTGTTCTTGCTGGAGGAGGGTTTGTCATTGCTATTCTTCTTAAAATCCTTGTCTTTTCTTCTTTCTTTCCTGTCCTTTCTATCCTTGTTTTTGTTTTCTGGACAGTCAGGCACAATGTGGCCTGGTTTCCTGCAACCAAAACAGATAATTTCTTTGTTATTTGATTTATCATACCTTGGCTTGTCATGCTTTTTGTATGATCTTTTTCCTGAAGTCCTTTCTGGAATTTTGTAAAATCTTTTGGCCAGTAGACTAAGCAGCTCATCATTGTCTATGACCTTGTCTTCAGGCTGATCTTCAGTGGCTTTGAAAGCTATTGACTTTTCCTTTCTTGTGGCTGGTGAGGCAGCCTTCTGCTCTTCTTCTCTATTTTTGATGAGCATCTCATAAGACTTTAGCTTGCCCAAGAGAGCTTCTGTTGTGATCTCATTGAGACTCCTGGCATCCTTGATTGGCCAGATCCTTGAGACCCAAGTGCTTGGGAAGAACATTAGGATTTTATCATTTAGCTCAGTCAATGAGATCTCTTTGTCCAAAGTCTTCAGTTCATTGACTATCAGGCTGAGTCTATTATACATGTCTGCTACTGACTCAGCTTCTCCTTTCTTGAAATTCTCATATTGGGTTATGAGGTGAGATCTTCTGTCTTTTCTCTCATCAGCAGATCCTGAGACTATTTCAGATAGCTTGTCCCAGATGTCCTTTGCTGAGTTGCATTTAGCTACCTTTTGGAATATCTCATCAGACATAGTCTAAGCAAGAATGTTCATAGCTTTTGCATCTGCAACTTTCCATTTCTTTATTTCTGCATCTGTTCCTGATGGAGGTGGAACATCACTTGTACTTGTGTTCTCTGGAGGTCTTGGACACACTATCAAAACAGAATTGAAAATGTCCTCATCAATAGAGTTCATGTACAGTTTAATCCTTGCCTTCCAAAGTGCAAACTTAGACAAATTGCACACTGGAGGTCTGGTGCTAGCATAATCTTTGTTTTGGGCCATGATTTGTGAAGAAATAATTCTAATGATCAAAATCAACACAAACAGATCTAACTATAGGGATCTTTGGGTTCAGGTGTTAACCTGTGCAACCACTAAGGTGTGGTATTTTTAACCAACCTCGCTCTGATACCAATTGAAAGTGCAAGTTAGAACTGATATACTCTAGGGGGGTGAATAGAGTATAGTGCTTGCTAAAAATTTTTTACAACAGTTGTTGTATTCCTAAGTGAACAGGGAAGCAAATAATATAAAGTAAATCTAAACACAGAGCAATCACAGATCAAACACAAAGCAATGACAAATCAAACACAAAGCAATCACAAACCACAGCTAGAAACAAAAGAAAGACAAGCAACCAGATGACACAAGGAGCTATAGTGGTTCCCCAATCAATCTGGGTGCATTCACTCTTCTACCGCCCTAGGTAGGAATCCACTGCAGGATGAGTTGATCAGGTGTCCTGGGCACCAATGAGCTTTTGATAAGGTGCTCAAAAACCAAACCAGATTTTTTGATCGGGTGTCTTGCCACCATTGAGTTTTGATAAGGTCTCAGAAACCAATCACAAACTTTTGAAGGGAGTTTGAAAAACCCTTTACAGCAGATAGAGAGAGAGAGGGATGAGATGATCTTCTCTGTCAACAATCAGATAGAAGATAGTGGATGTTGTCAAAGCTCCCCCTGAGATCTGTAGTTGTTCAGGAAGTGAAGCTTTGTAGTAGGGTGATAGGCCTTCAGATAATTTGATCTCCAGCAAAAGATGATTTCAGCAATAGCTGAAATGTGAGGTGTCTGGAGTCTTAAATGATGATGGCCTTTGAACACTTGAATCAAGAGAGATCTGAAAATTTCAGTTAGTTGAACTCCTTTGGTGATGTGTTCTTGTCTGAATTCTTGAGACTGAGAATGTCTGCAACTCTCTTTCTTTCTCTTGTGTAATTGTTGTTGTAAGAGCTGTAATTCTTGTTGTTGCAGAGAATTGTTATTCTTGAAGATATTGTTGTTGAATAATAATAATTCTTTTATTCCTTTGATCTGAATAGAATTGATCCACTGTCCAAGATAGCCATTAGTCTGTCAATAAATGACTTCCTTAATTGCAATTTGTCTTCTGGAGGAAATTCCAATAAAACATTCCTTGCAAAATTCCTTGAAACTTGCTCCAGATTAATTAAAAACGGCTACAAGATCTCTGAATTAAATACTGACAATAATTCCACAGCTGTCTAAATTTGAATCTTGAAAAACGTTGAACTCTTCAGAGAAATGTCGAATTGAGCTCCACTATCGTTGAACTGAGCTCAGAGATTGGACTTAGACGGAAACAGAGATCGTCGATCTGAGCTCAACTATCGTCGAACTGAGCTCAGAGATAGAGAATCAAACTGGAGTCAAGAACGTCGATCTGAGCTCGAAGATCGTCGAATGGAGTTCGACGACTTGTTGAAGTTGAGCTCAGAGATCGTCGAATGGAGTTCGATGATCCGTCGAAGTGAGCTCAACGATCGTCGAATGGAGTTCGACGATTCGTCGTACTGAGCTCGACGAAATGACTTAGTCTCCAAAACTGAAAAACCTGATCTTGAGGGCAGCTTCCAAACCTAACTACTAACCCTTAGACTCAATTCTAATTGACCTTTAGATCTATACAATGAGGTCAAGACAGGTTTCCTAAGAGACATAGTGATCCTTGCCCAAATCAGTAATATGGTGTTCCAACAATGAAACCTAAAGTAGACTAATTTAAAATTTTTGGTTGATTATGTTTCATTCACAACAACAATAAGGAACACATTAGAAAATTTGGAGCCAAGGCTGAAATGAGAATTTTTCTTGGATATTCCCAAGTAAGCAAGACTTATAGGGTCTTTAATAAATCTATCATGAAAATTGAAGAATTTGTACATATTTCATTTGATGAAACTAACATGTTTTATAAGGAGAAAGAAATTTCTAGTAGTAACTCCTTGCAGGAACCAAATTTATGTGAGAAGTTAAAAGAACTGACCCTCACCTATGAGGCTGTTAGTCATCCTTCTCCACATATTGCCGAAAAAAGTGAAGATGAAGACACTGAAATCAGTGTAGAGCCAACAACAGCTACCATAATTCCACAAGAGGAATATATTCCCCTAGCTGTTGCTCAAATAACTCCACCTATTGAATTTGTCACACTTATAGATCACCTTGTATCTCAAATAATTGGAGAAATTTCAGTTGGTGTGCAGATCAGGCATCAACTCTACCAAGACTTGATGCATACCTGCTTCATATCTCAAATTAGCCCCAATCCATTAAATATGAAAAGCAAGATCCCCACTGGATTATTGAAATGCAAGAGGAGCTCAACTGTTGAAGCCAAAATTTGACTTGAAGGACTAAGCTCTGACCTCCGACTAGTTGTGAAGGACTAGAAATCGGCCCAAAGCCTCAGCAGGGAGGTCCCACTGCTTACCCGGAAGATCTCTGAGAGCTTCCCCTCCAAAGCCAAAAGCTGGGCTTGGAGCTCCTCAGAAAGCACAGAAAAATCCTCTTAAGTCCCGGGAAAAAAGTGCTTCTGAAGAACCCCTATGGGCCTATTTATAGTTTTCTGAGTTGGATCTGCAAATTACCACACTGAGCTGACCTGAAATTACCAAAGTACCCCTGGTTGGGTCTGCCAACAGCCAAACTCCACTGTTCTGAGGAGTTATATGCAGACCACCAAGGGCAAAAGGGTAAAATTACCCGGGGCAGAAGAGTAAAATCTCACATGGGTATAGAATTGTCAAAACGGCCCTCTCTCTGAATGGAGAGTAGGGAAATATCCATTGGCGAGACAAGCCCTCCTGGCCATCTCACAGGTATCCTTTTCCATGGGGCCCTCTCACCGATAAAGGCCTACTCACATCCCAAAAGGGGTGTCTCGCCCACTGCGGAGATCGCACGTCTCGCCTCCTGTGAGTGGACCACATGGTCCCACTCGCCAGCCAGTTCCTCTCATCCGCTTTTACTGCTCGCACCTTGAGGGCCTCTTAAGAGCCCAAGGTTGTACACAATCCCCGCTCTTTTTGAGATTATTTTAAGCTCAGAAAGAACGTCCAACCGAGGTTCGTCATTAAAGCGTATTTATGGACGTATTTATGAGAGAATCTTTTGTGAGCCCCCTTACTGAAGCCTATAAATATGGGGTTCCTGCCCTGAATAGAGGATGCTCCCTTGCACTCTTCCTCCTTCATTGGCTTGAACTGTTCATCATGTCTCACAGCTAGAGATTTCGCGAGCGCTTTGCAATGGTGCGCCGACAGAACAAGGCCAACGTGGCCGCCTTTACCTCAACTTTAGTTCGACCCCTACCCTCTTTACCGCCCTCTTCATCTCGCCTGAAGAGGATAAAAACAGGTGGCCCCTCCTCTGCCGAGAAGCCATCTCGCGCAGTCCTGGAGACTTGCCCCACTCCTCCTCTCGCATCTCCAATAGAGAAAGAGGTGAGCTCTCACTTCTGTCTTTACTACTCCTCCTGCCTCCCTTCTTAATTATCTGTTTCTTCAGGGAGCCCCCACAGCTTTACAACGATAGTAGAGTCCACGAGACGACACCGCTGTCCATCGCAAGGACTCTGACTCGCAAACACCTTCCACTCCTCCATCTACTCCGCCCAGCGAGAGGAGTGACGACCCTTCCCATTCCTCCGGGACCTCCCGTCCTCCTGGTAAGAAACCTTCCCTCTCGCTTCTTTGTCCCACTCGCTACTCCCACACCCTCCTGCGGGAGCCTCTCTCACCCTGCCCCTCTACTCCTCGCTCAGGCACCCAGACTGACTCGCCAGCTGAGGAACTCTTTAGATGACTTGTCGTATCACCTCCTCCTCCAATAGATGGGATTGAAGACTACCTGGGTGACCCTACGGACCCGGTGGAGATGACGAGCAAGATGGACGAGTTGTTCAGGAAGCACGCGCGTATCATCCATTCGCTGGAACTGGATAAGCAGGCGGCGGATAAGCGCATCGAATGGCTGGAGAACGAGTGCGCTCGCTTATCTTATGAGGTTGGTGCCGAGATAGATGTCGATGAGACCGATCCTCAGGCCACCATCAGCGAGGTCGATATATAGCTTCGTCTCGCTCACCGTGTACTTGACACCGTTAGCGCCCTCCACTCGCCGAATAGGCCCCCTTGAGCGGGAGCTCGCGGTGGCCACTGGAAATGGTTCAAGTATTAAAGGTAGTCTGTCTCGCTCTTTTCCTCTCAAGTGTTGTATTTTAATGCTGTAATAATTAGATAATACATTGTGCTACCGTTTCGTCGGCAATGACTGAGAACATGGTGCCCGCCGCGTGCGGGACGATATCTTTAAATATTTTTTGTTGCTAGTTTAAAATCTTCATTTCTTTTAATTTCCTTTTATTATCCTGTCCTGTGATTGTGACGGGCAGCGCAAAATGAGGCTTAGGAGAGAGAGAGAGAGGACCTTCGGCCGACTCTTCCGCTTCCCCTATACGTTTTCCCGCCCATTAATCATTTTACCATATCCACTATAAATACACCGGCCCTGGATCAGATGGATATCCGCGCCTCTTACTCCTGCCGTGCCCAAGCTCTTGCCCCCTTATTTCTTTCGTCTCGCAGATCCTTCTTGCTCTTTTCTCCCTCGGCCATCTCGCCGATCTTCTTTCTTACTACTTCCTTTCTCTCACCATCTCGCTTACATTCGCCTCGCCAAGGATGGGTAAGAAGAGAGTTGAGGAAGGCGAGGGGCGCAGCCACTGCGGGAAGCAGTTCACTGACCATGACTTCTCGCTCGGCAGGCCCTCTAAAGAAGACTATCGCGGATTCGTCAGTGCGTACCTGGGGGAGGGACTTGAATCGTGGCCCCTCAAGGTTGGCGAGTCAATCAATACTTACTACCAGGGAGAACTCGCCTTCCCTGTCTCGCACTTTGCGGCAGGGTTGAGATTGTCCCTCTGGACCGAGGTAAAGCAAGTCTTCAAATACTTCGGCATCGTCCCGACGCAATTTAACCCGAACACAATTTCGGTGTTAATCGCTTTTGCCTGCTATATGCACCGGGAGCGAATCGAATTCAGCTTGACGGTTTTTCGCAAGCTTTTCATATACCACACCAATGCTGATGGTGTCTCGTATTTCACCGGGCAAGGGATCAAGATGTGCGAGACGCCCAACAAGAATCATCATTGGCTCACGAGGTTCGTTTTTATTCGGGGCAACTTCGGGGGCGTCCCGCTCACACCGGTGTCACCCCTCGAGAGCTTCTACGCGTCTCCATAGGTGGGCGGCCCAGAGAAGCTGCTGTACGATTTCTTCGTCGGCAAAAACTTTGAAGTCAACTTCTTGCGGCGAGACCTCGACTCGCTACCTCCGATGCTCCCTGGTGAAGGTATTCTCGCTTTCTCATCTCACGCTTCATTATTTTCCGTCTTGCCAGCTTATCTCATTCTCATTTGTTTTTAGGGGAGCGAGTCGTACCTATCCACCCTCCTTATTAGAGCAACATCCATCCAACAAAAGGCCTCAGTCTCGCCAGCATGGCGGCTGAGGCGGCGAGAGGGTCCCTGGATCCCGCCCCTCCAAAGAAGCATACAGGCGACGCCCCCCCCCCTCACTCCAGCCCTCCCAAGAAGAAGATGAGGAAGGTTGTGGTCGTTTCCAAAGAAAAGAGAGCCCCAAAGGGGAAGAAAGAGATGTCGGGGTCCTTGAGCCCCAACTCTGTGGAGGGGTCCCAGTCGCCCCGCTCGCCTCCTCATCAGGCCGTCTCGCCTACTCGCGAGACAGCTCTTCCTGACCAGCCTGCGGCCGCCTCCAATCAACTGGCTGCCACCACTTCTCGCGAAGGCGCCTCCTCCAGCCATTTCGCCCCCTCTTCCCATATGAACTTCAACTTGGGCCCCGCAGTTTCAGACGCCGTCGGCGACCCTGTTCTGATGTGGGGGTGGGACTTCAATCACGTGTCCATCTCCACTCTCCTTCCCCCTTGGATGGAGCAGGAGGTTCCTACTAGCCACGCTTTTGCCGTGGGGTACGGTCTTTACCGCGGTCTCGATGTAGTCTCCCCCGAGAGCGAGTCTATGCGGGATCTCGTCCTAAAGTCCTCCCACGCCCAAATGCGTACTTTGGAGTTCTCGCACCGCGCCTCGCGTCGCCTAATATACATCAATAAAAAATGGAAGGACAGCGAGACGAGATTGGCGTCGGAGCGAGAGAGCCTGGCATCGGAGCAAGAGAAATCAAAAGACCTTATGAAAAGGTTGTCTGTCGCCGAGACCCTCCTCGCCAAATCCTAGGGCGACGTGGTAAGCCTTAGCATTACCCTTGGATTTTCCTTCTTCAATACACTTTACTAATGACTGGGCGTCTTGCAGAATGCCGAGACGGCGGAGCGGTTGCATTCGCGCGTGGCGGCCCTGGAGGAGGAGGTCAAGGATTTGAAAGTCGAGAAAGCTCGCCTTCAGGACAACGCCGCATCATCGTCTCGCCGCGAACCCTTCCAGGCACCGCCGCATTATTCCTTTGATGAAGTTGAAGAGCAGTGCCGAGACTCTAGCATCAGGGCGGCAGAGCTGATCCTAAAAATGATGAAGGACATGGGGGTCATGAAGGATGGCTCTGAGACGGTGACCATTCGTGATTTGGTACCCCAGCTCAATGGCGAGGAGAGCGAGGATTCTTCTTCCGGCGAGGAGAAATCACGTGCTTCCTCCAAGATCAAGAATCCCTCTCCCCTCCTCTTTTTGCTGCTGTAAAACTTAAAACTACTCTTTTTTGAGCTTCAATTTGTGATACATGACATAGTGATGGATCAACTGTACATACTGTATTGCTTGTTATTTTGTTTTTTATTTCGCGAAACGAATTGTTGGTTTGTTTTGGCTTGCGAGACGGTGCCACCTACCCGTCTCATCTCCTCGCCCTTACTTTTTATAGTTTGCTTTATTTTGTTCACTGTGAGACGACTCTTTGATGCGCTCACGCCCGCGAGACGGTGCTACATCGTCTCGCTGCCTTGTTGAAAGGCTCTCCTTTTTTCAGAGCGCGATTCGTCACTTCCCTTGTCTTTTTTATGCGTGAGAGTCGACAACATTCTCTCCTTTCCTTAAGGTACTCCCTGCGCGAGTGGCTCCTAGTGATATAGCTGGTCCCCAATCATCAGGACAAGTCTTCTGTCTCGCGCGAGTGCTCTCTCGCCCAGGGCAAGACCGCCCCTGAGGCCGCCAGCTGGGAGTGCCTCCACTCGCAATGCTCTAGCCTTTATCTTAGTTTATTTTTGAAAAGATTAAGCAGGGATGTTGCTTAACGATATTTACCCAACCATTCTGTCATCGAGTGAGTTTGCTGTCCTGCAAGCATGATGGGAGCCTGCGCAACGGGACTACCGGGGGCCGAGCCAGGCTCGGGGTGGTGTAGAATTCTTAAGTATCAAGAACCAAGACTTCAAGAACCAGACCTCTCCCCCACAGGCGAGCCTTCGGACCTGCCAGCTAATGAGAGCCTCTGCAGCGGGTCTACCTGGGGCCGAGCCGTGCTCGGGGTAGTGCAAAAGTAACCAAGGACCAAGAACCAAGCTTATCCCCCACAGGCGAGCCTTCGGACCTGCAAGCTAATGAGAGCCTGCGCAGCGGGTCTACCTGGGGCCGAGCCGTGCTCGAGTTAATGCAAAATTAACCAAGGACCAATAACCAAGCCTCTCCCCTACAAGCGAGCCTTCAGGCCTGCCAGCTAATGAGAGCCTGCGCAGTGGGTCTACCTGGGGCCGAGCCGCGCTCGGGGTAGTGCAAAAGTAACCAAGGACCAAGAACCAAGCCTCTCCCCCACAGGCGAGCCTTAGGATCTGTCAGCTAATGACAGCATGCGCAGCGGGTCTACCTAGGGCCGAGCCGCGCTCGGGGTAGTGCAAAAGTAACCAAGGACCAAGAACCAAGCCTCTCCCCCACAGGCGAACCTCCGGACCTGCCAGCTAATGAGATCCTGCGCGGCGGGTCTACCTGGGGCTGAGCCACGCTCAGGGTAGTGCAAAAGTAACCAAGGACCAATAACCAAGCCTCTCCCCCACAGGCGAGCCTTCAGACCTGCCAGCTAATGAGAGCCTGCGTAGCGGGTCTACCTGGGGCCGAGCCTTGCCCGGGGTAGTGTAAAAGTAACCAAGAACCAAGAACCAAGCCAATCCACCACAGGAGAGCCTTCAGACCTGCGAGCTAATGAGAGCCTGTGTAGCGGATCTACCTGGAGCCGAGCCGTGCTCGGGGTAGTGCAAAAGTAACCAAGGACCAAGAACCAAGCCTCTCCCCCACCGGCGAGCCTTCAGATCTGCTAGCTAATGAGAACCTGTACAGCATGTCTACTTGGGGCTGAGCCGCGCTCGAGGTAGTGCAAAAGTAAGCAAGGACCAAGAACCAAGCCTCTCCACCGCAGGCGAGCCTTCGGACCTGCCAGCTATTGAGAGCCTGCGCAGCGGGTCTACCGGGGGCCGAGCCGCGCTCAGGGTAGTGCAAAAGTAACCAAGGATAAAGAACCAAGCCTCTCCGCCACGGGAGAGCCTTCAGACCTGCCAGCTAATGAGAGCCTGCGCAGCGGGTCTACCTGGGGCTGAGCCACGCTCAGGGTAGTGCAAAAGTAACTAAGGACCAATAACCAAGCCTCTCCCCACAGGCGAGCCTTCAGACCTGCCAGCTAATGAGAGCCTGCGTAGCGGGTATACCTTGGGCCAAGCCTTGCTCGGGGTAGTGCAAAAGTAACCAAGAACCAAGAACCAAGCCAATCCACCACAGGAGAGCCTTCAGACCTGCGAGCTAATGAGAGCCTGTGTAGCGGATCTACCTGGAGCCGAGCCGTGCTCGGGGTAGTGCAAAAGTAACCAAGGACCAAGGACCAAGCCTCTCCCCCACCGGCGAGCCTTCGGATCTGCCAGCTAATGAGAACCTGTACAGCGTGTCTACTTGGGGCTGAGCCGCGCTCGAGGTAGTGCAAAAGTAAGCAAGGACCAAGAACCAAGCCTCTCCACCACAGGCGAGCCTTCGGACCTGCCAGCTATTGAGAGCCTGCGCAGCGGGTCTACCGGGGGCCGAGTCGCGCTCGGGGTAGTGTAAAAGTAACCAAGGATAAAGAACCAAGCCTCTCCGCCACAGAAGAGCCTTCAGACCTGCCAGCTAATGAGAGCCTGCACAGCGGGTCTACCTGGGACCGAACCACGCTCGGGGTAGTGCAAAAGTAACCAAGGTCCAAGAACTAAGCCTCTCCCTCACAGGCGAGCCTTCGGACCTGCCAGCTAATGAGAGCCTGCGCAGTGGGTCTACCTGGAGCCGAGCCGCGCTCGGGGTAGTGCAAAAGTAACCAAGGACCAAGAACCAAGCCTCTCCCCCAGAGGCGAGCCTTCAGACCTGCCAACTAATGAGAGGTTGTGCAGCGCGTCTACCTGGGGCCGAGCCTCTCTCGGGGTAGTGCAAAAGTAACCAAGGACCAAGAACCAAGCCTCTTCCCCGCAAGCGAGCCTTCAGACCTGCCAGCTAATGAGGGCCTACGCAGCAGGTCTACCTGGGGCCGAGCCGTGCTTGGGGCAGTGCAAAAGTAACCAAGGACCAAGAACCAAGCCTCTCCCCCACAGGCGAGCCTTCGGACCTGCCAGCTAATGAGAGCCTGCATAGCAGGTCTACCTGGGGCCGAGCCATGCTTGGGGTAGTACAAAAGTAACCAAGGACCAAGAACCAAGCCTCTCCCCCACAGGTAAGCCTTCGGACCTGCCAGCTAATGAGAGCCTGCACAGCGGGTTTACCTCGGGCCGAGCCGCGCTCGGGGTAGTGCAAAAGTAACCAAGGACCAAGAACCAAGCCTTTCCCCCAGAGGCGATCCTTCGGACCTGCCAGCTAATGAGATTCTGCGCAGCAGGTCTACATGGGGCCGAGCCGCGCTCGGGGTAGTGCAAAAGGTCTCATCTTCCTGCCACTAGAATTTCACAATAAGCAAAAGCAAGAAGTAATTTGAGGAATATATTATAATAAACTAGATTTGAGTTACAATTTTTCCTCTCCCTTCTCACGGGTAGAAATGCTTCAATTCATCGCCGCTCCAGGTGTGGCTCATGGTCCCACCCTCCACATCCTGGAGGTGGTAACCTCCCGTTCTTAGGACCCTTTTGACAATATAGGGCCCTTCCCAATTTGAGTTGAGCTTGCCCACGGGGGCAGATCTTCCTGCAGCATCAACTTTCCTTAGTACTAGATCTCTCCCCGCGAACTGTTTGATCCTGATGTGCTTGTCAAAGTATTTGCCATTCGTTGCTTGATCTCTTCCTGCCTTATAGCTGCGACATAACGCAGCTCTTCCACCATATCCAAAGAGAGGCATAGCTCCCCTTCGTTTCCTAGCCTCCAAGCCTCATCTCCATCACCTGCAGCCGTGACTCGTGGGGATTGAACCTTAAACTCCACGGGAAGGACCACCTCACACCCATGGGAAAGTTTGAAGGGGGTCTCACCGGTAGCCGTGTTTGGGGTCATCCGCAAGGACCACAATACGGAGGGGAGCTATTCCACCCAACTCCCCCTCAAGTTCTCTACCTTCTTCTTGAGCAGGTTCACGATGATCTTGTTGACCGCCTCCACCTGTCCGTTGCTCCTAGGGTGGTGCACGGAGGCAAACCTGAGGTCTATCCCCAGTTAAGCGCAGAAGCTGATGAACTCTTCGCTGGCAAACTTTGGTCCATTTTCTATTACGATCGCTTGAGGGAGCCCGTGCATACATATAATCTCCCCGTATAAAAAATTCCAGATGACCTGTGAGGTGACCTTGGCCAACTCCTTGACCTCCAGCCACTTCGACAAATAATCAATCATGACTAGGAGGAATCTCCTCTGCCCACTAGCCGGGGGAAAAGGTCCGACCAAGTCAATCCCCCAGATGGCAAAAGGCCATGGTGCTATGATTCTTTAGAGCCTTTGAATGGGAAGAGCTAGAGGGAGCATATAGCTGACACTTCTGGCACCTCCTCATAAACTCAGCTGCATCCTTTCTTAGGGTCTGCCAGAAGTACCCTTGCCTCACCACCCTTGCTTCGAACATCCTTCCTCTTGAGTGACTTCCGCACTCTCCTGAATGCACCTCCTCCAGGATCCTCGGGACCTCCTGCTCGGTCACACACCTTGCCAGGAGCCCTGACAACATCTTTCGATGCAACCCTCCTTCCAGCATCAGGTAGTGAGCTGCCTTGTGCCTGAAGCTTTTCTTGTCCTTGGTCCCCTCTGGAAGCTCACCGGTGGATATGATGGTCACCAACAGATCCACCCACGAGGGTCTCCGATCCTCCTCCATCAACTCTCCTTCCTTGATAGTCGGTCGAAATAGCTCAGTCAAGGTCCCCCCTCCTCGAGGTCCAAACTTGGCCAATCGATCAGCATCCATACTTTCTTCCCTTGGAACATGTTGTATTGATAATGTTCGGAATCCTTCGATGATCTCCCTCACCTTTGATAAGTACTTCACAAGGGTGAGATCCCGAGCTTCGAACTCTCCTCGGATCTGTGACGCCACCACCATCAAGTCCGTAAAAGCCTCCGCATCCTAGATCTCAAGCTCCTTTGTCAAACGGAGGCCGGCTATCACAGCCTCGTACTCCGCCTGATTGTTGGTTGCCGAAAAGTATAAAAACACCGCTTGCTCTATGGTGACCCCTTGAGGACTTATCAACACCACCCCTGCTCTGAGGGAGTGCTTTCCAGAGTCACCATAAACCATCATCGTCCAAGCCTCCTACGGTCGCGGCTCCTCGGCTCCGACCTCAACGACGTAGTCTTCCAAGAAGTCAACCACCGCCTGAGCCTTGATGGAGAGCCTTGGCATGAAGGATATATCAAACTCGCTTAATTCAATGCACAACTTAGCCAATCTGCCTGAGTGCTCCACTCCGTCAAAAATCTTTCGAAGGGGATGGTCCGTCACCACCATGATCGAATGCGCTTGGAAGTACAGCCGAAGCTTCCTGGCCAAAACGATCAAAACATATGCCAGCTTCTCCAAGATGGGGTAGCGGAGCTCCGCCTTCTTCAGGATCCACCTGCTAACATAGTAAATTGGCAATTGCTTCTTCCCCTCTTTCCTAACCAAGACCGAGCTCACGTCCTCTGCTACTACTCCGAGGTACAAGGCTAGGTCCTCCACCTCCTTTGGGCTTTGAAGGAGAGGAGCTTGGGAGAGCTGTCCCTTTAGCATTTGGAAAGCTTCTTTGCATTCGAAAGTCCACTCGAACCTTTGAGTACCCCTCAGCACCTTGAAGAATGATGAGCACTTTTCTCCCGAACTGGAGAGGACTCTGCTTAACCCAACCAGTTTGCATGTCAGGTGTTGGACCTCCTTAGTGTTGCATGGTGACTCCAGCTCTAGGATGGCTTTCACCTTATTCTGGTTTGGCTCCACCCCAGCCGGGGTCAGAAGATGCCCAAGGAACTTCCCACGGCTTGCCCCAAAAAGCACTTTAAGGGGTTTAGCCTCATCTTGAACCTTCGCAAGGTGGCGAACGTCTCCTCCAGGTCCCGAAGGTGTGAGTCTACGCCCTTGATTTTAACCATTAGGTCATTAACATAGACCTCCAGGTTCCTCCCCCTTTGGCCTTGGAAGACTCGATCCATCATGCGCTGGTATGTAGCCCCTGCATTTTTCAACCCAAAGGGCATCATTTTATAGCTGAAACATCCCTCCCTTGTGATGAAGGAGATGTCCTTGACGTCGGGAGGGTGCATTCGGATCTGGTGGTAACCTGAAAAAGCATCCAAAAAACTCATAATAAAAAAACCAACGGCTGAATCAACCAGTGCGTCGATTCGAGGCAGGGGGTAACAATCCTTGGGGTATGATTTATTTAATAAAGAAAAGTCAATACACATGTGCCACTTCCCTCCCCCTTTATTTACCATTACCACGTTGGAGACACAACGTGGATACTAGATCTCCGAGATGAAGCCAGCCTCCAGAAGCTTCTTGACCTCCTCGCGGATTGGCTCCTCTAGCTTGGTAGCGATGGTCCTCATCTTCTGGCGTATGGGGCGTGTCCGAGGATCCAGGTTCAGGCGGTGGCAGGCCACATCCACATCGATGCCCGACATGTTAGCCGTGCTCCAAGCAAAGATGTCGACGTTGCTCTGGATGTAAGCCTGCACTCGCTCCTGGTCCTTGGGACTCAGACCCCCGATGATCCGCACCTTCTGCAGCTGACCGGCACTAGTGAAGGCTTAAATCTCCAGCACCTCCTCAGCCGGATCCAACTGCGACTGCTCCCAGCCGGCCCTTGCCTCCTCTTCCTGCCCAAACTCTTCCTCCCCTCTTGCTTCCTCAACTTCCATCGCCTCCCCTAGGCTCTCACTCTGCACCTGCTCAACCTCTACGCCTCCCTGGGCCTCCCTATCAACTCCTCCTTCTCCTTCCATCTGTCGACCCCCTTGCGGCTCTGACTCTTCGTCCCTCTGGACCCTCTGCACATCTCCTCCTCTTTGCTCCTCCTCAACCTCCTCCCTCGCCTCCTCTAGGCTCATCTCCTCCTCTCCGACAACCTCTTCATGCACTGCCATCTCCTTCTCCAACTCCTCCGCCTCTGCCATCCAAGAAATGGTGTTGACTGTCGTCACGTAGCATTGTCTTGCCACCTTCAGGTCCCCCCTGACCCTAACCTGACCCCCCCCCCCCCGTTATTTAACTTGAGGCATTGGTGAAATGAGGAGGGATGCAGCAAAAGGCACTGATAAGGGGACGCCCAAAGATGGCGTTATAGCTGCTTGGAGCGTCCATGATCACGAACCTGCAGTTCCGTGACACGCCCCCTAACTTCACATGTAGCCCTACCCCTTCTTCTACCTCCTTTCTTTCTCCTGAAAAACCAAATAGTGGTCCGTCCGAAGCTAGTACACTCTTGCCCTCGACCTGCATCTCATCGAAGGCCTTTTGAAGATCACGTTCACAGAGCTCCCATTGTCCACCAGGATCTTGGAGACCGTGAAGTTATTGACTGCCATCTAGATCACCAAGACGTCATAGAACGGATCCTCATAATCAGGCATATCCGCTGAAGAAAAGGTAATTTTTTCTTTTGAAGGGGGGGCCTGGGAGGTCGAGGCTACCCCCCTTTGCAACATGGTCTGGAGGCTCCCCTTTCGAGTTGTCATAATCCCAACTCCTCCGTGGATCACCTCGATCCCTCCCCTGGTTCCTACATCCACCCGGTCCTCGCATCTATCTTCCATCTCCTCCTGATGGACCTCCTCGATCCTTACTGGCGGAACCTGCCTCCTCAACCCCCTGGCTTCTCTCATCTCCAAGAACTCTGGGCAGGTGGCCATCGTGTGTCCTTCCTCCTGGTGAAAGTCACAGAAAGGCAACGCCACCCTGCCCCCTCATCCTTCTCCGCCTCTTCTTCCTGCTCCTCCCCGAGCTCCTCTCCTTCCTCCTCTACCTCGGCCAACCTCCATGGCCTCCAGCTAACGTGGGAAGTGACCCATCAACTCATGCCTCCTTGCCGTCTGATAAAACCTCCTTGGCTCGCGGAAGTTGTCTCTTCCCTGAAAGCCTCCTCCTTGCTCCTTGGGGCGACCCTCCTGAGGCCTCCAACCTAACCGGTTGTTCGGCTCCCGGGTCCCCTGTCCTTGATGATGTCCCTGCTGCCCCTGCCCTGGGGATCCTCCCTTCTTCTTTCTTCTCTCTGCTCCCTCTTCTTCCCTACTCCCGGCTCCTTCACGTCATCCTCCGCCAACCTGGCTAGCTTCCTGGCAAATGCCGGATTGGCCCTCTCGAAGTCTATTGCCTTTGCAGCCCTCTCCATGAGATCCTTAAAAAGCGGGGGGGGGGGGGGGGGGGGGGGGCACTCTCTTCAGCTCCATGCTAAAGAATCCCGGCCTCATCCCCAAGGTAAAAGCGAGCATCGGTGCATACCCTGGGACCTCCTGGACCAGGAGGATCTCTTCCTAAAACCGGTCAACATAATGACCCAACGTCTCATCTTTCTTCTACCTCACCGAAAATAGGCACTCTGCCTCCTTCTTACGCTTCTTCGATGTCAATAACCTCAACAGGAACCCTCAACGCAGGTCCTCAAAACTGTAGATCAAGCTTGCTGGCAACTGGTGAAAACAATCCCGTTCCTTTTCCTTCAACGTGATGGCGAATAACTGACACTTGAAGGCATCTGTCATCTGCGTTATTGAAACAACATCTTGAAACCACTGCACATGCTGTACATGGTCATCCTTCCCCGAGTAGTAGGACATGTCGGGCTCCCGGAATCCCTCCAGCACTGGGGCCGAGATGATGAGCTCACTGAAAGGGCTCTTGCATCCTGCCTGCTGAGAGGGCACGTCTCGCGGCCTCGACTGGCTGGCCCAATCCGCGAGACCATGCCCAGGGAAGAGCTCTCGTACAGCTGCCTCCCGCTCGTCAACTTCTGCCGGAATCTCCTTCCCGAAACACTGGCCCGGGAAGAGCTCTTGTGCGGCCACGTCCCTCTCGCCAGCCTCCGCCGAGACCTCCTTCCCAGGGCACTGACCACGAGCGTTCTTGCCCAAGAGTGGGACCGCCTCCACTGGGACTTGAGGCATTGCCCACTCGCTCCATGCCGAGAAGGCCAAGCTGATGGTCTACAAGACATCTTGCCTGAAGTCCTCCAACATGTTCCTTGTCGCCTCCACTCTCCGGGAGGGGGAACCTCCTGAAACAGATCCTTCACCTTCCCCTCCTACCATCAGACCAAACTCAAAACTTTCTTGTGTCGGCTACCTTCCACGCTCACCGCACCAGAACTGTTGAAGCCAAAATTTGACTTTGACAAAAGTTCGGAAAACAGGGGCATAGCCAACACCTACTCGTCCCAAGCTCTAACCTCCGTCTGGTCGTGAAGCACTAGAAATCGGTCCAAAGCCTCAACAGGGAGGTCCCACCGCTTACTCGGAAGATCTCTGAGAGCTTCCCCTCCAAAGCCAAAAGCTGGGCTTGGAGCTCCTCAGAAAGCACAGAAAAATCCTCTTAAGTCCCGGGGAAAAAGTGCTTCTGAAGAACCCCTATGGGCTTATTTATAGTTTTCTGAGTTGGATCTGCAAATAACCACACTAAGCTGACCTGAAATTACCAATGACCCCTGGTTGGGTCTGCCAACAGCCAAACTCTACTATTCTGAGGAGTTATATGCAGACCACCAAGGGCAAAAGGGTAAAATTACCCGGGGCAGAAGAGTAAAATCTCCCATGGGTATAGAATTGTCAAAACGACCCTCTCTCTGTATGGCGAGTAGGGAAACATCCATTGGCAAGACATGCCCTCCTGGCCGTCTCACAGGCATCCTTCACCACGGGGCCCTCTCACCGATAAAGGCCTACTCGCATCCCAAAATGGGCGTCTTGCCCACTACGGAGATCGCTTGTCTCGCCTCCTGCGAGTGGACCACGTGGTCCCACTCGCCTGCCAGTTCCTCTCATCCGATTTTACTATTCGCACCTTGAGGGCCTCTTCCGAGCCCGAGGTTGTACATCAACCAATTTGAGAGATGCAGAGTTTGCGATTTTATTCCAAGACCAAAAGACTACCCAGTCATTGGAACTAAATGAGTATTTAGAAACAAACTGTATGCCCAAGGTATTATTATAAGGAACAAGGCAAGGCTGGTTGCTCAAGGCTATAGGCAAGAGGAAGGGATTGACTATGACCAGACATTTGCACTTGTTGCAAGGCTGGAAGCAATCAGAATATTCCTTGTATATGCCGCCTACAAAAAGTTCAAGGTATACCAAATGGATGTCAAGAGTGCATTCTTGAATGGTGAACTTAAAGAAGAAGTTTATGTGGAACAACCACCAGGTTTTATCTCTCCAACTAATCCCTCTTTTGTCTTTAAATTGCATAAAGCTCTCTATGGTTTGAAGCAAGCTCCAAGAGCTTGGTATGAAACCTTAGCTAGCTTTCTTCTAGAGCATAAGTTTTCTAGGGGAATTGTAGATAGGACATTATTCACTAGACACCATAAGGATCAAATCTTGTTAGTACAAATCTATGTAGATGACATTATTTTTGGGTCTACAGATTCCAAACTATGCAAGAAGTTCTCTGACCTCATGCATTCAAAGTTTGAAATGAGTAGCATGGGTGAGCTCTCCTACTTCCTTGGTCTACAAGTGAAGTAACTACCTAATGACATCTTTATATCCCAATCTAAGTATGCTAAAGAGCTAATCAAAAATTTTGGGATGTCAAATGCCTCAACCAAGAAAATACCTATGGTTATAAATGCTGTAATTGACTCTGATGAACATGGGAAACCTGTTGATCAGAAATTATATAGGGCCATTGTTGGGTCCCTGTTATATCGTACAACAAGTAGACCTGATATTTTTTGCTACATGTCTTTGTGCTAGGTTCCAAGTGAACCCTAAAGAATCTCACCTTATTTTCTTAAAAAGAATTTTAAGATATATAAAGAGTTGTCCTAGTCTAGGACTCTGGTATCCAACTGAGTCAGAGTTTGAGTTGACTGGATACTCAGATGCTGACTTTGCTGGATGTAGAGTAGACAGAAAAAGTATCTCAGGGACACGTCAGTTCCTTAGTATGAGATTAATGTCTTGGTTTTGCAAAAAGCTGTCGTCTGTGTCAACTTCAACTGCTGAAACAGAATACATAGCAGCTGGCAGTTGTTGTTCCCAGATGCTGTGGATTCAGAACCAACTCCTAGATTATGGGTTCAACTTAAATAATTCAACTTTACTATGTGACAACATAAGTGTAATTTTCATTGCACAAAATCCAGTGCATCATAGCAGAACTAAGCATATAAACATCAGACATCATTTCATTAGAGAGTGTGTGGACAAAAATGAAATTAAGCTTGTCTACATCTACACTGATTTGCAAAGAGCAGATATCTTCACCAAACCCCTGGATGAGAGGAACTATCTGTTCTTTATAAATCAGCTAGCTATGATCAATGGAGAGGCCTTAATTTAATTTTCTGTCTGAGATCGAAGAATTTACCTCAATTCATCGAACGGAGATCGACGAACTGAGAAGAGTTCTAGAAAAATTCATTGAACTGAGATCGACGAACTCTCTGTGTGTGAAGCTCTTTTCGTCAAACGGAGATCGACGATATTGCTTCAGAAAATTTTCGTCGAACTAAGATCGACGAAATGTTTTCACTTCTTCAGACTGAGATCGACGAATTCTTTTATCAATAAAATATTTTGTCGAACCCAGATCGATGAATTTTTATTTTTCATCGGACGGAGTCTGCTGCTTCATATTCTAAAAACCTTATATCTAGGTTTTCTTCGAGCTCCGTCCCGCGCTTTCTGTTTCTTTGCACTTGATCTCTGTTTTTCTTTTGCAGGCAAAATAATGGCAATTCCGGCGAACTCCCTTGCTGCGATGAAGTTCGACATAGGATTTAACATTGATTTCAAATCTTTCCAGCACTCTGACCAGATTTTTGTGGATATTCTGAAACGGATTGAGGAACAAAATCTAAAGAAATTCATGACTTGTCGAATCAAGATAGCAATGTCAGAGATTATGGAATAGATGTTCACCTCTACAACACTAGAGGCAGATACAATGACAGGGACAATATCCGGTAATCAAGTTTCTCTTTCCCCCGATACACTAACCAAAATTTTCGGTCTGATAAATGGTAATGAAGAAATAGAGATGGATAGTGATGAGTATGATAATATGCTGATAAAGATGGGCCACTCTGGTGAAAACCCAAATTAACTGCTGAAGAAAAAATTATCTGCTGAGTATATATTTTTGGTTGATGTTGTCGGCAAGGTTTTATTTGGAAGACACACCACTCACGATTACATCACTAGACACCAATTTGTTGTGATGAGTGCTATGGTTGAGAAGAAGGCAGTTAATTGGGCAAAATTGTTGTTTTATTTAATTAAGAAGAAAAATAATAAGAAGGAAGTTTGCTTTGTAAGGATTCTGGGAATAGTCCTTCAAGAAAAGGCTCCTGAACTACTGGTCTCCATGACAGTGTTCATTAATGCCTCAAAAAGGCTTACATATGCACTATTTGGTAGATGGGAGAGGAAAATATCCAAGCCATCCAAGGCTTCTTCCTCTTCCAGGACTTCTGAGAGCACCAGGGTTGTGATAGCCACTCCTCCACCTCCAAAAGATGTCCTTCCCTCCACCTGATTTCCTTCACCTCCTCAACAAAAACCATCATCTTCTCCAGCTCATACTCCACCAACTCAACAACAACATCAACCCTCACCAGTTCCAACATCAGTTCCAACACCAGTTCCATCTCCAGAACCTACCACACCAACTCTATCTCCACCTCCACATTCTCCACCTCCTCCACTATCTGAAATTCAATCTGCAACTCCATCTACCTCCAAACCATCTTTCAATCTTCTATATCCTCAACCATCTCCTCATAATTTTCCACTTCAGGAACCCATCTCCTCACCCACAACCATAGTCCAACCTTCGACCACTGTAACTCCTTCAACTGATATTCCTTCAGTCATCAACACCTACATACCATCTACTGCTCCAGACTACACACATATAGATTTTTCCAATGCATTCTCTGTGTGTTCAAACTGTGGACTTCACACTCCTTGCTCCTCTTCTGCTCCAGAACCACTATATCTAAACTTTTCTGATATAGCTAAAGACCTTCTAGCATTTATTTATCCCACTCTTAAGAATCTTATAACTGCTACTATAGCTCCTCTCTCTGCTTCAATCACCTCTCTTTCTTCCAGAGTTACTGCTCTATCCTCTGTCGCTTCTTCTAGAGGACTGGCTTCAGGACCCCCTAAACCCAGTCAGGGGGAGATATTCTGTGAAGAAGTTCCAGTTCCCCCCTGTACAGCAGCAGCAGCAGATTCTGTGATGTCAGATGATTCAGAAGAAGCAGCTATTCCAGCTGAAATAATTGATTTAATTGATTATGATATAGACATGGATGATTCAGTTATAGCAGAAATAAATACTGTTGGTGATTATATTTTAAATCCCACATTTAACCTAGATTCTTTACTAGATTTATTTCATGTTGTTTACAGAGATATTCTTCCTAGCTTTTCTTATCAGCAATCTAGGGCCATAGTCTCTTATACGGCTCCAATAAGTCTTGAAGTTGCTAAGCAACTTAAGGCAAGTTTTGCAAGAACAGAGCCTACAAATGTATCATCCCCTCCAAAGGCTGTCTCACCTCCCACATATAAGATGGATGATAGTCCTGTATCAGATTTAGATGACATCATTCTTGCTGACATAGAAGAAGAAAATAAAATAGTTGCTGAAAGAACTATAGTGACAGATATTCCAGCTCTTCCAGAACCTTCAGTACAGTCTCAGGCTGAAAAACAAATTTTCAAAGACATTCTGAAGGCACTTGATGAATTATATGACAATCCTCAGAGATCTTCTGATGATGAAGATGATGATGATTCTGATGATTCTGATGATACTAAAGCTAATAAGAAGATTGTTAAGAAGAGAAAAGCTGCTCCAAAAGCTGCTCCTAAGCTTAATCCCACTCATGATACTCCATACTATATTCTGCAGAATATCACTCCATATACAGGGATGTCAGCATGGATGTGGTTATCCAAGAATGAGCAAAAAGCCAGGAAGAAGAGTAGAAGGTACTCTCCTCCTCCTCCTTCTCAAAGGAACTGGAGAGGTCCTCCTCCTCATCCTCCTCCAGCAGCTGGTGCTTCAGGATGCAGTTCTCAGAGATCTACTCCATATGCTCAAACATATCAAAGACCGCCAGGTAGATCTTCAAAATCTCAAGGAAGTAGTCAACAAAGATATTCTTCAAGCAGCAGACAGCAGCAGCAACAACAACAACAAAAATCATCTGAAACTGAAAAGGCTAAAAGTCCAAAAAGGCCAGATTCTCCACAAATTCCCATTGTGGTTCCTGAACAGGATACAACAATAAGAATGACCAGATTTTAAGAGCTTGTTGGACTCTCTATGATTAATAAAACTAAAGCTGAAGGCAGAGATCCTTCTCAATATTCCACTATGTCATCCTATAGAAAAGAAGAGTTGAAAAGGTATGAAAAGGCTAATAAATGTTTCAATGTAGATGCCTATATGAACTTGCATCCAGAGGCTGTTGTACCTAAAGCAACCTCTCTCAATAAAATTGGAGCTGCAGACATGACCATGTCCAAAAGAGAGGTAGCCAATCCTAATAGAGAAATCAAGTTCACACAGCCTTTTAAGCAAGACAAAGTTGACAAAGAAAAGCAAATGAAGAAATGAACATCTTGTTTAGTTTTGATTTTCTGAACTATATTTGTTTGAACTATCACAAAGCTTTTTATTATGTACATATCTGCTAAATGATTTAAATTTTCTGCCAGATATATTTATTTTGCTTTGTGATCATTTTCTTTCATTTGTATTAGTGACTTCACCCAAATAGGGGGAGATTGTTGGATCCCTAGTTGGATTTGGGCTAGGTTCACTAATTAGGATGACTGACCCATAATGTATAGTCAGGGTCACGTCTTTGTGTCCTAGAGTCTAGGCTAAGTCATAAGGTTCAACTTACATGGACCAGCCAGCAAAGACTTCAGGAGACTGAAGACTTAGAAGAAATTCAAAGTTTAGTAAATAAGTTCGACGTTCTTCAAACTCAGCTCGACGATCGTCGATCTCTGATCGACGAACTCAGAGTTAATTCTCTGAGTTGAGCTCGACGATATTCGAGCTCAGGTCGACAAAGTCTGGATTTCAACTTCAACACATTCTTTCCAGAATATTTTCTCTGAACTCAGCTCGATGAAGACAAAATCTGTGATCGACGAACTTGGACCACAGAATTGACAAGTTATACACAGAATGCAGTTCGCTGTGCTCAGGTCAACGAACTTGGATCTCAGGTCAACGAACAAATTTTCTCAGGTCAATGAATAGGATTTCTCAGCTCGACGAACTTGGATCTCAGGATGACGAAATCTATTCTATGGTCAACGATTTCTGTTGCAGTTCTAGACATAGAATTTTCCTCATTTTCTGTCCTTATTCCATATTACTTAGCAGTAATTTCCTGAAGTAATTAATGCTCATATTCTCTGAATAAAGCCGTTATTGGTAGAATTGATTATGGTCTTCATCAGGTTAATTACTTACTTAATTTATTGGGATAGTTGGGGAAACACATTAAAGAAATATTCTCCAGCCGATTTTCATTCTCCAGGCAATCAGCAATCAATGCAAGAAATTCAAAATTCAAAGGAGAATTTCGACAGAGGATATATAAAAGAGATTTTCTCTTTCAAAGACAAGAGAGGACAGAAACACACAACAAGTAAGAGAGATAACAAGAGAATACAAAAACAACATTCATAAATTCTCTGTGCAGAAAATACTTTGTTTTCTCCTTGATCTTACTGAAGAAGAAGAAGAAGAACAATCACTATCAAGAGTCTTCTTCAACTTCAACTCTAGGAGCTTTCAAGGACAATAATTCTGAATCAGTAAGAAGTTCCTGGATTATTTCAAGTGAAGGCTGAAGACCTACACCCCGTGCAAGGCTTCAAGTGATTCTGAAGGAGTCTTGACACCAGCAATCCACTAAGTCTTCTCAGTTGTTTGAGAAAGATAAGACATCATCAAATCTCTCTCCCCCTCTTGTATAAAGAGTTTATTAACTCCCTTCAAAAGTTTATTTGGTTTTGGGGCAGCTGATCAAAAGCTCAAAGGGTTGTGAGATCTCCCTGGAAATAGATCCTGTGGTGGCAGTCACCTGATCAAAAACCTGCTAGTGGATTCCTACCAGGGTGGTAGAAGAGTGGATGTACCTAGATAGGGGAACCATTATAAAATTCTTGTGTCGTCTGGTTGCCTCTTTTCTTTGTGCTGTGATATATTTCTGTGGCGTGTTAGAGTAGATTAACTTAGACTATTTTTCCTTTCTATTAATATTGGTATCAATTATTCATTACTCTGATAAAAATCTAAAACAGCCAAAAAGATTTGAACTACTCTATTCACCCCCTCTAGAGTTAATCAGATCTAACCACTTTCTTTCAACTCCCATGAGCTCAAGTATGACTATAGGCAAAGATGATCCAGGGAAACCTGTTGATCTAACTTTGTATAGAGGTATAGTTGGCTCCCTTCTCTACCTCACTACAAGTACGCCTGACATTATGTATGCAACATGTGTCTGTGCTAGGTATCAGGCCTGCCCTAAAGAGTCTCACTACACTACTGTGAAAAAAATCTTGAGATATCTTAAGGGCACCGATGATCTTAGCCTATGGTACCCTAGGAATGGAGAGTTTGAACTAATAGGCTATTCATATGCAGATTTTGCAGGCTGCAAGGAGGACAGGAAAAGCACTTCTGGCTCCTATCAATTTCTAGGTGGAAGGTTTGTCTTTTGGAGCTGCAGGAAGCAAACAAGTGTTGCAATCTCAACTGTTGAGTCAGAGTATATTTCAGCTGGGAGCTGCTGTTCTCAGTTGTTGTGGATCCAACATCAACTTCAAGACTATAATATTCAGATAAGTAGAACTCCACTTTTTGTGATTCTAATAGTGTAATTTTTATAGCTAGGAATCATGTCTCCTATAGCAGGACTAAGCATATAGAAATTAGGTATCATTTCATTAGAGAACATGTGAAAAGAGAAGTAATTAGCCTTGAGTTTGTCTCCACAGACAAGCAAGTGGCTGATATCTTCACTAAGCCACTAGATGAAGCCAAGTTCAACAGCTTCAAATTTCAATTGGGTGTGTTGAATCTTGTGTAGCTTCAATTCTCTCCTCTACCATATGCAACACTATCTATTTTGCAGGTAGTGCAAGTCCTTCCTCAAGATAATGAAGTTAATGTACAACTGTTGAGGGGGAGCAAGCCCAACAACTGTAATGGGATTGAGTCAAAGTGGGGAGATCAACCCCAGACAGATAGGGGGGGGGGGGGGACTCGACAAAAATCTCCCTATTGCAGAAGTCAAAAGGGGGAGAGTAATCAAGGGAAAGAAAAACATACTTGATCAAGACCTGACCATGAATTGACCAAGCCAAGATGCAGGAAGATCAAAGCCTTGTGGTGCTTAAGTTACTTCAGCACTAGAATAGTAAGGGTGGCTCACCCAGGAGAAATGCGGCTTGAGACTGGCAGCATGCCAGGGGGAGTAAGTAATTCTCCACAGGCTTAAGAAATGTGATCACATTTCTAACCTCTAATGATGTTACACAAGTTTTAGTTTTTTTTGTTGAATATGCTGTGTATTTCAATGACCTGTATTATTGATCAAGCAAAGTTTTGACTTCTTCAAATAGGGGGAGATTGTTGGGTCTGTTGATCCCAATGTCCCAAATTTTTAAGAAGTCAAATTAGTCAATGACATATACACATAGTTGTATTTGATGTGTGTTTAAATTCATGCATACAGGTTGTCCTTGATTCGACAGGTGAACAAAAAGAGTAAGCTGGAAGTCAGATAAATTTACTAAGGGAAAAGCATTGAGACTGCCGACACAGCTGAGAAGAATGTCTCAGCATAACCGCTGAGATAGTTGTGAAGCTCAATGTAAAGCATTGAGAGAAGTGTTGGTCTCAGCAAAATCGCTGAGACAGTAGATAGTCTAAGCTGTGAAGAAGGAAGCATTGAGACAGTTGAGAAGAAACCGCTGAGATAGGAGATAGTCTCAGCTGTGAAGAAGAAACCACTGAGACAGCTGAGAAGAAACTGCTGAGACAGGAGATAGTCATAGCTATGAAGAAGAAACCGCTGAGACAGTTGAGAAGGAACCGCTGAGACAATGCCAGCAGAAATTGATGATTGCTTTGCTAACAAGTAATAACTCAATGCGATTTCATTCTACATTCTAGTATAACTATGTAGATGGGCACAAGCTAGATTGAATTACCATTCAGGCAAGTGCACCTATCAATCATAGTACACGAGAAATCTACATCTCGTGTCGTATTCCACAGGGCCATTTCAAGTATTCGTACCCATCCTCACTCTATTATCGTACCTATAAGTAAAATTGATTTCTAACCTAAATTAACCTAACTATGACTATTGGATAAATGAGCATTGGAAGATTGAACATGATAACAACCCGAAAGCTTATGAGCAATTACATGAAAATATTCATTCATTCACTTAATTCTATTTAATCATAAAAGCATAAGACTATCAAATTTGTTGTATTGTAAAGGGTAAATATTTATCAAATTCTCTCTCTAGCTATTCAAAATCTAAATCTAAGTTAGTAAATTGTCTCTCGAACAATTTACAATACTCAAATTTGCATTGAATAAAACACCTTATCTATTACATAAATCCATGAAATCCTATCTCTAAAATATCATGAATTCACTTATTCATATTCCAATTATCCAAATAACATATCTCTCGATCATGAAATTCGAATTATAAAGAGATCTCACACCAAACTATGAACATGTAAATTTCATCACAAACATCTAATTTCTCAATCTAGAGATTTGCAATTCATGTAAGACAAATAAGGAATTCATACTTAGGATAGAGCTCTTTGTTTGTAAGCCTACATACGAATAAAATACTACAAATTTGATGTAAACAACGCGAGACATGATTAACAAATTGTTCCAAATTAAAGTTCATGCAAAATAAAAGATAAATCAAGATGAATCACCAAGAGAAGGGGAGATTAAAAGGGATTAATGAAAGAATAAAAACATATAAAAATTCCCTTCAAATCCTCCTCCTCTTGGATGCTCCACTTCGTTCTCCAGAAAACTCATAATGCAGAAATGATCCAAAAGTTTTTCTCTAATTTTTCTACAGGAAATATATAGTCCCTTTGCAAACACGTAGGACACGGGTTCCAACACGGTCGTGTGTCAGACCATGTTAACGGTTCCTAGGCAGTTCCACATGAACAGGCGTGTCTGGTAGTGGGTCGTGTCAGATGACACGGGTATGCACACGACCGTGTTGTTCTTCATGTTCTTCAGACACGGGTTGGTCGGTAGTCGTGTTCAAATATGACATGGGTAGGCACACGGGCGTGTTCCTACCCGTGTGAGTCTCTGTCTCCTGCGTCCAATTTCTTAAGCTCTAGGGTACATAGGACACGGGTAGGCACACGACCGTGTGTCCACCCGTGTGCGCCAAAATTTTGTCCTGTCATCAGCCATGTTGACTCCGTGAACTCCTCTGTTTGCTCCAAGACCTTTAGTTCCACTGGTTAGCGCTACCTGCATATAAAAGTGAAGGAATTAGTTAGATAGCTCAATATAAGGAGTAACAAAAATCCTAACTGTGCTCTCCTAATCATGATAAAACAATTCTTTGACTTTTCTCGCGAAATTACTACAGAAGGAGGTTAAAATAGTAGACATGATTACAATTATGATAGTAAAAATCCTATCATAATCGCACTCATCAAATACCCCCAGACTTAGATGTTTGTTTGTCCCTAAGCAAACTAATTCAAACACTTGGGTTTCCAATAAATAATTTTGCCTCCACGCACTGGTTGCTATGAATTTAAGAGAACTTTGATGATGTAATTGCATAGGAAATAGTTTAGCAAACTTTTCTAAATATAACGTAATCTTAAAATTCTTCCAATATATCTGTTAACTATCTCTCACTCATTTTTAGAAATAAGAGTATAGTCATCTATAACAAATATGAGGAAAAAATAACAATCTCAAAAAGATACGTATTAGTATTTCAAAACTTATAAGTAACCATATTGACGGTCACAAGCTTTCCATTTTTACATCCTCTCCACGACACTAGTTAGACTCAGTAAGGTCAGATCCTTAGGACTTGTATGGTGGTGTAGCCTTTTTGTCTTAGGATAGAAGATTATAGGCGAGGTAATCAAAGATAAATATGATGGGTTTTCCACACCTAAGTCACAAATTAGCCTTTTGTTGGTATATACCTTAACATACGCCGGTGTTATAAAAATATCCCCAGACTTTGCAATCAACATACTTCCCATATGTTTTTTGAAAGATACTCTAAACTTTTATTTTTCTTAACCAAGGGGCCATAGTAGGGATCCTTCCGAGTGGGTGCAAGTATACAGACACTCATGCCACATATCACTATGTCTTCTTTCTTTTTCTTTTTAGGCTTTGGGTTCATAGTAGGGATCATTCCAAGTGGGTGCAAATATATACGCACTCAGGCCACATATCACTATGAACAAACTCATTCCAAGAAGGTCTCAATGATAGGTGTGCTACTAGGTAAGGATTTGGCCTTGGTGAATTTTGGTGGTACAGCATCAAAAGGGTGGGGATTAGGTTCAATTTGGGTGTGCAAGGGTATCATGATAAAGGTTTTGGGTTAACAAGGCTCAAGCTATCCAATAGGGGGCTTAAGTCATTTCCACCCTTACTAATTAACCTATTTAATGTTTTGAGGATCGCTATAGGATAAGTTCTGGACCTCAATAGAGAGTATTTTTCATTTTGATTCCCTAATACCAAATTATAAAAAATGTTACAGTCATCGACTCACATTATCATAGATAAGTATATTTTCTAAAATAGAGTGATTGATAGTTAATAATATAGAGGATTAATCTTAAAAGTAAATTATATAGAGAAAATTAAGCTAATGAATTTCTATACTTACTTACGAATCAACCAAGTTGAACACTCTATGAGTCTACATCAATTCATTTTAATCAGCGTGCGAAGTTAAATTAGATAGTTATAATCCCAAATGAATGAATTAATAAGAGCTTAAAGGATCAAAAAAAACTTTTAGGGGGGTATATAAAACTTGAGTATTATGATAGCCAAATTAGAATCAATTGTAACCACGTCGAACACAGCAATTATAAATTTGAAGAACAACCATTCCACCCCCAGACTTAAAATTTGCAAGGTCCTCAGTGCAATGTAAAGAGTGAACATAGAGTAATTTCACGAAGAAATAAGAAAAAAAAACTGCTATCATGAAAAGTAGAAGATCACAGTAATGAAACAGGAGCTGTAATGAAATACACTGATATACAATAGCTAAAAGAACTAAAATACACTGATATAAAGAAATAGTACAAGACACAAATATATAAAGACAACACGACATAGAGACACGTCAAAAGTATGCAGGATGGTTGGTCTCATCGTCAGGGAAGGAAGGCAGGGTAGGAGCTGTCGGCTGGCGAGGAGCGATCCCTAAGTGGTCTCTGATCTAGATGAGGAGCGCCTCGATCTGCTGCTGCAACTCCTCAATATGTTGTAGGCGCGGCGAGAGATCGGTATCGAAGAACTGCCGGAACTCCCACGAATACCGTGAACGAGGTGGAGGGGGAGCAGCAAAAGACTCGTCATGATCATAAGTTGAATGGGGCAAAGGTACCAAAGGCACATCGAGGTCAAGATCCACCTCGTCATCACTGTCGTCCTGCACTTGCGGCCCACGTCTCGTAATAGTTTATGTGACGCCTCTCCGGCCATGACGAGCGGTGATGAGGCAGAGGGAACGATGACTGGCCATCATGATGGGCACGGTCTTCGCGACCACTGTCATCGGGGGGAGGGCTGATAATATGCCCATGTTCTTCACCAAGTGAGTGATGTAGGGTGCTACACAGATAGACCCTATGTGGGGGGTGTCGGCCTAGTGGAGAATGAACTGGGCCAGTAGGAAGCCGAGGTGCAGAGGATAACGTGACGACATGCTATAGAGGTACAGTAGGTCCTGTCGACTGACAACACCGGAGCTTTCGCCCCGGCCGCTCAAAGTATGGCTCAGGAGATGGTGGATGTAATGGAGGGCGGGTGAAACGAACTTAGAGGCCTTAGATTGCTTGGCCTCATAGGTGCTACTCTCAAAAGAAAGCTGGCGCCAGATACCACCTGCACTATCGCTAGAGGGGAGGTCGAAATGGAGCTCGGGGTAGGCAGCACTAAAGAGGAATGAATCCTCATACACCCCTAGATACTGGGTGAACTGGAGCATGGTGAGTGTATAAAAGGTGCCGCCTACTCGAAACGAAATTACCCCCTCGTGCGCGTGAGGTGTATCAATGAAGTTAGGCCGAAAATTGTAATAGAACGAGGACAGGAACTCTAACATGAGTTCCTTAAAACCTAACTCCTATATGGCAAAAAACCTCTCCCAACCCATTACAGAGATTAATGCCCTTACATCCCCCGCTAAGTTTATTTCCTCGAGAACACTCCAGTCAATCGTGCGGATATTTTGATATTTTTTAGACTGGAGGCGATTATAGCGGTTAATGTGTGTTGGGTCGGTGAATACTAGTGGGGCAGCGACATCACGCCTCTCCGTTGACACTTGCAGCTCCGATCGGCGACGACGACTGCCTTGGCTTCGTCCAGACGACATGATCAAGGAGGAGAGAATGCGAGTAAAGGGTGCGAGATTTGGAGCCAAAAACTACAACTAGAGCTCAAACCGTGTAGAGAAATGGTGCTGGGTGTGGAGATGAACAGGAATAAGAAGACACGGCCCCCAATTTAAAGAGTTCGAACACGGGTGCGCACACGGGCGTGTGCGTACCCGTGTCGAGGAATCTTAGCCTCGTGAAACATGGGCTGTGGGGGCCGTGCGGTCAAACTGACAGGGGACAGCGTGACAGGTGGACACGGGACACGACACGGCCGTGTGTGGACCCGTGTCTGATCTGGCATAGTGCATTAACAGCACACAGGTTGGTAGGTGACAGGAAACACGACCGTGTGTCATCCAACACGGGCGTGTCGGATGTCTCGACACAGCAGTCTCGACGATCGTCGAGCGAAGAGACATGGCTAGGCACATGGGTTGGTGTGAACCCGTGTTGTTCTCGGGATGAACTCGCCCTTTTCCGGAATTAATTTACACGGCTGGGCCTGAGGCTGTGTCGAGTACACGACTAGCCACACGGGCGTGTGGTTACCCGTGTGCTCCTCCAATATTGCATTCCTCCAAAAAATTTTTTTTTTACAGAATTTATTATTATTATTATTAAAATTTTTTTAAATTAAATTTTACTAGACTTATACTAAAAAATTTTTATAAATTAGAAATACTTAATTTAGTTATTATTTTAACATAGACCTAATCTAGACGGAGGCAGGTCTCTAGACGAGTGAAGTCTCTAGGAAGCTCACCATAATAAGGCTTAAGTCGGTGTCCATTAACCTTAAAATTTCCCTTCTCATGGTGAGTGAGTTCGACGGTGCCGTAGGGGAAGACTTCTTTAACCTTGAAGGGTCCGGACCACTTAGACCTTAATTTCCCAGGGAATAAACGCAGACTGGAATTAAAAAGGAGGACTTGGTCAACTTTTTGGAATGTCTTGGGTTTGCGAAGGTGACGGTCATGACATAGCTTGGTCTTCTCCTTATAAATCCTGGAGTTCTCATAGGCCATAGTTCTCCACTCATCTAATTCATTAAGTTGAAGTTTACGTTTCTCTCCTATAGAACTAGTGTAAAAATTCAAAGAACGTATTGCACAATACGACTTGTGCTCTAATTCTATAGGTAGGTGATAAGATTTACCATACACTAATCTAAAAGGGGTCGTCCCTATAGGTGTTTTGAAAGTGGTCCTATAAGCCCACAAACAATCGTCTAGTTTCCTAGAGCACTGTTTCCTATTCCCTTCTATGATTTTTCTAGGATCCTCTTAAGCTCTCTATTAGATACTTCAACTTGACCACTAGTTTGCGGATGATAAGGAGTGGTTATCCTATGTGTAACTCCATATTTTTACAATACTTTATTTAGTTGTAAATTACAGAAATGTGAACCCCTATCGCAAATAAGTGCATGTGGCGTGCCAAATCGTGCAAATAAGGATTTTAGAAATCGGATTACTACCCTACTATCAATAGTAGGCAAAAATTGTGCTTCAACCCACATCGATACATAATCTACAGCTACTAAAAAATATTTATTCCCAAAGAAAACTGGAAATGGACCCATAAAATCAATACCCCATACATCAAATACTTCACATTCAAGAATAAAGTTTTGTGGCATTTAATGTAATTTAGAAATATTACCTGCTTTCTGACAAGAATCACATGAAAGCACATACCTTTGGGCATCCCTCAATAGAAGGGGCCAATAAAAAACGGAATCAAGAACCTTTTTCGCAGAGCGATTTGCTCCATAGTGACCACCGGCAGGCCCTGAATGACACTGCTCCAAAATCTTCCAACCTTCCTCTGCTGATACACACCTTCGTATAATAGAATCTGCACATATCCGAAAAAGAATGGGGTCCTCCCAAAAGTAATATTTCAAATCAGAGAAAAATTTCTTTTTCTGCTGATATGAAAATCCTTTTGGAAGGGCCTTAGCCACAAGATAGTTTGCATAATCTGCAAACCATGGATAATCAAAATGTATATTTGTAGATATGGCAAATAGTGATTCCTCAGGAAATGTATCAAAAATTTCAGATTCATCTAACATTGATTGTAGTGGATTTTCTAAACGTGAAAGATGATCTGCCGCTAAGTTTTCCGCTCCTCGTTTATCCCTAATTTCTAAATCAAATTCTTGCAACAGAAGAACCCAACGGATTAAACAAGACTTGGTTTCCGCCTTGGCTAGCAAATATCTAAGGGCAGAGTGATCGGTATATACTACCACTTTGGACAATGTTAAATAAGATCTAAATTTATCGAAGGCGAATAACACTGCTAGGAGTTCTTTTTCGGTAGTCGTATAATTCTCCTGTGTATTATTAAGTGTTTTGCTAGCATAATAAATAAGATGAAAGTGATTGTTTCGGCGTTGTCCTAAAATAGCTCCTACCGCAAAACTACTAGCGTCACACATGATCTCAAATGGTTGACTAAGATCAGGCACGATCATAATAGGAGAATTAATTAATTTCACTTTTAAGACTCAAGGGCATGTAGACACTCTTGTTCAAAAATAAAAGGTGTGTCTTTTTCTAAAAGCCTTGTAAGTGGTTTAGCTATTTTAGAGAAGTCCTTAATAAACCGATGGTAAAATCCTGCGTGTCCTAAGAAACTTCTCACTGCCTTAACGGAGGTTGGTGGTGGTAATTTCTCTATGGTATCTATTTTTGCTCTATCAACTTGGATTCCTTAGCTTGAGATTTTATGGCCAAGTACTAACCCTTCTTGTACCATGAAATGGCACTTCTCCCAACTAAGCACTAGGTTCGTCTCCTCATACCTCCTAAGAACTTTCTCTAAATTATTCAAACATAGATCAAACGAGTCGCCAAAAACAGAAAAATCATCCATGAACACTTCCATGATATCTTCAACATACTCGTTAAAGATGGCTAGCATGCACCTTTGAAAAGTGGCGGGTGCATTACATAACCCGAAAGGCATACGTCTATAGGCAAAAGTACCGAATGGGCAAGTAAATGTTGCTTTCTCGTGGTCTTTGGTGCTATAGGAATTTGGAAGTATCCAGAAAGTCCATCTAGAAAACAATAATAAGAATGTCCTGATAAGCATTCTAATATCTGGTCAGTGAAAGGAAGAGGGAAATGGTCTTTCCTAGTGGCATCATGTAATTTCCTATAGTCAATACAGACACGCCAACCTGTTACTGTTTGCGTTGGAATTAATTCATTCCTATCATTTGCTACCACTGTCAGGCCACCCTTCTTAGGAACTACTTGGACAGGACTAACCCATGAACTATCCGAAATAGGGTATATAATACCAGCATCTAATAACTTAACAATCTCAGCCTTAACTACGTCTTTCATATTAGGATTTAGCCTACGTTGCGGTTGAATAGAAGACTTATAGTTTTCTTCCAAAAGGATTTTATGAGTGCAAAAACTAGGATTAATACCTTTTATATCAGATATTTGCCATGCTATTGCACCTTTACATTTCTTCAACACAGTTATTAATTTAGTTTTTTCAATGTTTGAAAGATTAGAGGATATAATAACAGGGTAAGAAGAATTAGTTCCTAAAAAAGTATACTCAAGATGATCCGGTAATTTTTTAAGTTCTACTATTGGTGGATTCTTACTATTATTCTTAAGAGCTTCATAATCTCCTTGAGTAATCAGACTATATTCAGTCATTCTATTCATTGCAACAATATTATCTAGAAAAAATAAATGTTCAGTAATGTCTTTATTTTTTTCTTCTTCTAGAAAACAGTTAGTAATACAAATTTCTAAAGGATCTCTATAATAAAAATTAGAATTTATAGAAGTCAGAAAATCATCCACACCATGAGAAAAATAACAATAATCATCATTATCTAAATATTATTTCATAGTATTGCCAATTTGAAAAGTGACTTCATCTTACCCTACTCGCAAGACTAATTTACCATCAAAAACATCAATAAACACTCTAGATATAGCTAGAAATGGACGACCTAGTATGAGTGGTACTTCGATATTTTCATCCATATCTGGAATAACAAAATCAGCAGGAAATATAAACTTATCTATCTTAACCAATACATCCTCTACTATTCCTCTAGAATACTTAACAGATCGATCCACTAATTGAATTCTCATTCTAGTCGAGCTAAGTTCTCCTAGGCCTAGTTTCAGATATAGTTTATAAGGCATTAAATTTATACTTGCTCCTAAATCTGCTAAAGCTTTATTGACTTGTAAATCTCCGATTAAACATGGAATTGAAAATGAACTAGGATCCTTAAGTTTTTGTGGTAATTTATTTTGCAAAAGAGAGTAACATTCTTCACTAAGTGTTAATAATGATAATTCCTATATTTTTTTTATTAGAAATTAAATCCTTAAGAAATTTAGCATACTTCGGCATTTGAATAATTTCAGAAAAAGGTAAATTGACATGTAATTGCTTAAACATAGATAAATATTTACCATACTGCGCATCCATGCGCTCCTTGTTAAGCTTTGCTGGGTATGGTATTGTTGGTTAGTACTCCATCGGTTGCACGTTCATCTCGCTTGATCCTTCACCCCTAGACTCCATTTGGGGTGCTTCCTTCACAGGCCTTGGGTCTTGTAACTCCTTTCCGCTCCTCAATTGAACGGCTTTTGCATGCTCCCTTGGATTTATCCCAGTGTTCCCCGGAAGTGTTCCTTGCTGCCTTTCAGAAACCATCCTTGCAAGCTGACCAATCTGATTCTCCAAATTCCGAATTGAACCCTCTTGATTCTGGAAGGCTACATCAGTAGTTTGTATGAACTTGGTAAGGACATCTTCCAATGTAGGCTTCCTTGGTTCCGGTTGTTGTTGTTGTCCAAACATGGGTTGCTTCCCTTGATTTCCTTGTCCTCCCCAAGATAAATTGGGGTGGTTCCTCCATCCAGGATTATATGTAGAGCTATATGGGTTGTTGGATTGATTGAAAGGAGGTCTAATATTGTTGCCCATATAGTCAACATGCTCTTGAACTTGAGGTTCACAACTAGGCATTCCACTGCATGAAGGGTCACATTGTTGAGGTGCCATGGAGGGTGATGCTAAGGCAAGGTTGTCCATCTTTTGGTGAAGCTTCTCCACTTGAATAGCTAAGGCAGTGATGACATCCACTTCATAAATTCCTGCGGGCTTGCTAGGCTTTTATCTTACGGTAGTCCATTGGTAATTGTTCATCGCCATGACTTCTATCAACTGCTGAGCCGCTTCAGGTGTCTTGTTGTTCAAAGTGCCTCCACTAGCTACATCAATCATCTGTTTAGTGGCTGGATTGAGACCATTGTAGAAGGTCTGAATCTGAAGCGATGAAGGTAGAGCATGGTGGGGACATCTCCTCAAAAGGTCTTTGAATCGTTCCCATGTGTCATACAACGATTAAGATTCCATTTGAATAAACGTAGAAATGTCATTCCTTAACTTCGCAGTCTTTGCTGGTGGGAAATACTTCATCAGAAACTTTTTAACCATCATGTCCCAAGTAGTAATCGACCCTCTAGGTAGTGAGTTCAACCACTGCTTCGCCTTATGCCTTAAAGAAAATGCAAACAATCTCGATTGAATGGCATCGTTGGAAACACCATTGATCTTGAATGTGTCACATATCTCCAGGAATCCGGCCAAGTGGGTGTCAGGATCGTCATCTTGCAAGCCATCATATTGGACATACTGTTGAACCATTTGTATCACACTAGGCATCAATTTGAAGTTATTGGTAGCTATCGGTGGTCTAACGATGCTTGACCCGGTTCCTTGGAGATTAGGTCTAGCAAAGTCAGACATGGTTTGCTCATTTTGGTTGCCATGGTATCTAAGTTTTCCGGATGATTCTCTCCTTGGTTCACTGTCTTCTCTTCTGATAGTCCATTTGAAATGTTTGTGGTATTAATTCCCACGTCCCTTAGGCTAATGTTATGGATAAGTTGTTCTGGGTCAGGATGAAATGGTGCTAGCCCAGAATTTCTGCCCCTGGTCATAGACTAACAGACTACAAAACAGAGATCAAGCGATATAATTATTCAAATACTAATCTACAACTATTTATTACAATGCACAAATTGGTAGATTAATAAAATTTAGACTTTTGAAATATTAAAAATGTTCCCCGGCAACGGCGCCAAAAACTTGATGATTGTTTTGCTAACACGTAATAACTCAATGCGATTTCATTCTACATTCTAGTATAACTATGTAGATGGGCATAAGCTGGATTGAATTAACATTCAGGCAAGTGCACCTATCAATCATAGTACAGGAGAAATCTACATCTCGTGTCGTATTCCACACGGCCATTTTAAGTATTCGTACTCATCCTCACTCTATTATCCTACCTATAAGTAAAATTGATTTCTAACCTAAATTAACCTAACTATGACTATTGGATAAATTAGCATTGGAAGATTGAACATGATAACAACACGAAAGCTTATGAGCAATTACATGAAAATATTCATTCATTCACTCAATTCTATTTAATCATGAAAGCATAAGACTATCAAATTTGTGGTATTGTAAAGGATAAATATTTATCAAATTCTCTCTCGAGTAATTCAAAATCTAAATCTAAGTTAGTAAATTTTCTCTCGAATAATTTAGAATACTCAAATTTGCATTGAATAAAACACCCTATCTATTACATAAATCCATGAAATCCTATCTCTAAAATATCATGAATTCATTTATTCGTATTCCAATTATCCAAATAACATATCTCTCGATCATGTAATTCGATTTATAAAGAGATCTCACACCAAACTATGAACATGTAAATTTCATCACAAACATCCAATTTCTCAATCTAGAGATTTGCAATTCATTTAAGGCAAATAAGGATTTCATACTTAGGATAAAGCTCTTTGTTTGTAAGCTTATATACGAATAAAATACTACAAATTTGATGTAAACAATGCGAGACATGATTAACAAATTGTTCCAAATTAAAGTTCATGCAAAATAAAACATAAATCAAGATGAATCACCAAGAGAAGGGGAGATTAAAAGGGATTAATGAAAGAATAAAAACATATAAAAATACCCTTCAAATCCTCCTCCTCTTGGATGCTCCACTTTGTTCTCCAGAAAACTCCTAATGCAGAAATGATCCAAAAGTTTTTCTCTAATTTTTCTACAGGAAATATATAGTCCCTTTGCAAACAGGTCGGACACGGGTTCCAACACGACCGTGTGTCAGGCCGTGTTAATGGTTCCTAGGTGGTTCCCCATGAACAGGCGTGTCTTTAGTGGGTCGTGTCAGATGATACGGGTATGCACACAGTCGTGTTGTTCTTCATGTTCTTCAGACACGGGTTGGTCGGCAGTCGTGTTCAAATATGACACAGGTAGGCACACGAGCGTATTCCTACCCGTGTGAGTCTTTATCTCCTGCGTCCAATTTCTTCAGCTCCAGGGTACATAGGACACGGGTAGGCACACGGCCATGTGTCCACCCGTGTGCGCCAAAATTTTGTCCTGTCATCAGCCATGTTGACTCCGTGAACTCCTCTGTTTGCTCCAAGAACTTTAGTTCCACTGGTTAGCACTATCTGCATATAAAAGTGAAGGAATGTATTAGATAGCTCAATATAAGTAGTAGCAAAAATCCTAACTGTGCTCTCCTAATCATGATAAAATAATTCTTTGACTTTTCTCGCGAAATTACTACAAAAGGAGGTAAAAATAGTAGACATGATTACAATTATGATAGTAAAAAGCCTATCATAATCGCACTCATCAGAAATTCTCTAAGTCCAGAAGCATTGAGTGAAGCAGGTTCAGTCAATGCTTCTAATGAAGAGCCAAGTTAGCTTGCGTTGAGTGACTTGACATCACTCAACGCTTAATGAGTTCTGGAATTTTTCTAAGTCCAGAAGGTGATGACCACTGCTGATGTCACCAGAAGTAAACAAGTCAAAGTATTTTGTGTTGTTGCGGGAAAGCTATAGTAGCACCGGATGACCACTGCTGACGTCACCAAAAGTATATAAAGTCAAAGTAGTTCATGTCATTGTCTAACGCTGTAGTAGCGCAGGAAGCTACTATTTATCCTCTTTCGAGGGATGTGGCGCTCACCATCCTTGGCTGGGCCCACACTCAAGTTGTGTTGTTGATTCAAATCAATAGATATAAAAAGCAGAGAGAAAAGGTGATTAGGGTTATGAAAGAAAATACGAAAAATAGAGGCAGCTGAACTTCATCTTCTACGACGAGCTTGAAAGCCAAGTCTAGCAGTGCAAGCCAGTTAGGCAGAGAAAGATAGCTGAAGCTTTTCCAATTCAACAAGTTTGTTCTTTGCAGAACAAGGTGGCTGATTAATCTTATCAGCAAGGAGGGATAACTGTGTGAAGGGCCATCAACCTTCAATAGTAGATAGATGTTCTTCAGTACAGCAGAGAAGCAGTTAGATGTAGAAGATGACTAATTCCTTCTACAACAAGAGGGTTGGACTGATATCTGCTCAGTCTACAAGGTAGACTCAGAGATTTATCTCCGAGTCAGTGTTTTAAATTTATTTCAACTTTTTGATTAAATTTCTGTAGGATTCAGGTTGTCTGAATCTGGGCTGTAGGGCGTTTTGTGACTGAGCTGTAGGTGACTAATTAGTCACTAAGGTAGGTGCCCTGCTATGGTACTGAGGTAGGATCTAAGTGTAGATCCTAGTACCTAGTGCCTGAGGTATGTGACTGTTGAGTCACTAAGCTATTGGTGAGAAGTATGTCACTGAGTTGTAGGCCTTGGAGGAGGCTGAGCTATAGGCGTCTGGAAGGGCACTGAGGTAGGTACCTGGAAGGGTACTGAGCTGTAGGAGTGCTGCAACACTTTGAGAGTAGGGCCTTATGCCTGATGTTGTAGGGCTGAAAAGCCTGAGATGTAGGCCTTAGAGATAAGGCTGAGGTAGGTGGTCTGTGGACCACTGAGCTGTAGGAGCACTATAGGGCTCCGAGGTAGGAACCTTTGTGGTTCTAAGGTAGGGTTCTTAAGAGAACCTGAGTGTAAGGCTGAGGGCCTGAGGTGTAAGATCTGAGGAGCATTTTGGAGGAGTTTGTGCCTTGTCTAACATAAGTTAGAAAGGTGGGAGGGAAAGTGCATGTACCCAGTTGGGGAACCACTTTAAATATATGTGCTTTGCTGTGTTGCTTGTTCTTCTCTTATATTGAAGGTATTAAGGACAAGCTCTAGATCACTTAGTAAGAAAATAACAAAAAACATAAGAAATTTTAAAGACATATTCACCCACCCCCCCTTAGGTGACTAGCTAACCTTATGTTAATAACTTTCAGAATCTTTTTCAGCAATACCCTTGAAGGTAGCCCGTGTCTGCATACCCATTTGTCATAAGTGACATGGACTCTGTTTAAGAAACTTAATGCTAGGGGCATCGAACACTAAGTTGTGAGAAAATAACATATTTATGGTTTTGAAATTTATATGTGCTAACCTCTTGTGTCATTGGTCACAAAGAGACACTCTACTTTTAGCTAAAAAGCACAGCGGTGTAGAATTGTCTAAACATAGAAAATTTAAGCAAAATATATTTCTACTCCGAGTACCTGTTAAGATGATCTCCAAATTAGTAGACGACTTTATCAGACACTTGTCCATGTAGAACTCAATGATATAGCCTTTGTCACATAGTTGACTTATGCTTATCAGATAATGCTGTAATCCTTCAACATAAGCCACGTCTTTGAAATAAAATATTCTGTTGGAAATCATACCGTAGCCTTTAGTAGTTCACCGGTCTAACCCTCCAAAGATGACTTTTGGTCCATCTTTGACTGGGGTATAATCAAGCAATAGGCTTCTTGTCCCGGTCATATGTCGAGAGCATCCACTGTCCAAATACCATATCGGAGTTTTGTTGTCCTTTGGATATACCTGCAACCATAAAACATTTTGCCTTAAGAACCCAAACATATTTGGGTCCTTGGTTCATTGTCAGCTTACCACTACTAGGAACATTAACCTGGTGAGTGGTTGGTCTCTCACGGTTAACTCGTGGACTTTCAAAATTCACAGGGTTAAGCCAACTATTTGCGCCAAAATGACCCATTTTGTCGCAGCACCAACAGTCAAACATGTTGTACCTTCTCTTGTACTTCTTCTTTACCTTTTAAATGTGAGGTCTAGCAGGGGCAACATACCTAGAGGTGGAATCCTCCTTATTGTAGCATACATTGGGCTTCTCCATCTCCTTAGCTTTAGGCACAACCGATTTGGCTTTAGCTGCATTCTTAATATTGTGTACATGGACATATGGACCATAACTCTACATCTGAATATTTTCATATGGTGCTTTGAAAACACCGGCACTATAGTTACGGGGATGGGTCCATCCATGGTATTTGTTCTTTTGGCTCTACATAAGTAGGCCTAGCATGATGACCATAGGATGACTCCGTGTCAAACTTGTTCGTCGGGAAGATTACCTTCCTAAATGAGGGTTGACCCATGGGTTCCTTCCCCTTTTCTTTGGCACCGGCTTTCTTGGCAGCCTTACCCTTTCTAGCTACATGACCAAGACCACTACCCTTCTTCTGAGTTGAGAACTCATCGATGAGAGGGAGAACAGTATTCATCTTGGAGTAACTCTCAACGAGGTTTCCCTGCACCGCGAGCTTTTATTCCAGCTCATCAAGATATTTTTCCTTCAGACTTAATGTCTCAGCAGATTCCTTGAGTTCCTCTTTCAAGCAGTGGACTTCATCTCTGAGAGGAAGTAATTGTGCAATTTCTTCCTTCAGATTTGCTTCCACTGCCTTAAGGGAGGAAATATCTTTTAATTTCTTTTGAACCGCATTATGACATTTGTCGAAAGCCTTTAATAGGTGCTCGTGCTGAGCCATCAACTCTGATTCATTCCCATCAGAGGAGTAGTCTTCATGACAATTAGAGGATGTTTCAGATTATGAGAGAATAATGTGTGAGTTTACCTTCCCATGGTACTCGGAGTCGCCCACTTCCTCGTCAGATTGGGTCATAAGCCCAAAGTAAGCTTTTTGTTTTCAGAGCTTGACTCACTCGAGTCACTATCGCTGAGAGTCTTCGACTTTTTGCCGATGAAGCTCTTTTCTTCTTTCTTCTTCCCTTTGAAGGATTTCTTCTCGTCCTTCTTGGAGCTGTCCTTCTTCTTATAAGGACACTCCACAATCATGTGGCCTGTTTTATTACAATAACAGCAAACAATGTCAGAGGAAACTGTTTATTTGGTTTGGATTTATACCTGTCCTCTTTATTGTTGCTTTTTCGTCGCTCAATCACTATCACGACGTGATCTTCTTGAATCTAAAGAGGATGAACTATTTTTCATTTGTCTCCTCTTGCTCAGCAGCTTCTTGAATTGTTTAGAGATGAGGGAAAATTCTCCATCAGATAGCTCAGAGCCAGACGTGCTTGGCTTCGAGTCTTCTGGAGTGTCGGGAGCTTGTGTTCTTACAGGTGACAAAACTTTAGATTTTCTTGACTCCTCCGCCTTCAGAGCCACAAACTTTTCCCTGCTAGATATTTTGTTATTCTACTCCTCCTTCTTACGTGTATTCATTTGATGATCCTAGGAGAGCAGCTTTCCGAACAGGTTCTGTGGATCTATCTCTAGCAGCTTCCCAAATTTTCTAATGGCAACCACCTTAGTGTCCCATTCCTTAGTCAGGGATCTTAGAAACTTATCGCTGAGTTTGCCATTAGTGAATGCGCTACCATAGTTCCTGAGGACGTTGACAATCCTGAAAAAAGTTTTTGAAGCTGTCAGTTATGGAGTCATTTGCACCTTGCTTGAAGGCTTCGAACTCCTGGTTCAACAATGATCAGCGATTGTCTCTCACTTCTTTAGTACCTTCCATCAGGACAATAAGATAGTCCCACATCTCTTTTGTAGATTTGCAGTGGAATAAGTTGTGGAGCATTGAATCGTCCACCGCGCTTGCTGTGATATTATTTACCTTCTTATCAAGGGAGACTAAGGCAATCCCATCCTTAGTAAGATCCATCATCTTCTTTGGAATCATAATTGCTGGATTTATCGTTGAAGCTTGTGTGGGGATGTGTGGTCCTTCTTCCTTTATCTGAAAAATCATCGGATCAACAGCTTCCATGAAGAACCGTACTCGTTCTTTCCACATGGGAAAGTTTTCCTTGGTGCACACTGGTAGATTCATAGATTACATGTCTTTGCTTCGATCCATGGTGAATATGCGGAATCTCTTAACGCTAGATCAGGGATCTTGATCACGGTGTTAACCTTATTGACCAGCATCCCTCTGATATCAATTGAAAGTATCCAGCGTCTACCTAAATCACCTAGAGGGGGTGGTGAATAAGTGATGTTTGTGTCTTTTTGCGGAATGAATATTATCTTAAAAATTCAAGCACACAAATAACAGAGATATATAGTGGTTCCCCATATTGGGTACGTCCACTGACCCGCCTCGCCTATATACCATGAAGGGTAAGATTCGGCTACTTCACCTTTTTCAGATTGTCTCAATCTTATACCTCGGAGCAACGCTCGTACACCTCGAAGAACAAACTCTCATACACCTCGATCCACAATCGGATCTACAAACTCGATCCACTAATGAATCTAAAAACTCGATCCACTAATGGATCTACAACCTCGGAAGAACAAACATCCTACAATCTCGGAGACAAAGCTCCTACAAAAGTTAAACAATTTTTACAATAACAATAAAAGATTTTACTCTTCTAGATCTGAAATCTTCAAGGATCTTCCTTCTTGAAAGCTGAAAATCTCGGTGAATATGTTGAGGAAGAAAACCAAGAAAACTGGATCTGAAAACCTTGGATCCGGCATGATCCAGTAGATATTGAGGAAGCTTTGAATCTTGGATCTGTCGAATCTTTTCTCCTTTCGAATTGCTGGATCAAGAGAAGTGCGGCAGAGAAAATGATGATGAAGACGGTGCGACTTCTCCCGAAATTAGAAAGTTCGATTTTGATTCTGATTACTATAATAATTCTTCTTGTGATTAGGGTTAGTGGATCCTTTTGAAAAGACTATTTATAAAACATCTTCTAACGATCATAAGTCATTAAGGAATGATCTACGTGGATCAATCATGAAGATCTTAGAATAAATCGAAATCTCGTCAGAAGATTTGAAAAGATTTTTCGTCAACTCCATTTCTCGAGAATAAACATGTTTCTCGAGAAATGACTAGATTTCTCGAGAAAGGACTTAATGAAATTACTTTGAAGTGAAAACCTGATTTCTCGAGAAGAATATGATTTCTTGAGAAAAGTACTTGGCATAAATTTAAAACTGAAGACAGATTTCTTGAGAAGAATATGATTTCTTGAGAAGTAAACTTCTTTCTCGAGAAATGGCCTGACCTTCCCGAGAAATTAACTTAACGAAAATTCTGTGAACTTAAAGACTGATTTCTCGAGAAAGAATTGATATCTCGAGAAATATACTTGGCTTCTCGGAAAAAAGGCTTTTGATTTCTCAAGAACTGCTTTCCTTTCTCGAGAAATGTACTTGGTTTCTCTAGGAGTCTTCAGGGTATTTCTAGAGAAAAAGAATTATAATATTTTCAGACAATTTCCCGAAAAGTCTTATGGTTTCTCGAGAATAGCTTTGCTTTCTCGAGAAATTGACTTAGACTTCTCAAGAAATACATGCCATTTCTCGAGAAATGGACTTAGGAATTTTTTCAGAAAAGTTTTCTTTTCTTCTTTGTTGAAACCATCAACCCTTGCTTTCTTCCATTTCTTTAGTACTTGAAAATGAAGTGCATCCCAATAGAGAGGTTACACATGAGTCAACACCATGGATCATACAATGAGGGATTACATTGCATGGTCTCGTGTTTAGTTACTCATTATAAACTGACATTGGTCTACACTTAGTAATAATGACTTGCAAGCACTCAACTAAAGAATAACATCAAATACAAACTTAATTCATCTTAGTTCAAGGGTGACTTCACACAAATCTAGGTTATTGTAGATACAATACCCAACAGATTTAGCTTTACCAGCTTTGTGGCGAAGACCACTACCCTTCTTCGGAGCCGAAAACTCATCGATGAGGGGAAGAATAGTCTTCGGCTTAGTGTAACTCTCCACAAGTTTTCTCTCCACCAAGAGCTTTTCCTGTAGCTCATCAAGGTATTTCTCCTTCAGACTGAATGTTTCAGCAGAGCATTTGAGTTCCTCTTTCAAGGAGTGGACTTCCTCTCTGAGAGGAAGTAATTTTGCAATTTCCTCCTTCAGATTGATTTTTATTGCCTTGAGGGAGGCAATCTATTTCAACTGTGTTTTGACTACCTTGCGGCATTTTTCAAAAGATTTCAAAAGGTTCTCATGTTGAACCATTAATTCAGAATCCTTTTCCTCAGAAGAATTGTCTTCATGGCCATTAGTTGACATTTCTGATTCTGAGAGTATCGTGTGCGAGTTTACCTTCCCGTGATACTCTGAGTCGCCAACTTCCTCGTCTGGTCGAGCCATATGCCCGAAGTAAGCTTCTTCATCCTCTGAACTTGATTAACTGGAGTCATTGTCATTAAGAGTCTTGGACATCTTGGCAACAAAGCTTTTCTCTTTCTTCTTTTTACCTTTGAAGTATCTCTTCTCCTCTCTCTTGTATCCTTCCATCTTATTGTAAGGACACTTCGCAATCATGTGTCCTAACTTATTACAACAGTAACAAACAACGTCAAAGGAAAACTATTTACTTGGTTTAGATTTATACCTATCCTCCTTGTTATAGCTTTTCTTGGAGCGATGACCATCACGACGTGATCTTCTGAAGTCATTGTAGGATGACAGATTATTCATCTATCTCCTCTTACTGAGCAGTTTCTTGAACTGCTTAGAGATGAGGGAGAACTGCCCATTATATAACTCAGAGCTCGATGTTCTTGGCTCAGGGTCTTCTAGGGTGTCTAGAGCCTGTGTCCTTACTTGTGACACGGCTTTAGAATTCCTAGAGCCTTCAGCCTTCAGGGCAACTAACTTCTCCCTACTTGAAGTCATGCTGCTTTGCTCCTCCTTCTTTCTGGTGTTCATTTGAAGCTCGTAGGAGAGCAGCTTTCCAAACAAGTTTTGAGGGTCAATCTAAGGCAGCTTCCCAAACTCCCTAATGGCTACCACTTTTGTATCTCAGTCCTTTGTCAAGGATCTGTGGAATTTGTCATTCAATTCACCATTAGTGAAGCCACAGCCGTAGTTTTTGAGACTGTTGACAATCTTGAAGAATTTCTCAAAGCTGTCTGCAATGGTGTCATTTGGTCCCTACCTGAACGCTTCGTACTCTTGATTCAGCAACAATTTACGATCATCGCTAACTTCTTTTGTTCCTTCCATCAAAAATACAAGGTAGTCACACGTCTCCTTGGTAGATTTGTAGTGGAATAAATTTTGTAACATCGAATCTTCCACTGTACTGGCCATAATGTTCTTTGCCTTTTTGTCTAAGGCATCTAGAGCAATTTCATCTTTAGTGAGATCCATCATCTTCTTGGGGATCATGATAGTTGGGTTCAGAGCTGAGGCTTGTGTAGGTTGTAACACCTTGAAACTCAAAAGAGGGACGAGTAGCATTTTGAACTAAGTTTGGAACTTTGTAGGGGTTACACGGTCTGGGACACGGGCATGTCCCAGGGCATGTCATTCTTGGGTCGACGATTTGGCCGAGTGGTCGATGAATTTGGACTTGACGATCATTGAGCAACGAACACGGCCTAAGAAACGAGCGTGTCCCAGGCCGTGTCCTTCTCAGGGTGATGGTCGGGCCGTATCATGGGAGACATATGGTGTTAGCACACGGGCGTGTTCGGGTTGACACGGGCGTGTCAGGTTCGACACGGGCATGTCGAGTACCCGTGTCCCTTACGGGACATTTTTGGTCCTGTGTTGATGGAGGAATACGCTCGGCAATACGGGCGTGTACTGGATGACTCGGGCGTGTCCGGTTGTACACGAGCATGTCGGGTGCCCGTGTCCTGTTCTGGGTGTGATGGTTTCAGCATCGATTGAGGCACACGACATTGCACACGGGCGTGTCACAAGCCGTGTTCTCCCCAGGATTTGGATTTTAAGTGCAAATCGTGGCCTTCCGTTTCCTTATTTTGGGATCCAATGGTTCAGGGCTGTTCTTTCTGGGTTATACCTGGGAATAGGGTCTGGATGCTTTCATTTCATTCAAGCAATCTCTTTCTAAAGTTCTAGAGAGAGGGGAGAGAAAGGAAGAAGAAGGAAGATAGATCCGGCCACCGGCAGAGCTTTGGAGCACCAAATCGTAAGCCGAGTTCGGATCTATGAAGGAAAGGACATTGCAGTGCTTTTCATCCGCATAGATCTTGATGGCGCCAAAGAGGAATGTTAGGGTAACAATTATCATCTTGCACATGTGAAGTCCTCTTTTCCCTTGCATAGGAAGCCTACTCTTGCGAGTTTGTAGTGAGTGTGAGGCGTTCCTTCGGTTAGACATGAATAGTCCTCGTTGTTTTGCATGTAGAGTCCGTAACTGAGAAACGGACATAAGCATGATGTGTGAAGCCTACCCGGACAAGTTGGTCTGGATCGGTGATGTTGCATTGCATGTATGGCCAGAGAAGACTCCGCACAATAGGTTGTTTTTCGGGTTTTCTACATGGTAGATTGCAGCATGGATCATTGGGGACTAACTCCAGGGTGCACCCGAAAAACTGGGCAGATGCGTGATTCTGCCATCTTGGTGGACTGGGATCCAACTTGCACATAAACGGGTTATGTGAAGTGTGTGATCATATTGGGACTCGGGGAAGTTTGACCCGCACCCATGTCTTAAGGTGACAGGGTGGTGTGAGCAACGGGTTAGGAGGAACCGTACCCGCTCTATGTCGTTCGGTTAAAGAGACCTAAAGGTACTTGGCACTTGTCGTTGGCATAGATGGAGGATCTTAGGCTTTGGCCAGAAAGACCATAATGCTCAAGAGATTTGCCGTCCAGGGAGCGGTGGTGAGACCACGGACTTTTACCGGGTTCCCCGAGAATTTGCCCTGAGAGCACGGGGTGTGTGGTCGTGCGTGCCCACGCCTGTGATGAAGTGTTTTTACACTATACTTCTTGGTTATGCTAACAAAGTGCAGGTAAGGAGCATCGCCGCCCCGAGTTCGGGGGTGGGGTCGTTATAATTTGGTCAGCATAGCTGACCGTTGCTTTTATTTGCCACCGTTGCGGTGGATTGTTGCTTGCAGGTGCTGCGGAGCCAAGTGGTAAATAGCGGGAAAAAACCCATGTTGCCTAGCCGGCCCTCAAAGGCCTAATTATTAAATGTTTGCTTGTATTATTCATGTGTGATCGGCATGTGTGCCGAGGTTTGGAAAACACTTTAATTTGAGTAAACTATTGTAAGGTCATAAGGCCAAGTACTGGTGTATTGTACGTTCATTCCTCCTGGCTTTGTTTAGTGGACATTCATGCTTATGGCTGGGTTCTTTATTTTGCAACTTTTAAATTGCTTCTGCAAGAATATACTCTGTGTAGGATGTTGGTTATTGGCAGGATGGTTTCCATTGCGTAACCTTCCGGTCTGTCTGTGGTATATGACGTCGGGCCCCAGCCGAACCTACTGTTATATGTTATGCGACAGATAGGGGGCGTTACATAGGTATATGCGGTCCTTCTTCCACAATCTAAAAAATTCTCGGATCTGCTGCTTCCATGAATATCCTGACTCGTTCTATATATATTGGAAAGTTCTCTTTGATGCTCACTGGTAACTTCATCGAAGATATATCCTTGCTTCCGTCCATAGCAACTAAGAGGAATCTCTTAATGCTAGATCTGGGATCTTGTTCAATATGTTAACCTTATATCGAACAAAATGCCCTTCTGATACCAATTGAAAGTATCTAGCTTCTACCTAAATGACCTAGAGGGGGGTGAATAGGTGATGTCTGTGTCTTTTTGCGGAATAAAACAACTTAAAAATTAAACACACAAAAACCAAGACTTATAGTGGTTCCCCGAGTTGGGTACATCCACTTTCCCTTCTCACCTATCTACCACAAAGGGCTAGATTCAGCTACTTCACCAAACTCAGATTTCTACAATTCTTACACCTCGGAGCCGCAACTCCTACAACTCAGAGATGATGCTCCAACAACTCGGAGAACAACCTCTCCTACAACTCGATCCACAACCGGATCTACGACTCGATCCACAAATGGATCTACAACTCGATCCACAAACAGATCTACAACTCAGAGAAAAATCTCCTATAATATGTAAAGGAATATTACAATATATTAAAGATTACAAGACTTCACTCCGACGTTCTTCGAAAAGGTAGATCTTAAAAATTCTGGAGAACTCGGAAAGTAGAAATTCTTGGAAGACCTTAATTCTTGAATCTTCAATCGATTAGGCCTGGAGGCATATAAATCTTCATAAAGTAGCAATCCAGCTGTAGAGATCGATGAAGATTGAATCGTGCAAAGTTCGTAGTTGACGACCGATCGGAGAAGTCACGTATGGCACAGGAGGGCGATGGGTTTTTTTCTTTTTGGAAAGATTCTCGATTTGAAAAATCAGGGCAAATAAAACAATTAGTAAGATTAGGAATCCATCCTAAATATATATAGACATCTTTCAATAGCAATGGATATAAAGAAGTTTCCAAAAACGAAACCTAGAAAACACTATGCATGGCCGCCGCAATCCGAGCCTCGTTTTGAAAAATTGTCGGAAAAATGACCTAAGTCAAATTCGTCGAGTATCGTCGAATATCGCTAGTATACTCATCGAATAGTCATTGATATAAGATGAAAATGACTTAGAGAAATCCAGCTCAAGCTAGCCAGCCACTCAACGCCAAGGCTCAAGTCATACTCGACAAATTCGTCGAGTATCAACTAGTATACTCGATGAATTCATCGAGTATAGGATAGCAGACTCAACACACTCAACGTTGTCGATGCTCTCTACGCCATCCATGCACTCAATGCACTCGACTCCATCGCTGTCGACACACACGATGCCATTGAAGTAGTCTATGCACTCGATGCCAAGATATACGATGAATTTGCCTTACGAAAAATCAGAGAAGTAGCGTCAAGATGATTCGACAAATTTGGCGTGTATCGATAGGTATTTTTGACGAATTCAATGAGTATCGTTAGATAAATTCAATGAATTCAACGAGTATACTTGATTATACTCGACGAAACTTAACATTTTTTCTAATTATTTAAGAAATTCTACACAAGTATATATGAAGAATTCGACGTTTAATAGTAAGTATATACGACGAATTCGACAAATATCCCTTAAGATACTCGATGAACTTTACTTGGGTAAAATTCCTGTTTTTCTGAAATGAACCTCTTCTTCTTCCTTGAACCTCCCCCATGTACTTGGTATAGAAGTACACCCTAATAGAGAGATTATACGTGAGTTAACACCATGGCTTACACAATGAAGGATTGCATTGTGTAGTCCCGTGTTTACTGACCCACTGTAACCTGACATTGGTGTGTACTTAGCATTGTAAACCTGTAAGTACATAACTACAAATACAATATCAAATACACTCACAATTCATCTTAGCTTAACAAGACCCTTCTTCAAATAATGGTTATTGTGGATACAATACCCAACAATTAGCATCTTACATTGCCTCATTTTTTTGTTTGTTTATGTGATATGCATGTTTGTAAACACCTTGATTGGATCCCACTAACCGGGCTCTCACTAGCCGACAGGGTAGGCAGATCACTCGGGCGTTGGCTGGTTGTGAAGGAAGGAATTATTGAGAAAGATCTTTATCGGATCTCGGTGACCGGGCTCTCACTTGCCGGCAGGGCAGACAGGTCACTCGAGTGGCAACATCCCTGATTGGATCCCGCTGGCTAGACTCTTACTATCCAGCAGGGCAAGCAGGTCGCTCGAGTGGTGGATAGTTGTGAAAAGGTGATTGAGAAAGCCCTCAATTGGATCCCGCTGACCGGGATCTCACCAACTGGCAGGGCAGGCAGGTTGCTCGAGTGACAGCACCCCTGATTGGATCCTGTTGACCGATCTCTCACTAACCGATAGGGCATTCATGTTGCTCGGGTAGTGGATGGTTGCGAAAAAGTGATTGAGAAATCCCTCGACTGGATTCCGCTGATCAGGCTCTCATCAGCTGGTAGAGCAGGTAGGTTGCTCGAGTGGTAGAACCCCCGATTGGATCTCCCTAAACCTGCTCTCACTAGCCGACAGGGCATGCAGGTCGCTCGTGTGGATGATGATTGTGAAAAATTGATTGAGAAAGCCCTTGATTGGATCCCACTAACCGGGATCTCACCAGCCGTCAAGGCAGATAGGTAACTCAAGTGGCAACACCCCCGACTGGATCCCACAGATCAGGCTCTCTCTAGTCGGTGGGGCAGGAAGACCGCTCGGGTGATGGATGGTTGTGAAAAAGAATGGTTGGTGAAAACCCTCGATTGGATCCCGCTAACCGGGCTCTCGCTAGCCGGCAGGGCAGGCAAATCGCTCGATTGGAAAGAGTTTATGAAAGAACATTGAGACAAAATGATGGCGAGTATAGGTCTGCATTCGCCACAGACCAGGATGCCTGTTTCATTAAGTTACCCGCTGGGCGGGTGGAGGAAGCAAGGCTTCCTTATGACATGGAGGTAAAACTAAAACGTTGTGTGAGATCCCAGATTTTGCTTGCATATATCTAGAACTCGCGTCTCAACGATAGGCTAGGATGTTCGAGCTAGGGATCTCGCAAGCAAAGGTGCGCACAAAGTTGAAATGAACAAAATTTACCCAAATCCTAGTGGGGGATCGAGGCAACATAAATGTAGTCCGCTACTCGCAAGATGGCCTATACAGAGTTGTGTTTTCATCTCTACAAACGCACTAAGGGCTCATTACGGGAGAGTTAGTGATGCGGGTTCAAATACGACTCTAAAGAAAGGGTTAAGTGATAATATAAGAGAAGAGACAAATTACCGCAAGGGACTCGCCCATAAGTAAAAATAGTGTTATATATAAGGCTTCACTCATTAAGTACAAAGTGAGTACAGATAAGCAAAAATAATAATAAAGATCTCACCTCGGAGATTCAACGACAAGAGCAGAAATAAAAATAGAAGGTTACAAAGTTTCAGTCCGAGCACCCTGAATTCTCTCTCTTGCGAAGGTCCGGATCTGCGTCGTCCTTGGATTTCTTGAGCGGGAGGAATAACTCTGAAACTACGTCTTTCACGGTGACCTCCATGCCTTCACTCGGCATGAGGCTCGACCGCTGCATCACCCGAAGCGTGTGCTCTAACTCCTTGGCTGCATTCGACTGCATCATCTCGTCGATCTCACGGTTGTAGTACTGCTTGAATTTACTCTTGCTCGGAGTGAAAGGATGACCTCGAGCAGTTGATTATTTTGGGCTTGTAGCCTCTTATTCTCCTTCTCCAGAGTGGCAATCCTGACATGAAGTCTCTCGACAGTCGAGACATCCTGCAAGAATTATAAGAAGATGATGGTTAATGCGAGATGAAGGTAGGGGAAAAAAAGAACGAGAGAACCGATACTTACCACTCCGCCAGAGTTGCTAGCAAGGAGTCTTTCAGAAGTCTCTAGTTTTTTCTTGAGACCCGCGATCTCCTCTAACGCGATATCCTGCTAGTTGCTGACCTCAACAATGGTCCCATCGAGGTAGTTGCCGCGACGCGCCATAATATGAGAGAGATCAAGAGCTCAGAGATGGCCTCACATACTCTCATGCGCGATCATCCACGTATTCACATCATCAAATTATGTGGCATCCTCCTGCCCATAGAGCCCAAAGGCGAGGGCATATGCCCTGTCACTGGTGGTCTCTTGCTCTTACCAGGACAGGAGAATAGTGGAGATAATAGCCTTGTTGTCCTTCCAGTCCTAGAGCACCAGGGGCTTGCCGACATCGTCCCGCTGCTTTTCAACGAGACCAACGTTCTGGTGTCCCTTCGACACTACCTTCTCATTGGCCTCCTATTCTATAGCGACCGAGGTTCCTGCAATTTCGCTGGCAATCTCGCCCACAATCTCTCTCATGACTGGGGTCTTATCTAGCAGGGTCCCCGCAACTTGTTTTCCTTTAGTAAGGACTCTGTTTTTTGGTTTATTAAGAGCTGGTTGGGAAGGGAGTGAGTCACGATCAGCGGGACTAGACCTTTTCTTATTGATGGACCTGGAGGAGGTGGCCAGATCCTCTCTACATGCTGCCACGACTGCCTTAATGAGAGGAAGGCTAATAGGGGCTACCCTAACACTCGACTGCCTCAATGAGAGGAAGGCGGATAGGGGCTACCCTAACACTCGCATACGGTGGATGCCGAGGAAGATCTTGCTCCCCTGCGATTGGTTCAATAATTAGACAAAAAATAACTAAAAGAGAGAAATAAGGGGTCTGGAGTAAGGGCGATTCGAAAGTACCTATTCCAGGGAGGACAGGGGGAGCGAGTCAACGTTCCTACTCAGATATGTGGCCTCGAAGTTCTTGCTGATGAAGAACTTGAAGAAGTTTACCATGTGCCCTCTACTAAGGGAGGGTGGTAAGTCGCCCCATCCCATTGAACTGACGAGAATGGGACAATACTAAAGTTGCCCTTGACAAACACAAACTTCTGTATCCAGTTGTGGTTCTTGTTGGCCATCTCGCGGACCTTCGTGTGCTTGCTTGAGAAGAATGCGATCCTATCTTTGTTGGCCCTGAAAGAGAAAATCTTGCAGAAGGCAGCAAGGCTAAACTCGATCCGCTCCTCATGCATGTACCACGCAAATGCCTCAAGCATGTCAATTGAGTTTGGGTTCAATTGGCCCAGGATCACACTTAGGTACCTAAGGACCTTATGCACCTCTGGCTAAGCAGGTGTCACGAGTTCATCGAGATTTAAGTCATTGATCGACTCAAACTCTCCCGGGCGGTGAGCGACAAACCCTGGCGAGATGAACTCCGCCACCAACGGGAGGTACTCTCCCTCCATCAGGTTACAGTGGAGGAAGGGATAGTATGCAAAAGCCTAGACACACTTCGATCTTCCATCAATGTCACCACCGTCACCACCTATTGTGTGAATGCTTGCGCTGTACAACCCCATATTCGCTGAGTCAGACCAGGAGGCACAATGGTCACAATTAGGCTAGCCGAAGTAGTTCCCTCCCTAAATAAGATCTCGCCCAAGTAGGCGGGAACGATCGCGCCAGATCGTCGATCCAAGATTGGCGAGCGCAACCAAATCGTCGAACGGAGAACAGCGGGCCAAGATCGTCGAGCGCGGCCGGCGCGGGAACGCTTGCGCTTGCGCCAGGCTCCAATCTCAAAGGGCTCTTGCCTGTAAGCAGGCGAGAGCGTTCGCGCCAGGCTCTGGATAGGAGGTCCTCGGCTCTGCTCTCGCCGAAGGGGGCCCAGGGACTTGGGTAGAATGTCCTAATTGCCCTCAGGAGAAATTACTTCAGTGCCCTCAGAAAAACAGCGGAATTCGGCTATTGGCAGACCAACTAGGGGTTTTTCAGTAATTTCAGGTCAGCACGATGCTATAAATAGACCCATAAGGACTCTTAAGAAGGCAAGCTATCATTATCTCTCAAATTCCAGTGCTTTCTGAGGAGCTCCTAGCCCAGCTTTGGCTTTGGAGGGGAAGCTCTCAGAGATCTTTCGGGTATGAGGTGGGACCTCCCTGCTGAGGTTATTGGGTCAGTCTTAGGTCCTTTGAATCCAGTCGAGGGTTGAGACTTGAGAGAAGTAGGTTTTGGCTGCACCCCTTTTTCTTCGAACTGCAGTTGAGGTCATATTTGGCTTCAACAGTGCTGGTGCGGTGAGCGTGGAAGGCAGCTGATACAAGAAAGCCTTAAGTTTTGTCCCATGGCTGGAGGTGACGGTGAAGGGTCAGGTTCTGGAGGCTCCCCCACCCGGGGAGAGGAAGCGACGAAGAGGATGCTGGATGAGTTCAGGTGAGAGGTTCTGCAGACGATCAGTTTGGCCTTCTCGGCGAGAGGCGAGTGGGCCACCCCTCAGGTCCCGATAGAAGAGGTCCTGCTCTTGGGCGAGAATGCCCCAGGACAGCGCCAGGGAAAGGAGGTCCTGGGGGAGGCGGAGAGAGAGATGTGGCGGCGCGGGAACTCTTCCCCGGCCAAAGCCAGCGCCCGGGCAAGGAGGCGCTGACGGATCTGGGCGAGAAGGAAGCGGCACTGCAATAGCTCTTCCCGGGGCACGGTCTCGCGGATCGGGCTAGTCAGCCGAGGCCACAGGACGTGCCCTCTCGCCAGACAGGAGGTGAGAGCCCATTTAGCGAGCTCATCATCTCAGCTTCGGTACCGGAGGGGTTCCGGGAGCCCGACATGTCCTACTACTCAGGGAAGGATGACCCTGTACAGCACGCATAGTGTTTTGAGGACGTTGTATCGATAAGGCAGATGACGGATGCCTTCAAGTGCCGGTTATTTTCCATCACGTTGAAGGAGAAGGCTCGGGACTGGTTCCACCAGTTGCCAGCAAGATCAATTTACTGTTTTGAGGATCTGCGGAGAAGTTTCCTGTTGAGGTTCTCAACCTCGAAGAAGCGGAAGAAGGAAGCGGAGTGTCTGTTTGCGGTGAGGTAGAAGCCGGATGAGACGCTGGGTCACTATGTCGACCGTTTTCAGGAAGAGATGATCCTGGTCTAGGAGGTCCCAGGGTACGCACTGATGCTGGCCTTCACCCTGGGGCTGAGACCGGGATTCTTTAGCATGGAATTGAAGAGAGTCCCTCCCCTCTCCTTTGAGGAGCTCATGGAGAGGGCTGCAAAGGAGATTGACTTTGAGAGAGCAAACCCAGCATTCGACAGGAAGTTGGCCAGGCTGGCAGAGGATGACGTGAAGGAACCAACAATAGGAAGACATAAGGAGCCGAGGGAACAGAGGGAGCAAAGGGAGGAAAGGAGAAGGGAAGAGCCCCGAAGATTTGGGTAGCAGCAGGGGTGGGGGCCCCGGGAGCCGAACAACCGGTTAGGTTGGAGGCCCCAGGAGGGTCGCCCCCAGGGCCCAGGAGAAGGCTACCAGGGGAGAGATAACCTGCGGGAACCCCGGAAGTTCGACCGACCGGCATGGAGGCAGGAGTCGAGGGGTCGTCCCCCACCACCGCAGGAGGCTATGGAAGTGGGAAGAGGAAGAGGAGCTGGGAGAGGAGCTCGAGAAGGAGGGAGAAGAGGGAGAGGAGAGGGAAGAAGGGGCGGGGAGGCGTTGCTCTTTTGTGACTTCCACCAGGAGGAAGGTCACGCAACGGCCACCTGCCCGGAGTTCTTAGAGTTAAGATAAGCAAGAGGAGCAGGGAGGCAGGATCCACCGGTAAGGATAGTGGAGGTGCAGCAGGGCGCGGTGGAAGATAGGTGCGAAGATCGGGTAGATGTAGGGACCCGGGGGGGAATCGGGGTGATTCACGGAGGAGTGGGGATTGAGGCAACCCGCAAGGGGAGCCTGCAAACCATATACCGAAGGGGGGTGGCCTCTACCTCCTAGGTTCCCTTACCAGAAGAAAAGATCACTTTCTCATCAGTAGACATGCCAGACTATGAGGATCCATTCTGTGACGCCCTGGTGATCCAGACGGCGGTGGAAAATTATACAGTCTCGAGGATACTGGTAGATAACGGGAGCTCGGTAAATGTCATCTTCAAGAAGGCCTTTGATGAGATGAGGGTTGAAGAGAAGAGGGTCTTGGCTTCAGATGGACCTCTGTTCGGGTTCTCCGGAGAAAGGAAAGCGGTAGAAGGAGGAGTAGGGTTGCACGTAAGGTTGCGGGGCATGTCACGGAACTGTAGGTTCGTGATCGTGGATGCCCCGAGCAGCTATAATGCCATCTTTGGACGCCCCCTCATCAGTGTCTTTCACTGCGTCCCCTACTCGTTCCATCAATGCCTCAAGTTCAATAATGGGGGGGTGCAGGTCAGGGTAAGAGGGGACCCAAAGGTTGCAAGACAATGCTACGTTACAGCAGTCAACACCGTTTCATGGATGGCAGAGGCAGAGGAGTTGGAGGTTGAGATGGCGGCACTTGAGGAGGTCATTGAAGACGAGGGAATGGGCCTAGAGGTGGAAGAGAGATAGTTGTAGAGGAAGCGGGAGAAGGGGAGACTGAGAAGTAGCAAGGAGATGTGCAGGTGGTCCGGGGGGACGAGGAGCAGGAGAGCCCAGAAGGGGTGATGGAAGTAGGGGACCAAGCGACAGTAGGAGTTGAGGGAGAGGCCCAGAGGGGCATGGAAGTCGGGTGGCAACATGAGGGGCTGGTAGAAGCGATGGAAATTGAGGAGGAGGTAGAAAGGGGAGAGCTGGAGCTGGAGGAAGAGGCAAGGGCCGGCTGGGAGCAGTCGCGGCTGGAGCCGGCCGAAGAGGTGGTGCAGATGGAGGTCTTCACCGGCGCAGGACAAGTACAAAGGGTACGGGTCAGCGGGGGCTTGAGTCCCGAGGCCCGGGAGCAAGTGCGGGCTTGCATTCAAGGCAACGTCGACATCTTCGCCTGGAGCGCGGCGGACATGCCGGGCATCGACGCAGACGTGGCCTACCATCGCCTGAACTTGGACCCCCGCACTCGCCCCATACGTCAGAAGATGAGAGACATCGCCACCAAGCTGGAGGAGCCCATTCGCGAGGAGGTCAAGAAGCTCCTGGAGGCGGGCTTCATCTCAGAGATCCAGTATCCAGGCTGGATCTCCAATGTGTTAATGGTAAAGAAGGGAGGTGGAAAATGGAGAATGTGTATTGACTTTTCTTTGTTAAATAAATCATGCCCTAAGGATTGCTACCCCCTGCCTCGGATCGACGCGCTGGTTGATTCAGCCGTCAGTTTTTCTGTCATGAGATTTTTAGATGCTTTTTCAGGTTATCACCAGATCCGGATGCACCCTCCTGATACCAAGGATGTTTCCTTCATCACGAGGTAGGGATGCTTCAGTTACAAAATGATGCCCTTCGGGTTAAAGAACGCAGGGGCTACCTATCAACGCATGATGGATCGAGTCTTCCGGGATCAGAGGGGAAGGAACTTGGAAGTCTACGTCGACGACCTAATGATCAAAAGCAAGTGCATGGTTTCGCACCTACAAGATCTGGAGGAAACATTCGCCACCTTAAGAAGGTTCAAGATGAGGCTGAACCCCTTGAAATGTGTCTTCGGGGCCAGCCGCGGGAAGTTCCTCGGGCATCTTCTGACTCCGACGGGGGTGGAGCCCAACCCGGACAAGGTCAAGGCCATCCTGGATTTGGAGTCACCTCGCGATGCCAAGTAGGTCCAGCGCTTGACAGGCAAGCTAGCTGGGCTAAGAAGGTTCCTCTCCAGGGCAGGAGACAAGTGTTCTTCATTCTTTAAGGTACTGCGGGGGAATCAAAGGTTCGAATGGACAACCGAGTGTGAAGAGGCCTTCCAAGGGCTGAAAAGACAACTCTCTCAGGCTCCTCTGCTTTAGAGCCCAAAGGAAGGAGAGGACCTGACCTTGTACCTCGGAGTAGGAGCGGAGGCGGTGAGCTCCGTCCTGGTGAGGGAAGAAGGAAAGAAGCAGCTGCCCATCTACTACGTTAGCCGGATATTGAGGAAAGCAGAGCTTCGCTACCACATTCTGGAAAAGCTCGCTTACGCCTTGGTCATCTCGGCAAGGAAACTCCGGCCGTACTTTCAAGCACATTCGATTAGGGTGGTGACCGACCACCCTCTTCGCAAGATCTTCGAAGGAGTGGAGCACTCGGGGAGACTGGCTAAGTGGTCCATTGAGCTAAGCGAGTTCGACATCTCCTTTGTCCCAAGGCTCTCCATCAAGGCACAGGCAGTGGCGGACTTCCTAGCAGACTATATCGTTGAAGTCGAGGGGGGAGAGCAGCAACCCCGAGAAGCATGGAAGTTGATGGCTGATGGGGCCTCAGGAAGGCACTCCCTCGGGGCAGGGGTGGTATTGACAAGCCCCCATGGGGTAACCATAGAGCAAGCAGTCATTTTACTTTTCCTCGTGACCAACAATCAAGTAGAGTATGAGGCCGTGATCGTCGGCCTTCGCTTGGCAAAGGAGCTAGAGATTCGGGATGTGGAAGCTTTCACTGATTCGAAGCTAGTAGCATCGCAGATCCGGGGAGAGTTTGAAGCTCGGGAACCTACCCTCATCAAATACCTCTCCAAGGTAAGGACGATCATCGGAGGGTTCCGGTCATTCTCAATCCAACATGTTCCCAGGGAAGAAAGTATAGCTGCCGATCGATTAGCCAAGTTTGGACCTCGGGGAGGAGGGACCTTGACGGAGCTATTCCGACCGGCTATCGAGGAAGGAGAATTGATGGTGGTGGATCGGCAACCCTCGTGGGTGGATCCATTTGTGACCTTCCTAACCAGCGGTGAACTTCCTGAGGAGACCAAGGTCGGGAGAAGCTTCAAGCGCAAGGCAGCTCACTACTTAATGATGGAAGGGGGCCTGCACCGTAAGATGTTGTCAGGGCTCCTAGCTAGATGTGTGACCGAAGAAGAGATCCCGAAGATATTGGGGGCGGTGCACTCGGGCGAGTGCGGCAGTCACTCTGGAGGAAGGACGCTGGAGGCAAGGGTGGTCAGGCAGGGGTACTTCTGGCGTACCCTAAGGAAGGATGTCATGGAGTTTGTGAGGAGATGTCAAAAATGTCAGCTCTACGCCCCCCTTCAGCTCTTGGCAGCTCAGAGGCTCCGAAGTATCACGACACCGTGGGCATTCGCTATTTGGGGAATGGACTTAGTTGGGCCCTTTCCTCCGGCTAGTGGGCAGAGGAGATTCCTCTTGGTCATGGTTGATTATTTCTCAAAGTGGCTAGAGGTTAAAGCCTTGGCTAAGGTCACCTCGCAGGTCATAAGGAACATCGTCTGGGGTGAGATCATTTGCAGACATGGGTTGCCCCAAGCAATAGTGACTGATAACGGCCCCCAGTTTGCCAGCGAGGAGTTCATCAGCTTCTGCGCCCAACTAGGGATAGATCTCCGGTTTGCCTCCGTCCACCACCCCCGGAGTAACGGCCAGGTGGAAGCAGCGAACAAAATCATTGTGAACCTACTAAAGAAAAAGGTGGAGAATCTAAAGGGGAATTGGGTGGAACAGCTCCCCTCGGTCCTGTGGGCCCTGCGAACAACCCCAAACACGGCCACCGGTGAGACCCCCTTCAAGCTCTCTCACGGGTGTGAGGTCGTCCTACCAGTGGAGTTCGAGGTCCGGTCCCTGCGAGTCACAGCCGCGGGTGAAGGAGACGAGACTTGGAGGGTGGAGAATGAGGAGGGGCAGTGCCTCTCGTTAGATATGGTGGAGGAACTGCGAGACGTGGCGGCTATCAGGCAAGAAGAGATCAAGCAACGGATGGCCAAGCATTTTGATAAGCATGTCAGGGTCAAGCAGTTTACTGAAGGGGATCTGGTGCTGAGAAAGGTTGACGCGGCAGGAAGGTCATCTCCCGTAGGTAAGCTCCACCCGAATAGGGAAGGTCCATACATAGTGAAGGAAGTCCTCGGAACAGGGGGATACTACCTCCATGACGTGGAGGGGAGGGCCCTAAGCCACACTTGGAGCGGTGATGACCTAAAACACTTCTACCCCTGAGGGGGGGGGGGAGGATGTAACCATGTACTTCAAAAATAAACTTATTATACTACATCGATTGACTCTCTTAACTATTGCCAAATTTTTCATAGGATAACGTAATCATGTGTTTTGTAATACCCCGAGCTCGGCTCGGCCCCAGGTAGACCCTCTGCGCAGGCTCTCATTTCGCCGGCAGGTCTGAAGGATCGCCTGTGGGGGATATGTTTGGTTTGAGATCTTCATCGGCACCCCGAGCTAGGCTCGGCCCCACGTAGACCCGCTGCGCAGGCTCTCATCTAGCTGGCAGATCCGAAGGCTCGCCTGTGGGGGATAGGTTTGGTTTGTTTGAGTTCTTCATCGGCACCCCGAGCTCGGCTCGGCCCCAGGTAGACCCGCTGCGCAGGCTTTCATCTAGATGGCAGGTCCGAAGGCTCGCCTGTGGGGGATAGGTTTGGTTTGAGATCTACATCGGCACCCCGAGCTCGGCTCGGCCCCAGGTAGACCCGCTGCGCAGGCTCTCATCTAGATGGCAGGTCCGAAGGCTCGCCTGTGGGGGATAGGTTTGGTTGGTTTGAGATCTTCATCGGCACCCAGAGATCGGCTCGGCCCCAGGTAGACCCGCTGTGCAGGCTCTCATCTAGCTGCAGGGTCCGAAGGCTCGCCTGTGGGAGATAGGTTTGGTTTGAGATCTTCATCGGCACCCCGAGCTCGGCTCGGCCCCAGGTAGACCCGCTGTGCAGGCTCTCATCTAGCTGGCAGGTCCGTAGGCTCGCCTGTGGGGGATAGGTTTTGGTTTGAGATCTTCATCGGCACCCCGATCTCGGCTCGGCACCACGTAGACCCGCTGCGCAGGCTCTCATCTAGCTAGCAGGTCTGTAGGCTCGCCTGTGGGGGATAGGTTTTGGTTTGAGATCTTCATCGGCACCCCGAGCTTGGCTCGGCCCCAGGTAGACCCGCTGCGCAGACTCTCATCTAGCTGGCAGGTCCGAAGGCTCGCCTGTGGGGGATAGGTTTGGTTTGAGATCTTCATCAGCACCCCGAGCTCGGCTCGCCCCCAGGTAGACCCGCTGCGCAGGCTCTCATCTAGCTGGCAGGTCCTAAGGCTCGCCTGTGGGGGATACGTTTGGTTGGTTTGAGATCTTCATCGGCACCCCGAGCTCGGCTCGGCCCCAGGTAGACCCGCTGCGCAGGCTCTCATCTAGCTGGCAGGTTCGAAGGCTTCGCCTGTGGGGGATAGGTTTGGTTTGAGATCTTCATCGGCACCCCGAGCTCGGCTCGGCCCCATTTAGACCCGCTGCGCAGGCTCTCATCTAGCTGGCAGGTCCGAAGGCTCGCCTGTGGGGGATAGGTTTGGTTTGAGATCTTCATCGGCACCCCGAGCTCGGCTCGGCCCCAGGTAGACCCGCTGCGCAGTCTCTCATCTAGCTGGCAGGTCCGAAGGCTCGCCTGTGGGGGATAGGTTTGGTTGGTTTGAGATCTTCATCGGCACCCCGAGCTCGGCTCGGCCCCAGGTAGACCCGCTGCGCAGGCTCTCATCTAGCTGGCAGGTCCGAAGGCTCGCCTGTGGGGGATAAGTTTGGTTGGTTTGAGATCTTCATCGGCACCCAGAGTTCGGCTCGGCCCCAGGTAGACCCACTGCGCAGGCTCTCATCTAGCTGGCAGGTCTGAAGGCTCGCCTGTGGGGGATAGGTTTGGTTTGAGATCTTCATCGGCACCCCGAGCTCGGCTCGGCCCCAGGTAGACCCGCTGCGCAGGCTCTCATCTAGCTGGCAGGTCCGAAGGCTCGCTTGTGGGGGATAGGTTTGGTTGGTTTGAGATCTTTATCGGCACCCCGAGCTCGGCTCGGCCTCAGGTAGACCCGCTGCGCAGGCTCTCATCTAGCTGGAATGTCCGAAGGCTCACCTGTGGCGGATAGGTTTGGTTTGAGATCTTCATCGGCACCCCAAGCTCGGCTCGGCCCCAGGTAGACCCGCTGCGCAGGCTCTTATCTAGCTGGCAGGTCCGTAGGATCGCCTGTGGGGGATAGGTTTTGGTTTGAGATCTTCATCGGCACCCTCGAGCTCGGCTCGGCCCCAGGTAGACCCACTACTCAAGCTCTCATCTAGCTGGCAGGTCCATAGGCTCGCCTCTGGGGGATAGGTTTTAGTTTGAGATCTTCATCGGCACCCCGAGCTCGGCTCGGCCCCAGGTAGACCCGCTGCGCAGGCTCTCATCTAGCTGTCAGGTCTGAAGGCTCGCCTTTGGAGGATAGGTTTGGTTTGAGATCTTCATCGGCACACCAAGCCCGGCTCGGCCCCAGGTAGACCCGCTGCGCAGGATCTCATCTAGCTGGCAGGTCTGAAGGCTCGCCTGTGGGGGATATGTTTGGTTGGTTTGAGATCTTCATCGGCACCCCGAGCTCGGCTCGGCCCCAGGTAGACCCGCTGCGCGGGTTCTCATCTAGCTGGCAGGTCCGAAGGCTCGCCTGTGGGGCATAGGTTTGGTTTGAGATCTTCATCGGCACCCCGAGCTCGGCTCGGCCCCAGGTAGACCCGCTGTGCAGGCATTCATCTAGCTGGCAGGTCCGAAGGCTCGCCTTTGGGGGATAGGTTTGGTTTGAGATCTTCATCGGCACCCCGAGCTCGGCTCAGCCCCAGGTAGACCCGCTGCGTAGGATCTCATCTAGCTGGCAGGTCTGAAGGCTCGCATGTGGGGGATAGGTTTTGTTGGTTTGAGATCTTCATCGGCACCCCGAGCTCGGCTCGGCCCCAGGTAGACCCGCTGCGCAGGCTCTCATCTAGCTGGCAGGTCCGAAGGCTCGCCTGTGGGGGATAGGTTTGGTTTGAGATCTTCATCGGCACCCCGAGCTCGGCTCGGCCCCAGGTAGACCCACTGCGCAGGCTCTCATCTAGCTGGTAGGTCCGAAGGCTCGCCTGTGGGGGATAGGTTTGGTTGGTTTGAGATCTTCATCGGCACCCCGAGCTCGGCTCGGCCCCAGGTAGACCCGGTGCGCAGGCTCTCATCTAGCTGGCAGGTCCGTAGGCTCGCCTGTGGGGGATAGGTTTTGGTTTGAGATCTTCATCGGCACCCCGAGCTCGGCTCGGCCCTAGGTAGACCCGCTGCCTGGCTCCTACTAGCTGGCAGGTCCATAGGCTCCCCTATGGGGGATAGGTTAGGATAGGTTAGGGTAGATTAGGTTATGTTTGTGGAAACATCATTGGCACTCCGAGCTCGGCTCGGCCCCAGGTAGACCCGCTGCGCAGGCTCTCATCTAGCTGGCAGGTCTGAAGGCTCGCCTGTGGGGGATAGGTTTGGTTTGGTTGGCTTGGTTTGGACAAGGCAAGAAGTGCATCAGGAACACAAAATGGAAAAGGTAGGGAAGGTCTCGGCAGGGATAGATCTCGACAGGGAAGTCCCCGTAAAAGAGGTCTCGCAGAGGGGGGGCTTTCATCGAGAAGGCTCCTCTTAATGATCTCGAACCAACAAGCGGAATCATTATGCGCCGGGCCTGAAGGGACTCGCGCAGGCTAAAGGAGACAGTTCCGTCCTAAGGGTTCGTGAGCCACGCTTCCGGCTGGTAGTTTGCAGCAGGTTCCCGCCGATCCGTCGCTAAGGAAGACTATCCTAGGAAGGCCAAGGGCCTCGGCGGAAGCACACGCAGGAAACATTCGACCACCACGAATACATCGAGCACATTCACAATAACAGGGCGAGATATTTACAATGAAACGTTTCCATTAGATATATTATATATAAGTACAAACTGGTAGCGTCTCGCGCTTTACATTGAGGCTTAAAGAAAAAGGAGAGGCGGAAAGAAAAGGAAGAAGGGCCCCCTCATGGAGACAAGCTGTACCCCTCCGAGCTCCCGCTTGAGCTCCCACTGTAGCTTTTGCCGGAGCTCTCCCCAGAGGTCTCGCCACCCGCTGCAGAAGATTTCGGGACGTCCGAGGGTAGGGTATCCAGGGTGCCCGGGGGCTTTGGAATGGGCTCGAAAATCCAGGGAACGAGTTGTTGAGCAGTGATGTCTTTGCCCCTCCCATCCTAGCAGTTGACGTCTCGCAGCGTATCCAGCGTCAACCTTACTGTAGCCTGCGCGTTCCCCTGGAGCAGCTTATCAATATCATAAACCGAGTAATACCGGCTCTTCAGTCTCTCGTCCAGCGGGGGTGCCGCACTCACCTCCAAACGCGCAATCTGCTCCCGCAGGAGAGTGTTGTCGTAGCGAGCTTGGGATAGCTCCTCGCGAAGCGTGGCTTGGGCGGAATCCTGAGCAGCAAAAGGTTAGCATAAAAGAGAAGAGTTAAGGTAGCGAGAGCAAGAATTGTAAAAGACCTCGCTTACCCCTTCCGCCTGGCGCGAAGATAGCAGCTGCTGGGCCTCAGCCAGCTCCTTGGCCAGAGTGGCCGCCTGAGCCACGGCATCATCCCTAGCCTTGAACATGTCCTGAAAGTTGCGGTCTATTGTGATGCTCCGGCGAGCACACATGTGCGCTAGCTCTAGCCCGCGCATCAAGGCGCGAGTGGAGTCGTAGGCCAGCAGCCGGGTCGACATCCTGTCGTAGACACTAGCATCCTCCCGGCTGTAGAAGCAGTAGCCTAAGGCGAAAGCCTCGCTGGTAACCTCGTCTCGCTCTGCCCAGCTTGGCAAGAGGTACGAGATCGAGACCTTGTTGGCGTCAGGATCCCACTGGATCAGCGGCTTGTTCTCCGCGTCCAAACACCTCATGCCGAGACCAAAATTGCGATGGCCCCGCGGCACCTCTCCAGACAGGGGCTGGCCGGAGGTCTCGGCGGCGCCTCCCTCGCTCTTGGCAGCGCCAGGGGCCTGAGGTTTCTCGGCAGGGGCCTCGCGACCCCCCTGGTGGCTGCGATCTCGCTGACAGCCTGCAAAACCTCCTCAAAGGAGCGGCCTGCGGGGAGAGGTTGGGCGGGCGGCACCACGACGGACTTGCCCTTCTCGGTATCGGTGGTCTTGGGTCTCTTGATTGGTTGGGGCACGGGGGCACCGGGATTTCGCTTCGCGACACCACTTGAAGGAGGGGGGCCGACTCTTTCCGGCAGGCTTGCGCAGCGGCCTTCGCAAGAGCCAGCAGGTCCTTTGGAGGTTGACTCCCTCCAGCGCGAGCCTCGTCAAAAGGCTGGCATAGGGGGATCTCGCGCTCTCCTGCAAAAATGATAACACTAAGTTCCAACCTTGAAGAAAACAAGGGAAAACAAGATAAAGGAGAGACTTTACCTTCTCCTGGAAGCACAGGGAGGAGAGAGTCGACGTCTCGCCGAAGGTAGAGGACGTCGAAGTCCTTGGTTCCAAAGAACTCAAGGAGGGCGCTCTCGCGCGAGCCCAAGTAGGGGGGCTTATAGGCGGCATCCTCGTATTGAATGGGGGCGAGAGGTACGTTCCCGAAGTCGCGGGAAACGAAGATGAACCTCTCACCCCAGTGATGGTGCTTGTTGGCGAGACCGATTGTCTTGAGCAGTTTTCCGGAGAAGAATACCACCCCTCCTTTCGCGCGGAAAGTAAACAGCTTGCGGAAGATCGGCAAGCTAAACTCGATCCTCTCGGACCGCATGTAACATATGAAAGCCACGAGAATCGTAACTGAATTTTGGTTCAGCTGCGCTGGAACCACCCCGTAATACCGGAGGGCCTGCCACATCTCGGGCCACAGCGGGAGGCAGAAGCCCACCTCGAAGTGCTCGATGGGGATGGCGAGCTCCCCCTCCCCTGCGGTGTTTACCTTGTCGTGATTGCCCGGGTTCCGCGCGGTGAAGCTGGCGGGAACGTGTTGAGTCTTGATTAGGTTGAACTCATCCGCGGTGAGAGTGCAGGAAGGGAAAAGATGCTTCTGAAAAGCTTCAGCACAGTTGGATCGTCCCTCACCTCCTCCCGGCATCGCGATGAAGGGTTTGAAGGCGAGAGCTTCGAGAAGAAGGCGAGAGCGAGAACGGTACGAGAACGGAAGGAGAAGGCGGAGACGGGCGAGAGCTTTGGAGAGGTCGTGAAAGCAACAGAAGAGGAGAGAGACTGGAATCGGAGAAATGAATGTGGTAGGTGAGCTTCCCTATTTATAGAAAACTGTGATAATGATGGCTGTTTTCAGAAAGGCGGCGGGGGTACAGCCGGCGCGTCCTAGGTCAGCGACGCTTCGTTTTTCCCGCCCAAGTTTGATAGTGACCGATTGACTAAATGACTAGCGCAAGCGTTGTGAGATGACATGCGGCAGGCAAGATAGGCGGAAGCAAGGTAGCTCTCGCCAACCAAGAGCCCAGGAAAATAACATATATACGCATACAATAATAAAAATTAATAAGTGTCGAGTTATTGCTCTCGCTGAGCGAGAACGGGATAAAAAGTAAGCAATAAGTGCAGAATTATTAGTTACAGTTCTAAGCGAATAAATAAGGGTACACCTGAGAAGGGGTAGGCCTGGGAAAGAGAAGGGGAGGTCTCGCGGTTCAATAAGGCTCCCAGCACCATTTCCCTTGCTCCCACCGCCATTTTCCTCGCTCCCGCAGCTTGGTCCGGGGTGGCTCCTGCGGGTTGAAGTAGGATGACAGAACACTGCATCCCAGGTCAACCCGGCGAGACAGATCCCGGATTCGCTCGATGCACCTCTCGGGTGAGGATCCGGCGGTAGCTCCCCCGGCTGGTCCATCTCGCCGATGAGATAATCCCGCTCCAGGGTCTCTAGCCTCTTCTCCACTAACTGGCAAAACTCTTTCGCTGCAAGGTCGCGGACCCGTTCTCGCCGGATGAGCTTCGATAGGACGGCGGCGACCTTCTTCCCCCGTCTTTTAGCGCTCCCGACACCAGTCAAGTTCTCCTCCATCTCGTCAGACGAATGGAAGGGAGAGCTCTCGCCATCTTCCCCCTCTCCTTCTTCTTCTTCTTCTTCTTCTTCTTCCTCCTCTACCTCAGCTCCAAGCCGCGAGCCCATGTCCCCTGGCAAAAGAGTTACTATTATAGCGAGAGCTAGAAGATTGCGGTGATAAAATTTCCATATACCTGCAGCATGACGAGGCCCCCCGGTCGACGGCAGGCGAGAAGGCCCAGCCCCCCGCCTCAGCTCCGAAGGGTAGGTGAATTGGCTTTCCCTTTCCGGGGGGTAGACTTTGCGAATGGTGATCCCGGCTTGGTCGGGAGAGGTGGAGCGGGTCTCCTATCCCGCAGGATGACTGGCGTCTAGCGAGGGCGCGGAGGATTCGGCAGTATTCCCTCCCACCAGTAGGGAGGAATCAACCGCGAGGGCAGGCAGATTCGCAGCTCTCGCCCCGCTCCCCCGGGTGGCGAGATCCGGCGGTGCGAAAACTGGCGCTGTGAGAAAACAGTTCAGCATTCAAAGATTTAAGTTAAGGGCGAGAGGGGAACCGTTACCTGCGGTGTTCGGGTCAGGTGGACGGGCCACCTCTGGAACTTGCGGTTGATCCTCGTGATGGCTAGAGGATGGATCCAGGGGTTCTCGCGGGGACGCTACAGCATCGGGAACCGTCTCCTGCGAGAGGTATCGTGTCAACTACTGAGCAGCTGGTGTTTTCAATAATTGGAAAATCGAGCATACCTTCCGCGGCGAGGGGCCGTCCGCGCGGCTAGGGGTTGGGGTAGGCGAGCTCCTGTTCTCGCGGGGAAGGTCTCGCCGAACTACCTCCGCCCTCTTCTTCTTCTTCTTCTTGGGCAGAGGAGGCTCCACGACTGACGACTGTCTCGTTATCCATGGGGCAACCAGGGCGCTATTAGCCCTGGCTCGCGCCTGTGCCGCGTTGATGCGGTCTTGCAGATCCTGCGGAAGCGGTTTGTCGGCGCGCTTGGAAGACATCGCGAGAGGAGGCAAGAGCTCAGGCGGAGAATGACGACTCGAGGGAAGTATTATGGCAGTCTATCAGCACACATATTTATAGACACCGTACGGCCCACCGAAAGATTCCCTGATGATTGACACGTGCTCAGCGAATATTTTTGGGTTGGACATGTCTTTTCGAGCACAGAGCTAGCTCAAAAAGAGCGGGGATTGTGTACAACCCCATATTCGCTGAGTCAGACCAGGAGGCACAATGGTCACAATTAGGCTAGCCGAAGGAGTTCCCGCCCTAAAGAAGATTTCGCCCAAGTAGGCGGGAACGATCGCGCCAGATCGTCGATCCAAGATCGGCGAGCGTAACCAAATCGTCGAACGGAGAACAGCGGGCCAAGATCGTCGAGCGCGGCCGGTGCGAGAATGCTTGCGCTTGCGCCAGGCTCCAATCTCAAAGGGCTCTCTCCTGTAAGCAGGCGAGAGCGTTCGCGCCAGGCTCTGGACAGGAGGTCCTCGGCTCTGCTCTCGCCGAGGGGGGCCCAGGGCCTTGGGTAGAATGTCCTAATTGCCCTCAGGAGAAATTACTTCAGTACCCTCAGAAAAATAGCGGAATTCGGCTATTGGCAGACCAACTAGGGGTTTTTCAGTAATTTCAGGTCAGCACGATGCTATAAATAGACCCATAAGGACTCTTTAGAAGGCAAGCTATCATTATCTCTCAAATTCCAGTGCTTTCTGAGGAGCTCCTAGCCCAGCTTTGGCTTTGGAGGGGAAGCTCTCAGAGATCTTTCAGGTGTGAGGTGGGACCTCCCTGCTGAGGCTATTAGGTCAGTCTTAGGTCCTTTGAATCCAGTCAAGGGTTGAGACTTGAGAGAAGTAGGTTTTGGCTGCACCCCTTTTTCTTCGAACTCCAGTTGAGGTCATATTTGGCTTCAACATGCGCGGCAATCAAAGGACGGGTGCTCAGAGATGAAGATGGCTGAAGAATAGGCGATAATAAAAGCGGTATGTGAAGGAAGAAGGGTGGGGGCCTATTTATATAAAACAAATTGGACATGGGGAATTTAAGGATGGAGGTGTACAGATAGCAAATCATCATTCCGCGCCTCGAACCTCGGGCAGTCCCCGCGCTCCCTCACACTTGCCATTGCGTCGTAAAATCCCAAGGGAAAAGCAATAAGAAAAAAATATCACAAAGCACAAGTAGAACATAAATTTACGTCAAGCGAAAGCCCTACATTTCAAGTTACGAATGTCCCTGACGAGTCTGGAGTTAATTATTACATAATTAGAAATTTAGAAATAATGTATGGTTTAAGAAGTGTGGAGAGCGAGTGCAGGTAGGCTCAGTATTGGAGCCATTTCCATCTTCACCGGCCTCTGATGGGCCCGCGAACAGACTCTTACTGTGGTTGGTTCGGTGAGTCGATCGCCGCGGGCTTGCTCGGGTAGGCAAGTGCACCTATCACAAGTAGTACTCGATATTCGGGGGAATACCGAGGTCGTATTGTTCTCGGGGTCGCGTTGACTATTCTTACTCCTCCGGGAGGACTATTATTTTATTGAAAGAAAGGTGGATTTTTTTACTTAATAAAAGACGGAAAAGCAAAGGAGCGAAAAAATGATTTAGAAAATATTCGATGAAGGGTTAACGCTCGGCATCGAATCGGATTAAAACTAAAACAATTTTTAATAATTATAGGACTTAGTTTTCAAATTAATAATAAGGCAACTTGGCCGTGTAGGTTCCACAAATGTGAGCTCACCTAGCTATAGGGATATCGCTCACCTAAACGTTAAGACTATTCGACCGAACGTTAGTCCGACGAAGGATTCCTCTTAACGCCCGCTTTACGCTAAGAACCCCGCTATTGGTGGGGAACCCAATCTGGTAGAATTACGCTTGTCCTCTCTCGAGGGTATGCACGCAACTCTATTTACCCTGGGGTGATCAATCCATATGCACGGCCTCTCGGCTAGCTAGCATATGGACTACGGAAATAGGGCCCACACATCGATATGTGGTCCTACGCGTCGTAAACCCGGGGTAAACCTTAAGTGCTTAAATTAAAATGAAAATAAAGAGCTTCAATTATTAGAAATCATTTTAAATGTCCCAATGCTCTTCGATGTCGAGGCTAATAGCGATTAGCCACACATCGGTATGGGGACGGCTTATAATTTAGTGAGGCGCAAGTTCGAAATTAAACACTAATGATTATAAGAAGGGGACATGAAAACAAAACAAACATTTAGAAAGCTAAAAAGTTAACTAAAACGAGAACTCACGCACACTCCAAATTATAAATTAAACAGAAACTAAGTTACACATAAAAGAAATTTGCATAATTGAAATTTGCGAGTCCCACTCAAACGAGTGGGGGCGGTAAATAAAAGCTGAAAATTGCAAGTCCTACTTAAACGAGTAGTACTGAAATGAAAGCGAGTCCTACTCAAATGAGTAGGAGAAAATAAATGCGATTACAGGGCTTTCTCAAATATTTACATGGAGATAAAATCCGGCCATTTAACTCAAGTGAGTAGGCGGAAAAATAAAGAAAGAAAATTGCAAGTCCTACTCAAACGAGTAGGAGGGAAATAAAGTCCGGCCATTAAACTCAAGTGAGTAGGCGGAAAAATAAAGAAAGAAAATAACAAGTCCTACTCAACGAGTAGGACTGAAAATGAAAACGATGCGCCATTTAACTCTTAACGAGTAGGCGGAAATAAATACACACAAACACACACACTCCAAATGAATTTCAAGAAAGCAATAAAGCTAACACCTACACTCACACACTCTACATAATTTGAACAAAGCATTAAAAGAAAGCTTCAAAAGAAAGCATTAAAATTTAACACCTACACTCACACACTCTACATAATTTGAATCAAAGCATCAAAAAGTTATACTCATACACTCACACACACAAATTGAAAGCAAAATGAAAGTTACCTAAAAATTAAAACTTTTACTTTTTCAAGTTTAGGTTTTGCCAAAAACAAATAAAAAGAAGAAATTACAATTTTTAGAAGACAAAAGTTTTTCAAAACAAATTAAAAACCAAAGTTTTTGGAAAATTAAAATTTCAACATTTTCATTCTTATGTTTTTATGAAAGTGATAAAAAAGTGAAAAAGAAGATGAAAAGAACAAAAAGAGGTTTTACAATCCTACAAAATAAACTAACAAAAGAAAATAAAGTTCACTTTCAAATCTCTTTTACAAATTCATAAGTATGAAATAATAAACAAGAGAAACATTAAAGAATAACATGTTGAAGATGAGAACCATATCATACATGCATGGAAATGAAATCTACTACAAAACCTATCATGAAGACATACTAAAAACATGTAAAGTAAATAAGTTACACTCATACACACACACACACTTTTCATAAGAGGAGGAACAAAGATGAAACCAAGGATAAAAAGGGGAAGAAGTAAGCCATCCAAATGAATTTTCATGCTATATAGAGAGAGAAAATCTAACATTTTTATTAAAATTTTCAAGCTATTACAAAGCTAAAAGATAAAGCAAAACAAAACATGAAATAAAGAAGGGAGAAATCTCTTTACATAGCACTAGTATCCACGGATTAAGCCCACAAAAAGACACTAAAATGGCCCAAAAATCTGAACCCTTGGACCTTACAGAATTGGGCAATTTATAGGCAAAGAAATTCTAAGTACACGCCCTAGGTCACGGGCGTGTAGGGGGGGCGTGACAATACTATTCATGAAGGCTGCCGTCGATTGGACAGGAAAGTTGACTTCGGGCTGAGTTCGCGGCAGTCACGCCCCCGGTCACGGGTGTGACTCTGGCGTGTCGGGGAGGTAGAACCGGGCGCGGGTTGCGTCGAAAGTCTTTGTCAGCATCTTGTCAGGCCAGCTGGAAAGGTCACGCCCCAGGTCACGGGCGTGACTATGGGCGTGTCAGTTGGTGTCGACACTCGACGAATGTCGAGCGGAAAGTGTCGAGTCGAAATCATCGAGCAGAGATTGAGTCACGCCCCAGGTCACGGGCGTGACTCTGGGCGTGACTGTTGGTGTCGACACTCGACGATCGTCGAGATGAATTCGACGAGTGGAGTGAACACGGGCTTGGGTCACGCCCCGTGTCGGGTGACACAGGCGTGTCGCCAGGCGTGTCGAGCTTGTACTTCAGAAATCATCTGATTTCACGAGAAATGCAATGTCACGGCCCGGTCACGGGCGTGACCAAAGTGTCACGGGCGTGTACTGCCCAATTTTGGCAGATTTTGGAATTTTTCTGAAAAATAAAATAAAACAAGTTAGGAGTAAATTTACAGGAATATGAGCATTTTATTGAACAAAAATAAGTAAAAACGACGAAAATAAATGAAAATGACTAAATTAATGTGCATAAAAATACGTATATTTACAATACATCAAATACCCCCATACTTAGGCTTTTGCTATTCCAGAGCAAAAGTTTGAGGTGAATCTATAAGGAATAAAAAAAACTCTAAGTTTAGCTATCGCTTAATCAATTATAAGAGAGATCGAAATAAATATACGAGGTGTAAGAGTTAAGTCCTAAAATTATGTAGATGATTTAAATAGCGCAAAAGTTTTGGCCAAAAGACTTATTGATGTAATCAAATAGAAGGCAACATTTGTAACGGTTAGATTAACGAAAATAGTTTGGAATTATAAGAACTCTAGCTTATACGAGTGCTACCGGAAATAATACAATTTACTAATTATGCTCTCAAAAAGATTTTTGAATTAATTCTAGAATCGTGTAATTGGCTAAGGGGGTAGTGGGTTTATGAAGAGGGTTTTGATATTTGAGGTGAGGTAATTTTTTCTCGAACCTCCATTTTTTTTTCTTTTGGATTATTAGGAAAACGAAATCTTATTTTCCTAATATAATTTTTGTTTTTCAACTTCATAAGAATTAACCCAATGTATATTTGTAGGAGTAATGAATTTTATCCTCTTACTCCATATATAATCTTTTTAAAATTATTAGGTGCATATGTTTACGGAACGAAATCTTATTCCCATTGACATAGGATCTTTTAAGGATAAAATTTTTCATGTCAAGTATGTCATGAAAAGTAAGGGGAGAAAAGAAAACTAGATTGTAATCCTAAAAATTTTTGAGAGCAACCTTAATAATTTGTACGTTCCAATTTTTTTTCAGAAAGCTAAAAGTAAGTATAATTGAATTCTATATTCGTTATTTCCTAACATAATATATGTGCTCCTATCAATGAAAAATTAGAAGTAGTGCCTAAAACGAGTTCGCTATTTTTTAACAAAGCATAAAGAATTCTTTAAAACTTAACCCCGGGTATTTAAATTTTTCAATCAATAATTAATAAACGGGTAGCAAACAGAGAATTAATAGTATTCACAGATAAATAAACTCAGAACAGAATTTTGGATAGCAGGAAAGTTTAAGGATGGAATATTTGATTTATTTGTTGCAAAATATTTTTTTGATTTTCATAGTTTTTATCATCATTTTCTTTTGTTTTTCATTTATTATCTTTTTTTTTTGTATTTTTGTTTTTCTCAATTTTTTTGAATTTTTTGTTTTGTCCTATTGTCTTTTTTTGTATTTTTTAAGAGAATTTTCATAATATGTACAAAATCAAGGGAGAAAAAGAGAGGTTTTTACAAGAATGGGGAAGGGGGAGAGAGAAAAGAGTATGTACAAAAAATGAAAAAAATATTTACAAAGTGAAACTAAATATTATTGGTTTTTTTTGGATTTTTCATTTAAATTTTTTTTTTTCATTTTAAGATGTTTTTTAAATTTTTTTTTTGTTTTTGTTTTGTTGTTATATGTATTTTTGAAATGCAGAAAAAGGTTGAAGTGCAGAAAGTAAAGCACGAAAATACCCCCATACTTAAGTCCAACATTGTCCCCAATGTTGTAACGTAAGTATGCGGAACAAAAAAGGAAAGACAATATATACAAAGAAAAGAAAGGGAAGGGGGTAGAAGCTTCCCTAAAACGCGTTCGGGGAAGTCCAATCAGAAACCCTGCGTTTATTAGAAAAAAAAACAGTAAAGGTAATAAGGAAAGAGCGAAAAAGATAAGCGAGGGGTGCCTCCCAGGAGCGCTTTGTTTATAGTCGTGTAGCTTGACTATTTTGGCGGGTTTATAATGTGGAGGAAAGTTATGGTTTCACTAAAACCGATCACTGGGTCGCCTGCTATATAAGACTTTAACCGATGACCGTTTACCTTAAATGAACCTTTGTCCGGGTGGGAGACGAGTACGGTTCCATAAGGAAAAACTTCTTCAACTAGGAAGGGACCGGACCATCTAGATTTTAATTTACCTGGAAAAAGCCTAAGACGTGAATTGTAAAGAAGGACAAGATCGCCCGGAGAAAATAATTTTTGGGACTTGATTTTTCAATCGTGATATAACTTAGAGCGCTCCTTATAGAATTTATTGCTCTCGTAAGCGTTCGCACGCCATTCATCGAGCTCGTTTAGTTGCAGTTTTCTATTTTGAGCGGCTAAGTTGGAGTCGAGGTTTAAGAGTTTTAAAGCCCAAAGAGCGCGATGCTCTAATTCTACGGGTAAATGACACGCTTTGCCGTAGACTAACCGGAACGGTGTACATCCAATTGCGGTTTTGTATGCCGTCTGATACGCCCACAATGCATCGTCGAGTTTAACGGACCAATCTTTCCTATTTAGCGAAACAGTTTTTTCTAAAATTCGCTTAATCTCTCAATTTACTACCTCGACTTGGCCACTTGTTTGCGGGTGGTAGGGGGTGGCAAGCTTGTGTGTGACTCCGTATTTAGCTAACGTCTTAGCCATAAGAGCGTTACATAAATGCGTTCCCCTATCACTAACAATTGCGCGAAAGGTGCCGAAGCGAGAAAATAATTTTTTAAGAAATGTAACGACGACTCGCGCATCGTTGGTGGGGAGAGCTTGCGCTTCCGCCCACCTTGATACGTAGTCGACCGCCACTAAAATATACATATTTTTGAAAGATGGAGGTAGGGGGCCAACAAAATCTATGCCCCATAAATCGAAGACTTCGCACTCTAAAAACATGTTTTGGGGCATCTCGTCGCGACGAGAGATGTTACCCGACCGCTGACAGCTATCACATGCGCGCACAAAATTATGTTTTGCGGGTGGCATCATTAAGTTTTCTATAATCGATGCACACTCGCCAACCCATAGCAGTACGAGTTGGGACGAGCTCATTATGATCATTCGCCACTACGGTAAGACCGCCCTTCTTGGGCACGACATGCACGGGACTAACCCATGCACTGTCTGAAATAGGGTAGATAATACCCGCATCTAATAACTTAATGATTTCGGCTTTAACGACGTCTTTCATGTTTGGGTTAAGACGACATTGCGGCTGAATCGTTTTGCGGCAATTATCGTTAAGGAAAATCTCATGGGTGCAAAAGGAGGGGTTAATCCCCTTTAAGTCAGAGATTTGCCACGCAATTGCGTGGCGATGTTTAAATAAAACTTCCAATAAATCGGAAGTCTCCTGAATCACTCAAGTCCGAAGAGATGATAACGGGAAGCGCATCGCCTTTTCCCAAAAAAGCGTATTTGAGCGATGCGGGTAAGGGTTTGAGGTCTAGGATGGGCGGTTCTTCTAGGGAGGTTTTAATGCCTATGTCTTTCTTACCAATTGGTTCGAAAGGCAAGTCTAAAGAAGTATCCTCATCGCATTTAAAATTTTCGAGCGCATAAATATCGTCGTTTAAAAATACGGACTCGAAAATATGAGAAGAACGATCTCCGAAAAAGGTATCTAAAGAGTAGCAGAAATCGTCGCTCGATGACAAATTGTCCATCGAGGGATTAATAGAGAAAGTAACCTGATCATCGCCTACTCGGAGGAGAAGGCTACCATTACTAACATCTATTAGTGCGCGGGAGGTGGCGAGAAAAGGGCGACCGAGTATTATTGGTACCTCGGCGTCCTCCTCGATATCTAAGATGACGAAGTCTACCGGGAAGGTAAACTTGTCGACTCGGACAAGGACGTCCTCCACTACCCCGATAGGGAACTTAACCGAGCGATCCGCTAATTGGATGCGCATATTCGTAGGACTAGGAGTACCCAAACCTAAACGCGAAAAGAGCGAGAACGGCATCAGATTAATGCTAGCCCCTAAATCAGCTAAGGCGTACTTTACTAATATATCGCCAAAAAGGCACGGGATGGAAAACCGTCCCGGGACATTTTGTTTTGTGGGCAATTTATTAGTAAGGGCCGCCGAGCAGACAGCGTTGAGAGATACATGCGAAATATCCTCTAATTTGCGTTTATTAGAAAGTAGTTCTTTTAAAAATTTCGCATATTTGGGCATTTGCGAGATAGCCTCGCAAAAAGGAACATTAATGTGAATCTGTTTTAATAATAAAATAAATTTTGCATATTGCGCGTCCTGACGCTCGTTATCTAACTTATGCGGATACGGAAGAGCCTTGTTTAAAATATTTTTTTCGTTTATACTTGGTAAAGGCGGCGTAAGCGAAGAAAGGGGAAGAGGGGTCGGAGGTGAAATATGTACCTGAGGGTCGGTCCGTTTTGGATCGACCACCTCCTTTCCGCTACGGAGGGTTATAGCGTTGGCGTTCTCCCGCGGATTGGGCTCCGTGTTTCCCGGCAGTGCCCCGAGCGCGCGCTCGAACATCATCCTCGCCAGCTGTCCAACCTGTTGTTCGAGTGTTTTTAGCGATCCGGTAATGTTCCAGATATTTGACTCGTTGGACGCAATATACTTCGAAAAATTTTCCTCCATCGGGGAGGGTTTCAGAAGAGGAGGAGGAGGAGGAAGAAATCCGGGCGCATAAGAAATAGGGGGACGCTGAGCATTATTCGGGTTGCTCCACGAGAAGTTGGGGTGATTCCTCCAACCCGGATTATAGTTATTACTATAAGGGTTGTTGTTGGGGTTGAAGGGAGGACGACCCGAATTTCCCATGAAGTCCACGAACTCTTCAGCTACGCAGGCGTTAGGGGGAATAAAGCAAGGCGGATTGGAGGAGGCACCAGACATCTCCGCCACTTGCTTTGTTAACCTTTCAACTTGAAGGGTCAAGAGAGCAGTGGCATCCACTTCAAAAAGACCAGCCGCCGGCATTGGGCGTCCCCGCGGGACGTTCCATTGATAGGCATTCATAGCCATCTCTTCGAATAAAGCCTGGGCGGCCTCGGGGGTTTTGTTGTTAAGCGTACCCCCGGCAGTCGCGTCTATCATTTGACGCGTCTGAAAATTCAGCCCATTATAAAAAATTTGAACTTGCAACCACGTTGGCAGCGCGTGGTGCGGGCAACGGCGGAGGAATTCCTTAAACCGTTCCCAAGTCTCGTATAGAGACTCAGGATCGTTTTGCACAAACGAAGAAATGTCCGCCCGCAACTTTGCAGTTTTTGCGGGCGGAAAGTACTTCGTTAGGAACCGTTCCGTCAACTCAGCCCACGTGGTGATACATCCTCGCGGGAGGGCATTCAACCACGCCTTGGCTTTGGACTTAAGGGAAAAGGAAATAAGCGCAAACGAATGGCGTCATCAGTGACGCCATTAATCTTGAAGGTGTCGCATATCTCCAAGAAATTGGACAAGTGGACATTCGGGTCCTCATCCGGCAGTCCATCAAACTACACGGCGTTTTGGACCATTTGAATGACACTTGACTTTATTTCGAAATTATTATTCGCCACCGCAGGGCGAACAATACTCGACCCAGAATCATCCAGGTTAGGCCGGGCGTAATAAGACATAGTACGCTCGGCCGCCGGGGGAAGGTTAGGCGCGGCCATAAGTACAACAGAGGGTTCTCCGATAGATTCCTCGGGATCTAAAGAAGGATTTCGGCGTTGAGATCGAATACGCGCAAGAGAGCGTTCGATCTCAGGATCGAAGTCAAAATCTTCAGACTCTGAGGGTTGTCCACGGGTCATACACCAAAACAAAAATAAAACAAAATAAACTTCTTTTTTGTTTTTAAAATAAAGTTTTTAGTTTTTTTTTTAGAAAATAAGTAAAAGTAATAGACTCCGGAATTCGAAATAGCAACTCGAAAAGAGACTCCCCGGCAACGGCGCCAAAAACTTGATGGGCCCGCGAACAGACTCTTACTGTGGTTGGTTCGGTGAGTCGATCGCCGCGGGCTTGCTCGGGTAGGCAAGTGCACCTATCGCAAGTAGTACTCGATATTCGGGGGAATACCGAGGTCGTATTATTCTCGGGGTCGTGTTGACTATTCTTACTCCTCCGGGAGGACTATTATTTTACTGAAAGAAAGGTGGATTTTTTTTACTTAATAAAAGACGGAAAAGCAAAGGAGCGAAAAAACGATTTAGAAAATATTCGATGAAGGGTTAACGCTCGGCATCGAATCGGATTAAGACTAAAAATATTTTTAATAATTATAGGACTTAGTTTTCAAATTAATAATAAGGCAACTTGGCCGTGGAGGTTCCACAAATGTGAGCTCACCTAGCTATAGGGATATCGCTCACCTAAACGTTAAGACTATTCGACCGAACGTTAGTCCGACGAAGGATTCCTCTTAACGCCCGCTTTACGCTAAGAACCCCGCTATTGGGTGGGGAACCCAATCCGGTAGAATTACGCTTGTCCTCTCTCGTGGGTATGTACGCAACTCTATTTACCCTGGGGTGATCGGTCCATATGCACGGCCTCTCGGCTAGCTAGCATATGGACTACGGAAATAGGGCCCACACATCGATATGTGGTCATACGCGTCGTAAACCCGGGGTAAACCTTAAGTGCTTAAATTAAAATGAAAATAAAGAGCTTCAATTATTAGAAATCATTTTAAATGTCCCAATGCTCTTCGATGCCGAGGCTAATAGCGATTAGCCACACATCGGTATGGGGACGTCTTATAATTTAGTGAGGCGCAAGTTCGAAATTAAACGCTAATGATTATAAGAAGGGGACATGAAAACAAAACAAACATTTAGAAAGCTAAAAAGTTAACCAAAACGAGAACTCACGCACACTCCAAATTATAAATTAAACAGAAACTAAGTTACACATAAAAGAAATTTGCATAATTGAAATTTGCGAGACCCACTCAAACGAGTGGGGCGGTAAATAAAAGCTGAAAATTGCAAGTCCTACTTAAACGAGTAGGACTGAAATGAAAGCGAGTCCTACTCAAATGAGTAGGAGAAAATAAATGCGATTACAGGGCTTTCTCAAATATTTACAGGGAGATAAAATCCGGCCATTTAACTCAAGTGAGTAGGCGGAAAAATAAAGAAAGAAAATTGCAAGTCCTACTCAAACGAGTAGGAGGGAAATAAAGTCCGGCCATTAAACTCAAGTGAGTAGGCGGAAAAATAAAGAAAGAAAATAACAAGTCCTACTCAACGAGTAGGACTGAAAATGAAAACGATGCGTCATTTAACTCTTAGCGAGTAGGCGGAAATAAATACACACAAACACACACACTCCAAATGAATTTCAAGAAAGCAATAAAGCTAACACCTACACTCACACACTCTACATAATTTGAACAAAGCATTAAAAGAAAGCTTCAAAAGAAAGCATTAAAATTTAACACCTACACTCACACACTCTACACAATTTGAATCAAAGCATCAAAAAGTTATACTCATACACTCACACACACAAATTGAAAGCAAAATAAAAGCTACCTAAAAATTAAAACTTTTACTTTTTCAAGCTTAGGTTTTGCCAAAAACAAATAAAAAGAAGAAATTACAAATTTTAGAAGACAAAAGATTTTCAAAATAAATTAAAAACCAAAGTTTTTGGAAAATTAAAATTTCAACATTTTCATTCTTATGTTTTTATGAAAGTGATAAAAAAGTGAAAAAGAAGATGAAAAGAACAAAAAGAGGTTTTACAATCCTACAAAATAAACTAACAAAAGAAAATAAAGTTCACTTTCAAATCTCTTTTACAAATTCATAAGTATGAAATAATAAACAAAAGAAACATTAAAGAAGAACATGTTGAAGATGAGAACCATATCATACATGCATGGAAATGAAATCTACTACAAAACCTATCATGAAGACATACTAAAAACATGTAAAGTAAATAAGTTACACTCATACACACACACACACTTTTCATAAGAGGAGGAACAAAGATGAAACCAAGGATAAAAAGGGGAAGAAGTAAGCCATCCAAATGAATTTTCATGCTATATAGACAGAGAAAATCTAACATTTTTATTAAAATTTTCAAGCTATTACAAAGCTAAAAGATAAAGCAAAACAAAACATGAAATAAAGAAGGGAGAAATCTCCTTACATAGCACTAGTATCCACGGATTAAGCCCACAAAAAGACACTAAAATGGCCCAAAAATCTGAACCCTTGGACCTTACAGAATTGGGCAATTTATAGGCAAAAACATTCTAAGTACACGCCCTAGGTCACGGGCGTGTAGGGGGGGCGTGACAGTACTATTCATGAATGCGGCCGTCGATTGGACAGGAAAGTTGACTTCGAGCTGAGTTCGCGGCAGTCACGCCCCCGGTCACGGGTGTGACTCTGGGCGTGTCGGGGAGGTAGAACCGGGCGCGGGTTACGTCGAAAGTCTTTGTCAGCATCTTGTCGGGCTAGCTGGAAAGGTCACGCCCCAGGTCACGGGCGTGACTATGGGCGTGTCAGTTGGTGTCGACACTCGACGAATGTCGAGCGGAAAGTGTCGAGTCGAAATCGTCGAGCAGAGATTGAGTCACGCCCCAGGTCACGGGCGTGACTCTGGGCGTGACTGTTGGTGTCGACACTCGACGATCGTCGAGATGAATTCGTCGAGTGGAGTGAACACGGGCTTGGGTCACGCCCCGTGTCGGGTGACACGGGCGTGTCGAGCTTGTACTTCATAAATCATCTGATTTCACGGGATATGCAATGTCACGGCCCAGTCACGGGCGTGACCAAAGTGTCACGGGCGTGTACTGCCCAATTTTGGCAGATTTTGGAATTTTTCTGAAAAATAAAATAAAACATGTTAGGAGTAAATTTACAGGAATAGGAGCATTTTATTGAACAAAAATAAGTAAAAACGACGAAAATAAATGAAAATGACTAAATTAATGTGCATAAAAATATGTATATTTACAATACATCAGCCTCGCACTCCCGACCTTGGTGGTTGGCGATGATAGTACTACTCGTGACCGACACTAAGTTCCTGTTGCACTGAGCGCAACTAATCTTCAGATCGTGAAATGTGAACCCCTTGGGAGGTCGCCTCGCGAATAGCACCCTGCCTCATCTCGTCCATGATCTGCGTGTAGTCCCTTTCGAGATCGCCTAGTTGCTGCTCGGTGGCATCTCTGTTCTCTTAAATCTGGTTGTAAATCTCATGCAACATGAGGCTATGTTTCCTGGTGCGGTGAGAGTGGTGTGTGACTAGCACAAAAAATTCAAGTGAGTTCAATGAATGGAGGTGAAGGACAAGGATCTGACATGGCCGACTCGCCACCTCTCCCTCCACTCGCCACCCTTGGGATGTTCGAGGACTTCAGGCAGGAGATGCAGAACCTCATCATGGAGATGCAGAACCTCGTCATGTTCGCATTTAGATCTCGCAGCGAGTGCTCAACACCCGCCATCCCAGTGGTCGTTACTCCAGCTCTGGGTGAGAACGCCCCCGCCAGGTGACCTGGGAAGGAAGTAGCGGAGGAGGGCTGCGAGCGAGAACTCCTAGGGCGAGCCCTATTCCCCGGTTCAATGAGTGCGGAGAGAACTAGCGAGATGGATGCACGAGATCGTCCATCCTGCTTCGCGATTGGCGGGAGCCCTTTCAGTGAGCTGGTCACTTTCGCTCCGGTTCCACAGGGGTTCCGCGAGCCCGAGATGTTTTATTATACTGGAAGGGGTACCCTGTACAGCACACCCAATGGTTTGAGGATGTGGTCTCGATCAGGCAGATGTCAGATGCCTTCAAGTGCCGGCTCTTTGCCATAACTGTCAAATAGAAGGCAAGGTATTAGTTCCATCAGCTGTCCACCAACTCCATCTACTGCTTTGAGGACCTGCACTGAGGGTTCTTGCTGAGGTTTTCTACTTCGAAGAAGTGGAAGAAAGAGTCGGAGTCCCTGTTCCTCAACAAGCAGGGAGTGAATGATACACTGGGAAGCTATGTGGATAGGTTCCAGGAGGAGGTCCTCCAGGTGCAGGAGATGCTAGGGCACAACCTCATGGTGGCCTTCGCCCTGGGGCTGCAGCAGTGGTTCTTGATAATGGATCTGAAGCAGGTGCCTCCGCTGTCCTTCGAAGAGCTGATGGAAAGGGTAGAAAAGGAGAGGCATTGAATCTGGCATTTGCTAGGAATCTAGCCAGGTTGGCTGCGGAGGAGGAGAAAGAGCCAGGAGGTGGTAGGGGCCAGGAGGTTAGCAGGGCAAAGTCCTGGCAGCAACAATAGCTACAGTGGTGGGGCTGCCAGGAGCCAATAACTGGCTAGGATTTAGGCAACAAGACTGGCATGATCATGGCCAGAAGAGAGGTTTCCACGGAGGAGACAACCATGTAGGTGAGTAGGGACAGTTCAATCCTCCAGGTTGGAGGCAAGGCCGGAGACCTCCTCTACCCGATCAACACTAGGCTATGATAATAGCTCCAGGGAGGATAAGGAGAGGAGTGTAACGCCCTCAATTTTGTTTGATGATTTGATTTGATTTGATATCGTCATATTTATGACGTCATGGCGTTACTTTTAATGTCGAGTTGACGGCGGGACGCCGTTAAGACATTTTCGATCTGTTTGGTTGAGTCGGCCAAATTCTCGAATTCTTGTGTAATTGGAAAATTTTTCATTTGAAAATTAAGTTAAATAATTTTGGACATGCTCGTTAAGTTTCGTCGCGATCCAAGCGATATTCGAGCCTTGGCGATTTTCCGAAGTTTTGTGAAATTTATGTTCGCCGTAGACTTTAAAAATTTATATCTCGAGAACGGCTCGTCGGATTTTGGTTTTGACTTCTCTATTGAGTTCGTAGCGTCAGTATTCTCCTACGGTGAGAATTTTGTTTTATTCGGCGCGCGTTTGGGCCTCCGTTCTGAACTTGTGCTTCCTTGTTCAAAAATATATAAATATGATTATTTTAATATTAAAGCACTATTCAAAAAAGTCATTTACTATTCATCTCTATAGTTTGATTTTGTGGATATATTTTTCAATTTCACAGTTCATGCAATTGAATTCTCGAGTAATCTGCCTTATTTCTTGGGTAGGCTTGAGCTTGTACTCGAGTAACCTGGATTAGCCTTGAGATTGTACTCGAGTAAGCTTGGGCTTGTACTCGAGTAACCTTGAGCTTGTACTCAAGTATGATTTTTTTTTATTCTCGAGTACTGTTGGTCCTTCTCGAGAACTCTAAGGGTGTTCTCGAGAAATCTCAGCCTTTCTCGAGAATTCCGTTTCAGTCTGCTTCCGGGTGCCATTTTGAGGGTAAAAACGGTGTCATATAGAAAAATGGTTAACATGAAATTTGTTCGTCTCGACGAGTCTACAACTTTTATGTTGAGCACTTTTTGATTTGGAGAAATCTTTAGCCTCTATTTTCGTTTTCCGTACGCCCGCACTTAAATTGACGGTTTTCTTCCAATTTAGACAAAATAAATTTTATAATTACATGCATATATATATATACCATATATTCTTAAAACTTCATTTTTTTCCTTACGTTCAGACCGAACCGAAACTAGAGCGTTGACTTCCTCCCATTCGTGAATCTTCCGGTGGCCGCCGACGGAGCTCCGGTGCTCGAAATTTCCAACCTAATATAGATCTGGAAAAGCTCTCGTCGAGAGCTACGCTATTGTGGTAAAACTTTCCCCATTTCTTGAGTTTTCTCGTTAGGGTTTTTGGCCCTAACTCTGATTTTTGGCCGTTTTTGTTAGATTTCGACTTCCCTCATCTTCACTAGCCCTGATCTACGTCGAGTGATTTGGGCGTCTTTCTCCTGTAAAATCAAGGCAAGTGATGATCTCCTTTTTCACTTCCCTTCTTTACCCTAATTTTTGCAGAAATTTCTAACTATTGGATATCATGATTATATTATATATTTTTGCTGATTATAGCATTATTGATATCTCATGCCTAATCCTATTCATGATTGTCATGTCCTTGATTATTACTATCTGACCCTGTAAATGCTTAATGTATTTGATGAAGTGATGAATACAACTTTTATTACCATTCCGTAATTTTTCTCATAGAGTGTGTTAGAGTTTGTTTAGGGTTGTAAGTTCTTCCTAAAGATTGATCAACCGATTCTAATCTCGTATTGTTTAGTAGAATCCAATGTGTCGTTGTTGACTTGAGATGTCTATCATGATTTTTTCCTCGTGGCGATGTCGTGGGGCGAGACAAGCCACCAGGCCACGATTGGGTTGTGGTGTGTCTCTGAGCTCTAAACCCGGATCGTTACGGGGGTTTCCTTCTGGGTATTTCTTTGTTACGGGTGTTATTAGTGGGTGAATCCACTGCCGCAACGTTTGATCTCCCTATTAGCACTTTGTGGGGCTCTACCGGGTTTTTGGGTATTTGCGATGAAAGGTGGAGTATCCATTTTCCCCCGCATTTAGACGGATAAATTGTCCTTGGGGTTGTGTCCAGATGAGTTGACCACCTCGCACGTATTTTTTTTATTGGTGGAGTTGACCACGGTTGGCTAATAGGGGTTTGTTTCTCTTCTTGATGGTTTAATCTTGACTTTTTCCCCTTATATCCTGGTGCGTTTGTGGTATTCTTGTTGTACGTGACGCTTCATGTAAGTTTTTTTTACTTTTGTTTACTTTTGTACCTTACTACTGTACTTGTCTATGTACCTTTTTTGGTCGTGGGTTGGTACCCCTTGACTTTTGTACTTGTGGCTTTCTTTTTGCCATCACTTGTATTTCTTGCTGAGGTGTTCTGTCTTTGGAATGCCTCGGGTTCAGAGCTGTAGCTGAGTTCGGTGCTGGTTTTTATAGTGCTTGAGCGGCAGTGTTGGCCGTGGTTGTTGCCTCATCTTAGCGAGATAGATTGTTGTTTATTTTATTTTACTGGTTCAGACATACTTTACTGTATGTGGGTTTGTGTTAGTTTGTTGATGCCCACGTGATTGTTATTTTTGAATACTTGCTAGTTGTTTAGTTTTTTTTGTGGATGTGGATTACTTGCTCTATGGGATGTTTTATGTTAGGATTGCATGGTAGTTATTTTCAAGTATAAAATTACTATTATTACCGCATGCATTGCATAACTCAAAATGTTAAATCACTATATTTAACGACCGTAAAAAAATATACTTTTACTTCTAATATAAATTTAGAACTTGCATGCCTTGAGGTGTCCCTTGGGAACCTCTAAGCTCTTGTAGGATGCCTAACTGGATAAAAGAAGTACTTTCCGCAGCGTTTAATTACTTTTCTTGTGGACTAGATGAGTCACTATGGCTAGGGATACGACTAACTACTATACTTAAACTGATTTCACCTCTTAATAACTTAAATAATATTTCTTCATGGTTAAGTAGGAGTTTTTCCTGAGCATCTGCAGTTATCCCTTACTGGCGTGGCATCATGACGTGCATTTTTCCCTTGCTCTAATATACCTTTATTGGCGGTGAAAAATTTGGGTTGTGAGAAGGAGTCCATAGGAGGAGGCCGGGAGGCAGAGCAAAGCTGCCCTATTGTGGCTTCCATTAGGAGGAAGGGCATGTGACGACTACCTGCCTGGTGTTCTTGGAGATGAGGGGAACCATGGGGCAGGCCCTTTAGCAGCATCAGTACCGCTAGGAGGTTTCAAGCATAAGCCAGCGTATTACCTCATACGTGATTGGAATCTTTACAGGGTCAGCATATTGTGTAGCTGAGGAGGAGGTCCCAAGAATTTTGGAGGAAGTCCATTCTGAGGAGTATGGGAGTCACTCAGGGAGCAGTACACTAGAGGGAAGGATAGTAAGGCAAGGGTACTTCTGGCCGACCCTAGGCCAGGATGCCACTGAGTTCGCAAAGAAGTGTCGGAAGTGCCAGCTATTCACCCCTCTCCAAGTACTACCAGCCCAAAGGCTCAGAAGCATCACGGTACTCTAGCCCTTCGCTATCTAGGGAATGGATCTTGTGGGGCCCTTCCCCCAGGCTAGTGGATAGAGGAGGTTTTTGATTGACATGATCGACTATTTTTCTAAGTGGTTGGAGGTCAAGGCGCTGGCAAAGGTGACCTCCCAGGTGATCCAAAACTTTCTATGTGGGGAATTTATTTACCGGCATGGGTTGCCTTAGGCCATTATCACAGAAAATGGGCCACAGTTTGCCAATATGGAGTTCATCAGTTTTTGTAGTCAGCTCGGGATTGATCTTCGGTTTGCGTCGATCCTCCACCCCTGGAGTAACGGGCAGGTGGAGGCATCGAACAAGATAATTGTAAACTTGTTGAAAAAGAAAGTGGAAAACCTGAAGGGAAGTTGGGTGGAACAGCTCCCCTTGGTCCTTTGGGCCCTAAGGACCACGCCCAACACAGCCACGAGAGAGACCCCCTTAAAGCTCTCCCACGACTGCGAATATGTGTTCCTAATAGAGTTCGATGTCCGAACACCACGAATAGTGGAGGTGGAGGAAGGCAGAGAAGAGTGGAGGGCTGAGAACAAAGACGAGTTGCGGCTATCCCTAGATATAGTGGAGGAGCTACACGACTTATCATCCATCCGACGGGAAGATGTCAAGCGGCGGATGACCAAGTACTTTGACAAGCATGTCCGAATTAAGAAGTTCACAAAGGGAGAATTGGTCTTGAAGAAGGTCAATGTGGCCGGGAGGTCAGCAGCTATCGACAAATTGAATCCCAATTGGGAGGGTCCTTATATAATTATAGAGTCGTTGAAGTCGGGGGGTTATCATCTCCAGAATATAGAGGGAGAGCCCCTCAGTCATGCCTGGAGCGATGATGACTTAAAACACTTTTGTCCATGGGAATAATCAAATGGCTCTCTTTCACATTCTTACCTCTTGTTGGTGGTTCATTTGCTCAACAGAAGAAATTTGGGTGGTGGCTGGCCAAAGAGATATGTATGGTTGATGCTCAACACCCGCTGTCAGAATCTCATTAGAGGATTGGGTCGCTGGTAGTGCCCGGTGGCTGGCCAAAGAGATATGTCCGGTTGATTCTCAACACCCTCCGTCAGGCTCTCACTAGCTAATTAGGCCGGTGGTAGCACCCGATGGTTGGCCAAAGAGATATGTCTGGTTGATGCTCAACACCCGATGTCAGGTTCACACTAGCTGATTGGGTCGGTGGTAGTGCCAAGTGGCTGGCCAAAGAGATATGCCTGGGTGATGCTCAACACACGTCGTCAGGCTCTCACTAGCTAATAGGGCAGGTGGCAGCACCCGGTGCTTGGCCAAAGAGATATGTCCGTTTGATTCTCAACACCCGCCGTCAGGCTCTCACTAGCTGAATTGGCTAGTGGTAGCGCCTGGTGGCTGACCAAAGAGATATGTCTAGATGATGCTCAATGAAAGTGAAGGGATAGATCTAACTTTACACTAGAGGGGGTGATTAGTGTATTTTAACACTTTTATTTTGTTGAAACCGAGAACTCGGTCCCTTGTGGAGTTGACCCTTGTGGAAGGGGCGATCTCACACTTACTTTTCCCCCTCGAGCCAAACAACTAAGGAAATGGAACAATGAATGGACCCAAGGGCTCGGCGTGGAGGTCCCACCACACACCAGGAAGATCTTAGAGTGCTTCCCCTCACTTAGCCAAAAGCTGAGCTAAGGCTACCTCAGAAAGTGCTAGAAGACCGGGGCACAAGAAAAGCATGCCTTCTGAGGTACCCCCTTGGGTCTATTTATAGATTTCTGAAAATGGTCTGCCAACAGTCAATCTCCATTATTCTAAATGGCTATATGTAGTCCAAATTGGTCTGCCAATAACGTAACTCCGCTATTCTAGTAAGCTATTTGCACCCCCAGTAAGGGTATCCATGTAATTTTTCCTCTGGACCCTACTGGACGAATGATCTGTGAGAGCGCCACTCGGCGGAAGGAGCGAATGCCGGGAGCACAACACATTCACCGCCTTGAAGCTCTTTTGAGGCGTGAGTGCTTGGCTGGACGGCCACCCGCCCATGTTAGTGAGACCTGATCTCACGGGCGCGCTGAGGCGAGAGATCTTTAGGCTAGTGCTGATGGAGCTTGCACTCACCAAAAGTGTTAAACAATCCCTTGCAGGGTTGTGCGAATGCCCTTCTTCAGGCCTTGGACGAGTGCAATCCTGACCGCCTTACTGGGCGAGTGCTGATGGGGTTCCACTCATTTAATATAAGGTTGTACACAATCCCCGCTTTTTACGAGCTTCAATAAAGCTCAAAAAGAATCATTCAACCCCACATATTAGATGAGTGGATTTTGATCTGGAAGAGAGTCTTCTGCGGGCCCTGCCATGGCCATATAAATATCCGGGTAGCGGAAAATGACCCCTGCTGTAACCCTTTGTCATCGTTCTTGCCACCCATCGCGATATCGCTTTCCAAGAAAGCTCTAGACTTCATCCACGCTGTCCAAGATAAAAATAAGGCCTTGATGGGCTCACTTGCCCCCTAGCTTTCTCGGAGAGCACATGGGTCATCCCCGAAGATGAAGAGAGCTAAAGCGGTCGAGCGCGACCTGGCCAAGGATGAGTCGACCTCTCAAAATCCTTCCCCACCCAAGACGTCCTTGGTATTTTCATTCGCTTACACTGCTCATCCCTTTTCGTTGCCGAGATAAAATGTTGATTTGTCATATCTGTATGCAGATCACGCCGGTGGAGAAGGAGATTAAAGAGGCGAGTGCTAGACCGGACTTGCTGGGGAATGGGCATGGCTAGATGGCCTGCGAGATCAACCCCCCTCTCCGGCTCGATGTTTCTGTGCAAGAGAAATGTAATCCATCTTCTAACTATTAGATTTTTATACTTCGGCTTAACTTTCTTTGCTTTGCAACTCCCGCTTTTGGAACTTCGGGGACGGGAAATCCAGTGTCGAGATCCCGCATTCGCGGGATGCCTGCAGATCTCACCTCTGCTCCTCCCCTGGCGAATTCTACTCCCAAACCTGTCGCTAAGCCAACCATCTTCCCCCCTAGCCTAGGTAATAGGAATATATCCTCTGAAACCCACTATGAGGGCAGCCTGGCACTTCGCGCCATCCTTCTGATAAGGACGCGGGTGCTGGAACAGGTAACAACTTACTTTTCTTGCGGGGGATGTGAGAGTTAGGCACATGTAACACTTTTTATCGTAGGTTTTCACGAGATCTCCACCGACGTTGATATTGATGAGGAGGAGATCTCGCCCCTTCCTTCTCCAGATTTAATTGTTGATTACCTAGGCAACCCAGAGGATGCTATTGGGATGAAGCGGCAGGTTGCTGAGATATTCCGGAAACAATCGCTATTACTGCACGGGATCGCCAATCGGGTGCGAGCGAATCAGGAATCTGCTGAGAAGCGACTTCTTAGACTAGAGAATAGCTTTACACAACTAGTTGGTAATCTGTCAGGAGAGGTTGGTGGCCTTCACATTGCGCGGGTCGAAGATTAACTCTATCTCGCATAGCGAGAACTCCAGAAGATTCGCTCTATTCACTATGCACATGCCATGCCAGGAGAGGGAAGGGGAGGTGGGGGACGGTGAAGATGGCCCCCTGGTGGGCCTACCGGCACTCGTATCCTGTTCCTGTTATTATTTAATAGATTCTGTAATAATGACCGTCGGCTTTTATGCTGAATGCTGACAATGAGTTATGGTTGTATATCGTCTACACTCGCTTTCTTTACCTATCTTTTATCGTGTATATTCATATATTATGTTCTTGTGGATGCTCTTACGCTGTTCCAGCTTGAAACCATGATGCGAGTGAAATGGTGCGAGATCTCGCCTAAAGCCTATGTCTGACCTCGGGCGAGATCTAGGAATGTGCTATCCGCACTTTTTTCATGTTAGGGTCATTTCCCACCCAAATGTTTTCTATAAATAGGGCGTACACCTACCACATTAATCATTGCCTTCAATAGCTCTTACTCACCGTTTTTCCTTTTTTCTCCCTCGCGCTTTGCTCTTTGTTGTTCCTCTAGATGAGATGTCAGGGGAAGGGGACGTTAGGAACAAGTGCATGGTGGCATTCACTGACTACCCCTTCGTCAACTGCAACATTGCCACGGAAGAATACCATTCCATAGTCAACCTTTACACCATGCCGGGTTTCACCGCATGGCATCAATCTGACAACGAAGCCATAAACCACTACTCGCTTGTTGAACTCGCCATCCCTGCCGAGAATTTTCAAGTAGGACTCCGCCTCCCGCTATGGCATGAAATCCGCCAGGCCTTCCGCTATTTCGGGGTAGTTCCCGCACAGCTGGACCCCAACTCTATAGCTCTATTAGTTGCATTCGCTTGCTAGATGCGGTCAGAGCGAATGGAGTTCAGCCTCCCAGTCTTCCGCAAGTTTTTTAACTTTCGCGCCAAGAAGCACGAGATCACCTTCTTCTCCAGCAACAACCTTAAAGCGCGTGGTCTCACTAACAAAAACCACAACTGGGTTAAGAAATTCATTTTTGTCTATGGCGACTTCGGCAACCTTCCCCTCTTGCCGATCTAGCAAGAATACTCCACCTATCTCCCCCCCCCCCAGTCTCGGCGGCCACGAGTCCAATCTTCACTAATTCCTTCTTGGGAAGGATTTTGACTTCGTCTTCCTGAGGAGGAACGTCGACACGCTCTTGTCAGTTCTCACCGTGGAGGGTAAGGAATGCATTCGACATTCTAGGGGCATCAACTTTGGAAAGTTTTCTCACTTATAATGTTTATGCAGGGCCGCGAGATCTCCACCTTAATCCTCCATTCGCCGACAGCGTCGTACCCTCATCTGAGCTGGCGCGTGTTGAGGCTGCCGCAGTGGCCTACAGGAGCTCTTTGAAGTCGTTGTCAGGATCTTGCGGCAAAGATGGAAGCTTGACGTACTGACACCTCCACCTCCTTCCAAGAAACCATCAACATTCGAGAAACCAACAGTTACCGAGAAGCCAAAGGACACCGAGAAGACCACAAATACTGAGAGGCTAGCCGCTACTGATCTCGGCAAGGGCAAGGAGATTAGTGTTGACTCTCCTATGAGTGGCTATGACAGTATGGTGAAGAGGTCGGGAGAGGCCGTCGGGACCTCGGCATAGGAGAAGCTGGAACCCAGGGACCATAGGAACTTTGGCCTAGGTGAAGATGTGCTGAACGACAGGGAATAGCCCATGTTGGTGTGGGATCAAAATACCAACAAGGCCTCTATCTCCACCATGCTCCCCTCTTGGCAAGAGGGCGACACTGTCTCGGGCCAGGACTATGCATTAGCCTTCGAAATGTATGGGTGGGACAGCACCGCCTACTATGACAGGGAGTTGACGAAATCACTCGCCTATGAGGGCTCGCGGGCACAATTCAGCACCGTCGAGCGTGCGCACATGTCGGCACGCCGTAGAATTCGCCTTGCATGAAAGTGGCGAATGTTAGCACGGCGCGATCCTCTCTCAGCTCGGAGGTGAAAAAGCTGAAGGAGGATCTTGTGACCTCGAAGAAGGATCTCTCCCTGCGAGAGGCAGGAGTGGTATATTCTTACTCTTGATTGTATATTCGCCAAATTTCTTACTCTTCCACTGATCCGTGGTCATTTTGCAGGATGCCGTGACCGTTGCCAAGAAGGACGCACGCATCACCCATCTTGAGGATGAGAACCTGCAGATAAGGGCCCAAAATCAGCAGTGGATTGACTCGCTAATTCGTCCTCCCCTAGGCGCGAAGAAGGAAGCCCTGCTGCATACTCAACATGAGATTGACTTAATGATGCGTTAACATGCCATCATGGAGCTAGGTATGCGCTCCAGATGATACAACGGGCTGGCTTCCTCAACAGCGATGACGAGAAGGCGACGGATGAGATCTTGATGTCGGAACTCTTCCAGCCCGTTCCTGAGCCCGTGCTGAGCGGGTATGAGGATTCCGACGTGAGTGAGCATTCGGTCTTATCATCCTGAGTATCTTGCCTCCTCCCCCTTTTATTTTGCTCTCGCTTGTAAACTTTCCTTTGGGCCTTGCCCCCCCCCCCCCCCCCCCCCCCGCCCTTCTGACAATGTAAAAAATTTTAGATAAATGGAATACATTGTTGTAAAAAATTCTCACCTCTTCTTTTTACTCTTTGTGATGCTGAGTAACATGTTACTTTGAAATGCATGTGATTCACTCTCTCGCTTAGCTCAGGGCCGTAACATCTCGCGACTCCCTTAGGCCGACATTTTGCTTAGGATCAGACTTTGTGCCGTTCTCGCCCTTTCAGACCATGAGCGTGCAAATCCTTGACCTTGTGAGAGTGAGTTCTCGGCACTCGCATTAGCTTTCAGTCAGGCTGGCGAGATCCCCTTACCTGGCGAGATATTGCCGAGATCTTGTCCCTTCTTCCAAGAAAACCTTAGCCTTCGAATCTATTTTATTGATGAAGTCAGTTGAGGATTTGTCTTGAAAACTGTCAACTGATGACCCCTGCCATGCCCGGTGGGTGAAAACCTGACAGCCGAAACAATTCTGGATAGCCTAGGAACAAGAGTCTTACTTTCCTTCGATCAACCATCGGGCGCTACCACCGGCCCGATCAGCTAGGGGAAAGCCTGATGGCGGGCGTTGAGCATCAACCGGACTCAGTCCTAGGGTCATAACGACATCCAACGGGGATCCTAGCCCTGCCAGCTAGGTGGAAGCCTGACAGCGGGAGCGTCCTGTGACCTAACCCCAGAGCGAGAAGATATTCCTTTGGGCAACCTCCGGGAACTACCACCTGCCCAATTAGCTAGGTAAGAGCCAGACGGTGGGTGTTGAACATCAACCAGATTCATCCTAGGGGTCATAATGATGTCCGACGGGGATCCCGGCCCTGCCAACTAGCTGGAAGTCTGACAGCGGGAGCATCCCGGGGCCTAACCCCAGAGCGAGAAGATTTTCCTTTGGCCAACCTCCGGGCCCTACCACCGACCCAATCAGCTAGGTGAGAGCCTGACAAGCCTAACAACGGGAGCATCCCGGGACCTAACCCCAGAGAGAGAAGATATTTCTTTGACCAACCTCTGGGCGCTACCACCAGCCCAATCAGCTAGCTGAGAGCCTAACGGCCGGTATTGAGCATCAACCGGAGTCAGCCCCAGGGTCATAACGATGTCTAACGGGGATCCTAGCCCTGCCAGCTACGCGGAAGCCTGACAGCGGGAGCATCCCGGGACCTAACCCCAGAGCGAGAAGATATTCCTTTGGCCAACCTCCGAGCGCTACCACCGGCCCAATCAGCTAGGTGAGAGCCTGACGACGGGTGTTAAGCATCAACCAGACTCAGCCCCATGGTCATAATAATGTCCAACGGGGATCCCAGCCCTACCAGCTAGGTGGAAGCCTGACAGAAAGAGCATCCCGGGACCTAACCCCAGAGCGAGAAGATATTCCTTTGGCCAACCTTTACTTCTACCAGCTAGATGGAAGCCTGGCAGCAGAGGCGTCTTATGACTTAGCTTGATAAAAACTTGCCACAAGCTTAACTTGTAAGAGGGGTGGGGCATCAAGGAAATTTATTCATTAAAGTAGAGTACATACATGCTTTCATGGATAAAAACGTTTCAAGTCATCACCTCTCCAGGTGTGACTTAGGTTCTCGCCCTCTACATTCCGAAGACGATATCCTCCTGATCTCAGTACCTCCATGATTGGCCCGCGAACAGACTCTTACAGTGGTTGGTTCGGTGAGTTGATCGCCGCGGGCTTGCTTAGGTAGGCAAGTGCACCTATCGCAAGTAGTACTCGATATTCGGGGGAATACCGAGGTCGTATTGTTCTCGGGGTCGTGTTGACTATTCTTACTCCTCCGGGAGGACTATTATTTTACTGAAAGTAAGGTGGATTTTTTTAGTAAAGTAAAGACGGAAAAAGTAAAGGAGCGAAAAAACGTTTTAGAAAATATTCGATGAAGGGTTAACGCTCGGTATCGAATCGGATTAAGACTAAAACAATTTTTAATAATTATAGGACTTAGTTTTCAAATTAATAAAAGGCAACTTGGCCGTGGAGGTTCCACAAATGTGAGCTCACCTAGCTATAGGGATATCGCTCACCTAAACGTTAAGACTATTCGACCGAACGTTAGTCCGACGAAGGATTCCTCTTAACGCCCGCTTTATGCTAAGAACCCCGCTATTGGGTGGGGAACCCAATCCTGTAGAATTACGCTTGTCCTCTTTCGAGGGTATGCACGCAACTCTATTTACCCAGGGGTGATCGGTCCATATGCACGGCCTCTCGGCTAGCTAGCATATGGACTACGGAAATAGGGCCCACACATCTATATGTGGTCCTACGCATCGTAAACCCGGGGTAAACCTTAAGTCCTTAAATTAAAATGAAAATAAAGAGCTTCAATTACTAGAAATCATTTTAAATGTCCCAATGCTCTTCGATGTCGAGGCTAATAGCGATTAACCACACATCGGTATGGGGACGGCTTTATAATTTAGTGAGGCGCAAGTTCAAAATTAAACGCTAAACGATTATAAGAAGGGGACATAAGAAAAATAACAAACATTTAGAAAACTGAAAAGTTAGCTAAAACAAGAACTCACGCACACTCCAAATTATAAATTAAACAGGAACTAAGTTACACATGAAAGAAATTTGCATAATTGAAATTTGCGAGTCCCACTCAAACGAGTGGGGGCGGTAAATAACAGCTGAAAATTGCAAGTCCTACTCAAATGAGTAGGACTGAAATGAAAGCGAGTCCTACTCAAATGAGTAGGAGAAAATAAATGCGATTACAGTACTTTCTAAATATTTACAGGGAGATAAAGATCCGTCCATTTAACTCAAGTGAGTAGGCGGAAAAATAAAGAAAGAAAATTACAAGTCCTACTCGAATGAGTAGGCGGGAAATAAAATCCGTCCATTTGACTCAAGTGAAAAGGCGGAAAAATAAAGAAAGAAAATTACAAGTCCTACTCGAACGAGTAGGACTGAAAATGAAAACGATGCGCCATTTAACTCTTAACGAGTAGGCGGAAATAAATGCACACAAACACACACACTCCATATGAATTTCAAGAAAGCAATAAAGCTAACACCTACACTCACACGCTCTACACAATTTGAATCAAAGCATCAAAACATTTATTCTCATACACTCACACACACAAATTAAAAGCAAAATGAAAGTTACCTAAAAATTAAAACTTGTACTTTTTCATGCTTAGGTTTTGCTAAAAACAAATAAAAAGTAGAAATTACAATTTTTAGAAGACAAAAGTTTTTCAAAACAAATTAAAAACCAAAGTTTTTGGAAAATTAAAATTTCAACATTCTCATTCCTAGGATTTCATAAAAGTGCTAAAAAAGTTGAAATGAAAAGAGAAAGAACAAAAAGGGTTTTCATCCTAAAATAAAGCTAAGTAAAAAAAATCAAAAATACTTTAGTAACTCTTTTACACATTCATAAGAGTGAAGATGTTGAAAACATTAAAAGAAGACATGAAGAAAACGAGAAAGTTAATTCATCATTTCATAAATTTCTAACAAAACCTATCATGAGACAAATTAAAAGCATGTAAAGTAAATAAGTTACACTCATACACACACACACACATTTCATAAATGAAGAACAAAGATAAAACCAAGGATAAAAAGGGGAGAAAAAGTGGGCACAAGTGTTCATTTCAAAGCCAAATAAGAAGAGAAAATCTAACATTTTTACTGATTAAAGGAAACTATTACAAGCTATTACAAAGACAAAGCTAAAGTAAAAACAAAATTGAAAGAAGAAGGGAGAAATCTCCTTACATAGCTCTAGAATCACGGATGCAGCCCACAAAAAGACACTAAAATGGCCCAAAAATCTGAACCCTTGGACCTTACAGAAATGGGCAATTTATAGGCAAAAAATTCTAAGTACACGCCCTAGGTCACGGGCGTGTAGGGGGGGTGTCAGTACTATTCATGAAGGCGGCCGGCGATTGGACAGGAAAGTTGACTTCGGGCTGAGTTCGCGGCAGTCACGCCCCAGGTCACGGGCGTGACTCTGGGCGTGTCGGGGAGGTAGAACCGGGCGCGGGTTGCGTCAAAAGTCTTCTGTAGCATCTTGTCAGGCTAGCTGGAAAGGTCACGCCCCAGGTCGTGACTCTGGGCGTGTCAGTTGGTGTCGACACTCCACGAATGTCGAGCGGAAAGTGTCGAGTGGAGTGGACACGGGCTTGGGTCACGCCCCGTATCGGGTGACACGGGTGTGACCCCAGGCGTGTCAAGCTTGTACTTCAGAAATCGTCCGATTTCACGGGAAATGCAATGTCACGGCCCGGTCACGGGCGTGACCAAATTGTCACGGGCGTGTACTGCCCAATTTTGGCAGATTTTGAAATTTTTCTGCAAAATTAAAGAAAACAAGTTAGTAGTAAATTTACAAGAAGAGGAGTATTTTATTGAACAAAAATAAGTAAAAATGACGAAAATAAATGAAAACGACTAAATTAAAGTGCACAAAAATACGTATATTTACAATTCATCAAATACCCCCATACTTAGGCTTTTGTTATTCCAGAGCAAAAGTTTGAGGTGAATCTATAAGGAATAAAAAAAAAACTCTAAGTTTAGCTACCGCTTAATCAATTATAAGAGAGATCGAAATAAATATACGGGGTGTAAGAGTTAAGTCCTAAAATTATGTAGATGATTTAAATAGCGCAAAAGTTTTGGCCAAAAGACTTCTTGATGTAATCAAATAGAAGACAACATTTGTAATGGTTAGATTAACGAAAATAGTTTGGAATTATAAGAACTCTAGCTTATACGAGTGCTACTGGAAATAATACAATTTACTAATTATGCTCTCAAAAAGATTTTTGAATTAATTCTATAATCGTGTAATTGGCTAATGGGGTAGTGGGTTTATGAAGAGGGTTTTGATATTTGAGGTGAGGTAATTTTTTCTCGAACCTCCATTTTTTTTTCTTTTGGATTATTAGGAAAACGAAATCTTATTTTCCTAATATAATTTTTTGTTTTTCAGCTTCATAAGAATAAAATTAACCCAATGTATATTTGTAGGAGTAATGAATTTTATCCTCTTACTCCATATATAATCTTTTAAAATTATTGGGTACCTATGTTTACGGAACGAAATCTTATTCCCATTGACATAGGATCTTTTAAGGATAAAATTTTTCATGCCAAGTAGGTCATGAAAAGTAAGGGGAGAAAGCAAAACTAGATTTTAATCATAAAAATTTTTGAGAGCAACCTTAATAATTTGTACGTTCCAATTTTTTTTCAGAAAGCTAAAAGTAAGTATAATTGAATTCTATAGTCGTTATTTCCTAACATAATATACGTGTCCCTATCAATGAAAAATTAGAAGTAGTGCCTAAAACGAGTTTGCTATTTTTAACAAAGCATAAAGAATTCTTTAAAACTTAACCCGGGTATTTAAATTTTTCAATCAATAATTAACAAACCGGTAGTGAACAAAGAATTAATCAAATTCGCATATAAATAAACTCAAAACGGATTTTTTGGATAGCAGGAAAGTTAAGGATGGAATATTTGATTTATTTGTTTCAAAACATTTTTTTTTTATTTTTATAGTTTTTATCATCATTTTTTTTTGTTTTTCATTTATTATCTTTTTTTTGTATTTTTGTTTTGTTTTACTTAATTTTTTTTTTGAAATTTTTTTTTTTGAACTATTATCTTTTTTTTCGTATTTTTTAAGAGAATTTCATTCTATGTACAAAAATATGGGAGAAAAAGAGAGTATTTACAAGAATGAGGAAGCGGGAGAGAGAAAAGAGTATGTACAAAAAATATTTACAAAGTGAAATTAAATATATTTTTTTTTCTTTTGTTTTTTTTTAATTTTTTTTGAGTTTTTGAAAAAAGAAAGAAAGAGAACAAAACACAAAAAAAAAATTTGGATTTTTCATTTAAATTTTTTTTTCATTTTTCATTTAAATTTTTTTTCATTTTAAGATGTTTTTTTAAATTTTTTTGTTTTTGTTTTGTTGTTATATGTATTTTTTTGTATTTTTGAAATGCAAAAAAATTGAAGTGCAGAAAGTAAAGCACGAAAATACCCCCATACTTAAGTCCAACATTGTCCCCAATGTTGTAACGTAAGTATGCGGAACAAAAATTAAATAAAATGCGATATGTACAAAAGTAAAGAGAGGGGGGGTAGAAACGTCCCTGAAACGCGTTCGGGGAAGTCCAATCAGAAACCGTGAGGGTCGGTCCGTTTTGGATCGACCACCTCCTTTCCGCTACGGAGGGTTATAGCGTTGGCGTTCTCCCGCGGATTGGGCTCCGTGTTTCCCGGCAGTGCCCCGAGCGCACGCTCGGACATCATCCTCGCCAACTGTCCAACCTGTTGTTTGAGAGCTTTTAGCAATCCGGTAATGTTCCGGATATTTGACTCGTTGGACGCAATATACTTCGAAAAATTTTCCTCCATCGGGGAGGGTTTCGGAAGAGGAGGAGGAAGAAATCCGGGCGCATAAGAAATAGGGGGACGCTGAGCATTATTCGGGTTGCTCCACGAGAAGTTGGGGTGATTCCTCCAACCCGGATTATAGTTATTACTATAAGGGTTGTTGTTGGGGTTGAAGGGAGGACGACCCGAATTTCCCATGAAGTCCACGAACTCTTCAGCTACGCAGACGTTATGGGGAATAAAACAAGGCGGAGTGGAGGAGGCAGCAGACATCTCCGCCACCTGCTTTGTTAACCTTTCAACTTGAAGGGTCAAGAGAGCAGTGGCATCCACTTCAAAAAGACCAGCCGCCGGCTTTGGGCGTCCCCGCGGGACGTTCCATTGATAGGCGTTCATAGCCATCTCTTCGAATAAAGCCTGGGCGGCCTCGGGGGTTTTGTTGTTAAGCGTACCCCCGGCAGCCGCGTCAATCATTTGACGCGTCTGAAAATTCAGCCCATTATAAAAAATTTGAACTTGCAACCACGTTGGCAGCGCGTGGTGCGGGCAACGGCGGAGGAATTCCTTAAACCGTTCTCAAGTCTCGTATAGAGACTCAGGATCGTTTTGCACAAACGAAGAAATGTCCGCCCGCAACTTTGCAGTTTTTGCGGGCGGAAAGTACTTCGTTAGGAACCGTTCCGTCAACTCAGCCCACATGGTGATATATCCTCGCGGGAGGGCATTCAACCACGCCTTGGCTTTGGACTTAAGGGAAAAAGGAAATAAGCGCAAACGAATGGCGTCATCAGTGACGCCATTAATCTTGAAGGTGTCGCATATCTCCAAGAAATTGGACAAGTGGACATTCGGGTCCTCATCCGGCATTCCATCGAACTGCACGGCGTTTTGGACCATTTGAATGACACTCGACTTTATTTCAAAATTATTATTCGCCAGCACAGGGCGAACAATACTCGACCTAGAATTATCCAGGTTAGGCCGGGCGTAATAAGACATAGTACGCTCGGCCGCGGGGGAAGGTTAGGCGCGGCCATAACTACAACAGTGGGTTCTCCGATAGATTCCTCGGGATCTAAAGAAGGATTTCGGCGTTGAGATCGAATACGCGCAAGAGAGCGTTCGATCTCAGGGTCGAAGTCAAAATCTTCAGACTCGGAGGGTTATCCACGGGTCATACACCCAAACAAAAATAAAACAAAATAAACTTCTTTTTTTGTTTTAAAATAAAGTTTTTAGTTTTTTTTATAGAAAATAAGTAAAAGTAACACACTCCGGAATTCGAAATAGCAACACAAAAAGAGATTCCCCGGCAACGGCGCCAAAAACTTGATTGGCCCGCGAACAGACTATTATTGTAGTTGGTTCGGTGAGTCGATCGCCGAGGGCTTGCTTAGGTAGGCAAGTGCACCTATCGCAAGTAGTACTCGATATTCGGGGGAATACCGAGGTCGTATTGTTCTCGGGGTCGTGTTGACTATTCTTACTCCTCCGGGAGGACTATTAGTTTACTGAAAGTAAGGTGGATTTTTTTTAGTAAAGTAAAGACGAAAAAAGTAAAGGAGCGAAAAAACATTTTAGAAAATATTCGATGAAGGGTTAACGCTTGGCATCGAATCGGAGTAAGACTAAAACAATTTTTAATAATTATAGAACTTAATTTTCAAATTAATAAAAGGCAACTTGGCGTGGAGGTTCCACAAATGTGAGCTCACCTAGCTATAGGGATATCGCTCACCTAAACGTTAAGACTATTCGACCGAGCATTAGTCCGACGAAGGATTCCTCTTAACGCCCGCTTTACGCTAAGAACCCCACTATTGGGTGGGGAACCCAATCCGGTAGAATTACGCTTGTCCTCTTTCGAGGGTATGCACGCAACTTTATTTACCCAGGGGTTATCGGTCCATATGCACGGCCTCTCGGCTAGCTAGCATATGGACTACGGAAATAGGGCCCACACATCGATATGTGGTCCTACGCGTCGTAAACCCGGGGTAAACCTTAAGTCCTTAAATTAAAATGAAAATAAAGAGCTTCAATTATTAGAAATCATTTTAAATGTCCCAATGCTCTTTGATGCCGAGGCTAATAGCGATTAGCCACACATCAGTATGGGGACGGCTTTATAATTTAGTGAGGCGCAAGTTCGAAATTAAACGCTAAACGATTATAAGAAGGGGACATAAGAAAAATAACAAACATTTAGAAAACTGAAAAGTTAGCTAAAACAAGAACTCGCGCACACTCCAAATTATAAATTAAACAGGAACTAAGTTACACATGAAAGAAATTTGCATAATTGAAATTTGCGAGTCCCACTCAAACGAGTGGGAGCGGTAAATAACAATTGAAAATTGCAAGTCCTACTCAAACGAGTAGGACTGAAATGAAAGCGAGTCCTACTCAAATGAGTAGGAGAAAATAAATGCGATTACAGTGCTTTCTCAAATATTTACAGGGAGATAAAGATCCGTCCATTTAACTCAAGTGAGTAGGCGGAAAAATAAAGAAATAAAATTACAAGTCCTACTCGAACGAGTAGGTGGGAAATAAAATCCGTCCATTTGACTCAAGTGAGTAGGCGGAAAAATAAAGAAAGAAAATTACAAGTCCTACTCGAACGAGTAGGACTGAAAATGAAAACGATGCGCCATTTAACTCTTAACGAGTAGGCGGAAATAAATGCACACAAACACACACACTCCATATGAATTTCAAGAAAGCAATAAAGCTAACACATACACTCACACGCTCTACACAATTTGAATCAAAGCATCAAAACATTTATTCTCATACACTCACACACATAAATTAAATGCAAAATGAAAGTTACCTAAAAATTAAAACTTGTACTTTTTCATGCTTAGGTTTTGCCAAAAACAAATAAAAAGAAGAAATTACAATTTTTAGAAGACAAAAGTTTTTCAAAACAAATTAAAAACCAAAGTTTTTGGAAAATTAAAATTTCAACATTCTCATTCCTAGGATTTCATAAAAGTGCTAAAAAAATTGAAATGAAAAGAGAAAGAACAAAAAGGGTTTTCATGCTAAAATAAAGCTAAGTAAAAAAAAATCAAAAATACTTTAGTAACTCTTTTACACATTCATAAGAGTGGAGATGTTGAAAACATTAAAAGAAGACATGAAGAAAAAGAGAAAGCTAATTCATCATTTCATAAATTTCTAACAAAACCTATCATGAGACAAATTAAAAGCATGTAAAGTAAATAAGTTACACTCATACACACACACACACATTTCATAAATGAAGAACAAAGATAAAACCAAGGATAAAAAGGGGAGAAAAAGTGGGCACAAGTGTTCATTCCAAAGCCAAATAAGAAGAGAAAATCTAACATTTTTATTGATTAAAGGAAACTATTACAAGCTATTACCAAGACAAAGCTAAAGTAAAAACAAAATTGAAAGAAAGGAGGGAGAAATCTCCTTACATAGCTCTAGAATCACGGATGCAGCCCACAAAAAGACACTAAAATGGCCCAAAAATTTGAACCCTTGGACCTTACAGAAATGGGCAATTTATATTCAAAAAATTCTAAGTACACGCCCTAGGTCACGGGCGTGTAGGGGGGGCGTGTCAGTACTATTCATGAAGGCGGCCGGCGATTGGACAGGAAAGTTGACTTCGGGCTGAGTTCGTGGCAGTCACGCCCTAGGTCACGGGCGTGACTCTGGGCGTGTCGGGGAGGTAGAACCGGGCGCGGGTTGCGTCAAAAGTCTTCGGCAGCATCTTGTCGGGCTAGCAGGAAAGGTCACGCCCCAGGTCACGGGCGTGACTCTGGGCGTGTCAGTTGGTGTCGACACTCGACGAATGTCGAGCGGAAAGTGTCGAGTGGAGTGGACACGGGCTTGGGTCACGCCCCGTGTCGGGTGACACGGGCGTGACCCCAGGCGTGTCAAGCTTGTACTTCAGAAATCATCCGATTTCACGGGAAATGCAATGTCACGGCCCGGTCACGTGCGTGACCAAATTGTCACGGGCGTGTACTGCCCAATTTTGGCAGATTTTGAAACTTTTTCTGCAAAATTAAAGAAAACAAGTTAGTAGTAAATTTACAAGAAGAGAAGTATTTTATTGAACAAAAATAAGTAAAAATGACGAAAATAAATGAAAATGACTAAATTAAAGTGCACAAAAATACGTATATTTATAATTCATCACTCCACAATAATATGCGGGCCTTCCCAGTTAGGGTTGAGCTTTCCCACTGCGACTGACATTCCTACCGCATCAACCTTCTTTTGAACCAAATCCCCCTCCGCGAACTATTTGACCCTGACGTGCTTGTCAAAGTACTTAGTCATTCTTCTCTTTACTTCTTCCTAACGTATGGCAAAGAGATCACGCAGCTCCTCCATCGTGTCACGGGAGAGCTGAGCTCTTCCTCATTCTCAGCTTGCCACTCCTCCTTGCTTGCCACTGCCTCGAACACCCGAGGCGTTCAGACATCAAATTCTATTGGAAGCACAACCTAGCACCCGTGGGATAGCTTGAAAGTGGTCTCTCCTATAGCTGTGTTTGGAGTAGTTCTCAGGGCCCAAAGAACCGAAGGAAGCTTCTCCAGCCAGCTACCCTTCAAGTTCTCCACTTTTTTTCTTTAGGAGGTTCACGATGATCTTGTTCGCCGGCTCTACCTGCCTGTTTCTCCTGTGGTGGTGGAGTGAGGCAAATCTGAGGTCGATCCTGAGCTGCCCACAAAAACCGATGAATTCGGCGCTAGCAAACTGAGGCCCATTGTCCGTGACGATGGCCTGCGGCAACCCGTGCCGGCAGATGATCTCCTCCCAAACAAAGTTCCTGATAATCTGGGTGGTCACCTTAGCCAGCGCCTTCACCTCCAACCACTGAGAGAAATAGTCGATCATTACCAACAGGAACCTCCTCTGCCTGTTGTCCTGGGGAAAAGGTCCCACCAAATCCATTCCCCAGATGGCAAAGGGCCAGGGGGCTATGATGCTTCTAAGACGCTGAGCTGGTTGTAGTTGGAGGGGGGCAAACAATTGGCACTTGTGGCACTTCCTTGTGAATTCTGCGATGGCGTGGCCCGGGGTGGGCTAGAAGTACCCCTGTCTGATAATCCTCCTTCCAGGGTCCGACTCCCGGAGTGACTCCCACACTCCCCAGAGTGGACTTCTTCTAAGATCCTCTAAACCTCCCTCTCTACTACGCAACGTGACAGCATCCACCAGAGGGTCTTTATATACAATTGCCCATCGCGGATGAGGTAGTATGCTGACTTGTATTTGAATTTCTTTTTGTCCATCCCCTCCAGATATTCCCCTATGGAAAGGAATATTAGGAAAGGGTCCATCCACGAGGAGTGTTGATCCACCTCCATCAGCTCTCCCTCTTTAATGGTGGGGCGGAACAGTTCAGTGATGATACCACCACCCGGGGACCATACTTTGCCAGTTGATCAACCTGTTCATTTTCCTCCCTAGGCACATGTCAGATGGAGAAGGTCTGGAACATGCTGATGACCCCCTTCACCTTTGTTAAGTATAGCTGAAGGGTCGACTCCCTTGCCTCAAACTCCTCGTTGATCTGGGAATCCACCACCATAGAGTCAGTGAGAACCTCCACGTCTTACACCCCCAGCTCCCTAGCCAGGCACAACCCTGATATCTCCGCATCATACTTGGCCTGATTGTTAGTAATAAAAAAAATGGATAACAATTGTTTGTTAGATCTTCGTTCCTTGGGGGATTTCCAATATCACCCACACCCCAAGGAATGCTTACCTGAGGCACCATCCACCATCACCTTCCAAGGTACTGGGCGAGTGAGTTCTACCTCCACCATCTCGACCATGTAATCGGCCAGGAAGTCGGTCATTGCTTGGGCCTAGATCGAGAGGTGGCGGACGAAGGAGATATCTAACTCGCTTAGTTCCTCCGACCACTTGGCCAACCTGCCCAAATGCTCCACCCCCTCGAAAATGTTGCAGAGAGAGTGGTTAGTCACCACTCAGATTGAGTGTGCCTGGAAGTAAGGTCGGAGCCTCTGATACGAGAATACTAAAGTGAAGCACTACTTCTCTAAGATGGGATAACGAAGCTCTATCTTCCTCAGGACCCGACTCATATAATATATGGGGAGCTACTTCTTCCCCTCTTCCCGGACCAGGATAGATCTCAAGGCCTCTGCTTTGACCCCAAGATACAAAGACAGGTTCTCCCCCTCCTTTAGGCCTCAGAGAAGGGGGGATTTAGTCAACTACCACTTCAAGGCCTGCAATGCCTTCTTGCATTCCTCGGTCCAGTAGAACTTCTTGCCTCCCCTCAAGATTTGAAGAAGGGAGAGCACTTTTCCCCAGCCTGAGAAAGGAACCTGCTTAGCCCTGCCAATTTTCCTGTCAGTCGCTGCACCTACTTAGAATTCCGAGTCGACCCCAACTCCATGATTTCCCTAACCTTGTATGGATTCAGATCCACCCCCGCGGGGGTGAGAAGGTAGCCCAAGAACTTGCCCATGCTGGACCCGAAGACACACTTCAACGGGTTCAGCCTCATCTTGTACTGACGCAAGGTGGTGAAGGTCTCCTCCAGGTCCTGGAGGTGAGAGTCCACATCTTCACTCTTGATCATAGGATCATCTACGTACACCTATAGGTTCCCCCCTTCTGTTCTGGGAAGACCCTGTCCATCATTTTTTGTACGTCTCCCCTACATTCTTCAGCCCAAAGGGCATCATTTTGTAGCAATAGCATCCCTCCCATGTGATGAAGGAGACATCTTTTATGTCGGGAGGGTACATCCTGATTTGGTGGTAACATGAAAATTCATCTAAAAAGCTCATTACAGGGAAACCGATGGCTTGGTCAACCAGCACGTCGATCCGAGGCAAGGGATAACAGTCCTTAGGGCATGATTTATTAAGTAAAAAAATCGATACACATAAGCCACCGACTGTCTCCTTTTTTAACCATAACTACATTGGAGACCGAGCCGGGGTATTGTATTTCAGATACAAAGCCATCCTTTAGGAGCTTGGACACCTCCTCCCTAATGGGCTCAGCCAGCTTGTCTGCGATGAACCTTTTCTTATGCTAGATGGGGCGAGCTTCTGGATCCATGTTGACGCGGTTGAAGGTCAACATCCTCATCGATTCCTGGCATCTTAGCAGCGCTTCAGGCGAAGATGTTCATATTATTTTGGATGCATGCCAGCATCCTCTCCATTCCACCGGGGTTAGTCCCCCGCTGATGCGAACCTTCTCCACCCTGCCTCCAAGGGTGAGAACTTCCATCTCCACGACCTCTTTCGCAGCCTCTATACTGGACTGCTCCCCCCATTATCCAACGTCCCTATCCTCCGGCATAAGAACCTCCTCCACTTCCATTGCTTCTTTCATGGCCATTGCCTCGGCCGGATCCTCCTGGACTCCTCCTGCCACATCCACCATGGTGTAGCTCTCCACCGTCATCTCCTCTCCACTGACCTCCTGCTCTGCCTGCTCCATCCTTTGCTCCTTTGCTCGGCCCCCTCTTGCCAGGAGATAGAGTTCACGGTGGTGATGTAGCATTCCCTGGCCACCTTGGCATCACCTCGAACCCGGACCTGGATCCCCTCAGCGTTGAACTTCAAGCACTGATGGAAGGACGTGGGGACGCAGTGGAATACACAGATGAGTGGCTTCCCGAAGATGGTGTTGTAGCTATTAGGGGCATCCATGATGACGAACCTGCAGTTACGGGACTACCCCCGCCCCCAGAGTAATATGGAGTACCACTCCTCCTTCCACATCTGTCATTTCCCCAAAAATCCAAACAGGGGTCCATCCAAGGCCAGCACCCTCTTCGCCTTCACTTTCATCGCGTCAAACGCCTTCCTAAAGATGAAATTGACTGAACTCCTGTTGTCAATGATTATCTGGGAGACAGTAAATTATCGATGGCTGTTTAGATGACCAGTGCATCGCAAAAGGGATCTGAAAGTGCAACTAGATCTGATATACTCTAGAGGGGGGGGGGGGTGAATAGAGTATATGGTGCTTTAAAAACTTTTACAAACTTTTACAACAATTGTTGTAATATGTGTGAGGAGGGAAGCAGAAATAAATCTAATCACAGTACTAAGCTATGCAAAAACTAAGCACAGAAAAATCAAGGCCAGAAACAAAAAGAAAGCAAGCCAAAACCAGATGACACAAGGGAATATAGTGGTTCCCCAAACTTGGGTACATCCACTCTTCTACCACCATAGGTAGGAATCCACTGCAGAATGAGTTGATTAGGTGTCCTGGGCACCAATGAGCTTTTGATAAGGTGCTCAAAAACCAAAGCAGATTTTTTGATCAGGTGTCTTGCCACCAATGAGCTTTTGACAAGGTGCTCAAAAACCAGATTCAAACTTTTGAAGGGAGTTTGAAAAACCCTTTACAGAGTGGGGGTGAGAGAGTGATGGCAGTCTTCTCTTTCTCAAACAACTAAGAAGACTAATTGGATTGATGTCAAAGCTCCCCCTGAATCCTTGAGATCTTCAGGAAGAGAAGCTTTGCTGAGGGTGATAGGCCTTCAAAGGTTGAACTCCAGCAGGAGATGATTTCAGCAATAGCTGAAATGTTGAATGTCTGGAGTCTGGAATATGTTGGCCTTGAACACTTTGAAAACTAAAAGAGATCTGAAGATTTGAAAACTTGATCTCCTTGGATGAGTGTTCTTCAGAATTCTTTTAGACAGAAGATTTTTGAGGTTGTCTCTATAATCTGTATTGTGTGTGCTCAGTTTGTTGTGTTAGAGACTTAAAAGAAATTCTCTATATTATCCTCTGGTACTGAAAGGAATATCATTCTCTATCAAGGATAGCCGTTGATCTGCATTGATTGCATCCTTAATTGCATAATTTCTTCTGGAGGAAAGTCCACAGAAACATTCCTTGAAAAATCCCTTGAAACTTGGTCCAGAATTGAATGAAAACGGCTAGCAAATCTCTGAATTAATTGCAGAATAACTCCTAAGTGATTTGAATTTGAATTCTGGAAGTTATCTGAAATCGTCGAACTGAGCTCTACTATCGTCGAGCTTAGCTCAGCGATCTGAAAACACACAGCAGCAAGATAATCGTCGATCTGAGCTCAAAGGTCGTCGAACTGAGCTCAGAGATAAAGATCTAATGCAGAGTCAAAATCATCGACCTGAGCTCACCGATCGTCGAATGGAGTTCGACTATATTATGAAGTTGAGCTCAGCGATCGTCGAATAGAGTTCGACGATCTGTCGAAGTTGAGCTAGACGATCGTCGACCGGAGTTCGACGAATCGTCGTGCTGAGCTCGACGATATGACTTAGTCTCGAGACTGAGAATCCTGGTCTTCAGGGCAGCTTCCAAACCTAGACTTCTAAACCTTAGACTCAATTCTAATTGACCTATTAAGCTATACAGAAGGTCAAGCAAAGATTCCTAGAGACATAGTGATCCTGACCCAAATTAGTAATAGGGTGTTCCAACAATCTCCCCCTATTTGGGTTAGGATTACTATTTACAGACTGTGGAAAAATTTAAATAACAACATACAATCAAAAACACAGTAAAGCAACAGCTGGATATTGCAGAAACATCACAGATATATATATGTGGCATCCAGATAATCAGAAATTCAGAAACTGTCACCTTACAAAGTCATTTCTTCTCTTTGCCTTTAACCATTTTAATTTCTCTGTTTGGATTAAGGGCTTCTTTGTTGGACCTGGTGTCATCTGCTGCACCCAAATAAGTTTGCTTTGAAGGCCTGGGAACCACAGCAGCAGGATGCAATTCCATATATCTCTCACCATCAAAGAATTTACTGGAGCCATATTTCTCTAGTTCTTTTTGTCTTTGCTCAGACATTGTAGAAATGTTGGAAGCATCTAGTCCTTGTTCTCTGGCCTTCTTAATCTGATCTAGTGCAGCCAATTCCTTCATCCTGGCAGTCCAAGCAGCTGGATTATTTTCAGGGTCCTCAAAAGGTACAAGTGGCTCATACCTGTTAGAAGGATTGTCTTGAGAAGGCCTGGCAGACACAGTCTCTTTTAGTTTGTAAGGGAAAGGACCTGAAGATGTATCAGATGAAACATGTCCTCCCCTAGAATATGGGTGCTACCTGGAGTACCCTTTAGAATATACTTGAAAATCTCTCTGATTACCCTTGTATCCTCCTCTCCTAGAATATGAACCCCTAGATTGGCTTTCCCTTTGGTAGGATCTGGCATGGGGTTGATAGGGAGCCTGACTTCTAGCTTGGGCTTGACTTGCAGAGCTTCCACCTGCACCTGCATCAGGAGGAGGTGGTGGAGGAGGATGAGGGTGCTGGAATTGGGATGAGCCCTTCTCATATTTTCTCCTTTTCTTCATGGCTTTCAGCTGGTTTTTAGAATATTGCATCCAATGTTCAGTGATAGGGCAATTATGAAGGATATAATAAGGAATATCATTATCATCCTTAACTTTAGCAGGAGGAACCCTTTTCATTGCCTTGCTCCATGCCTTCCTTTTCCTGGCAATAGTAGCAGAAGAATCATCAGAGTCTGTTTTGAACTCATCAGATTCAGAACTCTGGTCATCATATAGAGCATCTATTCTCTTCATCAAGTCTTTCTTAAGTTGAACAGCAGCAGATGAGGCAGAAGTTGAGATAGCAGCATCAGGGACAGCAGCAGATGGAGCAGCAGATGGAGAGGGTGTAACAAAAGCAAATACAGCAGCAGCAGCAGCAGCAGATACTGGACTGGTGACAACAGCAACAACTATCTCACTATCATCAGCAGAAATTTCACTAACAGCAGTAGAAACAGCAGAAACAACAGCAAAAACTGCAGCAGGCTCAATTTCAGTTGCCTCTGTCATAGGACAATCCTTGGATATTTGTGCAGCAGAAACAGTTGGAACTTCAGCATCAATAATAACAATCTCAGCAGCAGTATCAACAATCCTTTCTTCAGTAGAGGCAGCAGCAGCAACATCTCCAGTAGCAGCAATCACTGAAAGTACAAAAGAAGAGATAATGTTAGGGTCACAGCAAGAGAAAGGCACCAGTGCCTTGGATAAGTCTTCTGTGGGCTGGACAGCATTATTCTCTGGTAGACAGCTGAAGAAGGCAGTATCAAAAGCAGATAGCAAAGACCTTAGGTCAATTGCAAGAACTGTAGTAGGAGGCTCAGCAGCAGCAGCAACAAGAGGAGGAACATCAGAAGAAGCAGAAACAGCAGTAGCAACAGCAAGAAGGCTTTCTTCATGTGGCATCTCCCCCTGCCTAGATGCAGAGACATCTGGATCAAGGCACACTGCTGTGGGTGCTGCCTAAGGGAAGAGGGAGGAGAGCCTGGCAGAGAGAGCTGCCACTGACTGGTGTAGAGGAGCTAAGGAGGTCTCCAATAGGAGAGAGAGCCTGGGGGCAATCAGCTCATACAGCCTGTCAGCTAGGGCTGAGAGGTCTACTTGCTCAACAGCTGGAGCAGAGGTAGATGGAATGGAAGCAGCTGGGGATGCTGGAAGGGAAGGGCTGGAGAAGTGTGGAATGGAGGGCTCAGGTGTGGGTAGGGTGGATATGGAGGACAGGGGAATGGATATGGATAGGGTGAAAGTTGGTTGAGCAATGATGTGGTGTAGGAGATCTTGGAATGAAGTGGAGGAGGAGGGTAACTCAGGAGGAGAGGATGGGGGAATCATCCATATAGGAGTCATCCAGGAGGGTGAAGGATGGAATGGATGGTGAAGAGGTGATATCTGGTGGAGGGTATGAGAACAGAGGGTGGAATTGGTCATCTGGTGGAGGTAGAATGGGTGCTGGAGATGGAGTTGATGTTGGAGATGGGCTGGATATGGTAATGGGGGATGGAGCTGGAATGGTGGATGGTAGGGTAAGGGTTGGAATTAGAGGAGGAGAAGAGGCAACAACAGCAGCAGCCAGGTCATCTGCAGGGGCAGAGACCTATGGGAGAGTGACTCCTTGAGTCCTTGTGCCTGAAGGAGCACTTGAGGAGGGCCTGCTAGGCTTGCTTATTTGCCTGTCCCACTTGCCAAAGAGGGCACAGGTAAGTCTCTTGGAGGCATTTATGTGAACTCCAGAGGAGACCAGCAAGGCAGGGCACCTGGTCTGCAGAAAAACTCCAAGAATCCTTCCAAAATTAACAAAGCTCTTGTTTATTTTCTTTTTGATTAGGTCAAAGAAGACCTCTCCCCAGTTCAAATTTTTCTTATCCACCAGAGCTCCCATGATACAGAGCTGATGTCTGGATATAGTATCATGGGCAGAGTGCTTTGCAAGCAGCACTTTCCCTACCACATCTGCCAGGAACCTGTATTCAACAGACAGATTCCTTTGAATAGCTTGCTAGGGTTTCCCTCTGGATGACCCATCCTAGCAAGTAGTTCAGAATAATCTTCTCCTGATAACTCAGCAATATCTTCTCCATTTCTCAGTCCAAAAACTTCTGTTAAAACAGTGGGGGTCAAGAGTACCTGATTTCCAGCAATAGACCCAACTATTGTAGAGTTGTCTTGATTATGAGCAGTATAGACCCACTCCTTTATCTCATCTGAAGCCAGCTTGATTCTGGTGGTCATGAGGGCAGACAGATTTTGATCCTTGAACAAACCCAGTATGTCTTGGAAAATCTGGTCGGTGGTGCTGAATGTTTCTATATCAATGTCAAACCCGGCGTCAAACTTCATTGCAGCTAGGACAGCAACGGACACAGCCATTGTACCTGCAAAAACTCAACAAACAAAACGACCAAGCGTAGAACTGTTTGGAGGGAAAGAAAATCCTGCAGAGAAATCGAAAGCGCAAAGAGAACGACGGCGAAAAAAGAGTTTTATATTAGGGTTCGACGCAGACTTGGAAAGATCGTTGAACTCAGTTCGACGATCGAGGCTTCTAAAGGAATCTGAAGAGTTTTCAACATCGTCGATCTCCGTTCGACGATCTTGGAGAGCGTCGAGCTCCGTTCGACGATCGTTCAGAGAACAAAATCGTCGAGCGCCGTTCGACGATCGTTCAGAGAATAAAATCGTCGAGCGTCGTTCAACGATCGTTCAGAGAACAAAATCGTCGAGCGTCGTTCGACGATCGTTGACCGGAAGAGATAGTTCATACTATCTGAGAGGCGCTGAACTCAGTTCGACGATTTTGTAAATCGTCGATCTCCGTTCGACGATCGTGGGGCAAATCGTCGAGCGCAGTTCAGAGATCAGAAAAATTCTAGACACTAAGAAAAATCAAAGAGTTTGCCTAGTATTGGTCAATTTTTAGCTTTCAAAATCTTGGATATTATTTAAGGCTTCCTCCATCTAACATTCCTAACTGATTTAGGAAGAAGGTGTGTTTCTTTTCATCCAAAGGCTTGGTGAAAATATCTCCCCTTTGTAGATCAGTTGGGATATATTGTAGTTCAATTTTATTCTATTCAACATTATCCCTTAAGAAATGATGTCTAATCTCTATGTGTTTTGTCCTACTATGGAGGACTGGATTTTGAGCTATGGAAATAGTACTTGTGTTATCACAAAAGATTTTAGACTTCTCTAAGTTGTAACCATAGTCTAGGAGTTGATTTTGGATCCACAAGATTTGTGAACAACAACTGCCTGCAGCCATATATTCAGCTTCAGCAGTTGAAGTTGACACAGATGTTTGTTTCTTACAAAACCAAGAGACAAGTCTGTCACCAAGGAACTGATAGGTTCCACTGGTGCTTTTCCTGTCAATTCTGCATCCAGCATAATCAGCATCAGAGAATCCAGTTAACTCAAATGCTGAATCTTTTGGATAGCAGAGACCTAGATTTGGACAACTTTTAACATACCTGAGAATCCTCTTTACTAATGTTAGGTGTGACTCTCTAGGGCTAACTTGGAACCTAGCACATATACATGTAGCAAACATGATATCTGGTCTACTAGCTGTAAGATACAGTAAAGAGCCAATTATTGCTCTATATGTTGTCTGATCAACAGGTTTCTCATGTTCATCAGCATCCAATACAGCATTGGTAGGCATGGGTGTTTTCATACAAGATGCCTCAGACATACCAAATTTCTTAACCAGTTCATTAGCATATTTGGTTTGAGAAATAAAGATGCCTTCAGCATGTTGTTTGACTTGCAATCCTAGGAATAAGGATAGCTCACCCATACTACTCATCTCAAATTTAGAATGCATTAGGTTAGAAAACCTTCTGCACAATTTGGAGTCAGTAGAACCAAAAATGATATCGTCTACATAAATTTGTACTAGTAGGGTATGGGACTTATGGGTTCTAATAAAAAGAGTTTGGTCTACTCTACCGCTTATAAAACCATTTTCCAAGAGAAAGCATGCTAGGGTATCATACCATGCTCTAGGAGCTTGCTTGAGACCATATAATGCTTTATTCAACCTAAAAACATAATCAGGAAAAGTTGGAGAGATAAAACCTGGAGGTTGTCTGACATAAACTTCCTCTTTGATGTCTCCATTCAAGAAAGCACTTTTGACATCCATCTGATATACTTTGAAGCCTTTGTGAGCTCTATAGGCTAGAAAAATTCTGATGGCTTCCAATCTTGCAACTGGTGCAAAGGTCTGGTCGTAGTCAATTCCTTCTTCTTGAGAGTATCCCTGGGCAACTAGCATTGCCTTGTTCCTTATAATTACTCCTTGATCATCCAGTTTGTTTCTGAATACCCACTTTGTTCCAACAATGGAATGATCCTTAGGCTTTGGCACTAGTTGCATCAATTTGAGAGGATCATTCCAACAATGGAATGATCCTCTCAAATTGATGCAACTCCTCTTGCATTGCAATGATCCAGTGTGAATCTTGCTCTGCATCTTGAATGGACTGAGGTTCAATTTGAGATAGGAAGCAGGTGTGCAACAGGTTTTGGTTGACCTGATTTCTGGTTTGCACACCAGCTGAGATTTCTCCAATTATTTGGGAAATTGGATGGTCTCTTGATGTTACTAAATCAATAGGGGGTGTTGATTGTTCACCAACCTGTGTTGTTATTTCCTCTTGTGGTACAACAACTGGCTCTTCAGGTTGTGCTTCAATGTGTTGAGCATTCCCTTCATCTTCACTGCTTTCATCCTCTTGAGCAACCTGTAACTTGTTCATATCTTCGACTAGAGAGTGTTCCTGCAAAGGTTCTATGGTAGAAGAAATCTTCTTCTTGAAAGACATGTTAGTTTCATCAAATGAAATGTGAACAGATTCCTCAATTTTCAAAGATGATTTATTATAGACCCTATAAGCCTTGCTGATCATGGAGTATCCCAGAAACACTCCTTCATCAGCTTTGGCTTGAAATTTTGCTAGATATTTCTTGTCATTATTATGAATGTAGCAAATACAACCAAAGACTCTAAAATAGTCAACTTTAGGTTTCTTCCCCTTGAGTAATTCATAGGGAGTCTTTCCCTTTAGTTTATGTATCAGACTTCTGTTCAGCACATAGTTGGAGGTGTTCACTGCCTCTGCCCAAAAGGATAGAGGTAGATGAGCATTTGACAACAATGTAGTGGCAGATTCAATAAGGGTTCTATTTTTCCTTTCAGCTACCCCATTTTGTTGAGGAGTTCTAGGAGCTGAGAAAGTATGTCTGATCCCTTCACTCTGACAAAACTCTTGCATAAGAAGAGAATCAAACTCTGTCCCATGATCACTTCTGATCAGGGCAATGTGAGTATTGAACTCAATCTGTATGCATTTGAGAAACTCTGTCAGACACTTAAAGTTATCAGAATTCTTCCTTAGAAAGAACACCCAAGTGAATCTAGAGAAGTCATCTACAACTACCAAAGTGTAGGATTTCCCTCCTAGGCTTTGTACTGTGATGGGTCCAAATAGATCCATGTGTAACAGATACAATATCCTAGGTGAATCACTCTTATTAAGTGACTTAAAGCTGTTTTTAGTTTGCTTGCCTAATTGACAAGCCCTGCAGAGTCCTTCCTTCTTGTAGGGGGCTGAAGGTAGTCCTCTAACAAGGTTGTCCTTGGATAGCCTAGCAATAGTTCTAAGGTTTAGGTGTCCTAGTCTCTTATGCCATAAAACATTTGGTCTACAGACAGAGTTAAACAAGCAGATATCTACATCAGTTGAAAGAAAATCTACTAGATAGATGTTACCTTTCCTTTTACCTGTCAACACAGTTGTGTTGTCCTCTGACTTGATTTTGCATAAGGCTTTGCTGAAGGTCACCTGGTAGCCTTCATCACACAGCTGACTGATGCTAATTAGCTTGTGCTTCAGTCCTTCCACATAAGCTACCTTCTTGAAGGTTACTGAACCAATCTGGACTGCACCATATCCTTTAGTTTGTCCAAAGTTGGAATCACCAAAGATAACTTTGGGTCCAAGCTTGGCTCTAAAGGAAGTGAAGGTTGTCCTTGTTCCCTGTCATGTGCTTAGAGCATCCACTATCCAAATACCATTGCTGGTTAGATGTTGGATAGGTCTTCACCTGCACATAAAACAATTCATTTGTTTTTGACCCAGTTTACCTTGGGCCTAGGTTGATAACCTCTAAATTCTGAAATGAAAGACATCCCAGGTTGACTCTTATATCCTTCAGGATGATATCTCCTTGGAGGTATAATCCATTCAGTGTAAGGGTTAAAGGTTTGGGATGAAGAACCCTTAGGATTCAATTTTGATTTACCTTTGAAAAAGTTTCCAGAGCTCTGACCTCTGTTCGACGATCTTGGAGCTGCGTTCGATGATCTTGGGTCAGATCGTCGAGCTCCGTTCGACGGTCGACTATGGGTGAGGTCAAGTATATGAGATCGTCGACCTGCGTTCGACAACTTTGGCTGAGATCGTCGATCAGCGTTCGACGATTTTTCCTGAGATCGTCGAGCTACGTTCGGCGATCGTCGATCTTCATTCGGCGATCGTCGATCTCTGTTCGACGATTTCTGCTGGGACTTAGCTTTCTGAGGTAGATCAGAATTTTTCCTGGCAACCTCTACAACTCCCTTTCCCTTGTCAGAAATGAATTTGATGGGAGTTGTTAGGGCTATAGGTTGGCTGGATGAAGCACCCAAGCCCAGTGTACTGTTAAATCTAGAGTTCACTGTGCTTGTGATGTCCATCAGCTTGATGCTTCTCCCATTAAGGGATTCTTCAAGCTTCTTGGCCTCAAAGAGCTCACTTTTCAGTGTAGCTATCTGTTCCCTACAGTTCTCCAACTCCTGAGAGAGTTTGAGGTTTTCTAACTTTAAAACATTGTGTTCAGATAATTGATTTCTGAGAGAGATAATCTCTTTCTCAGACTTTAGCAGGTCTAAACACAGTGCTTTAAATTCAGATTTAAAATCTTCTGAACTAAATCAAAAGAACTAATTACCTGATCTTCTTCAGGTTGGGTCTCTGAGTCTGACACTGACTCCTCTTCTTCTGAGTTATGCTGTGAGGCATTGATTGCCATCATGCAGAACTCCTTTTCTTCTGCATCATCCTCATCATCACTGGAGATGGAAGAGGCTTCTGACTCCTCTTCTATCTCACTCCAGGATTCAGCAACAAACTCTTTTCTTGTATGCTTATTTTTGCTTGAAGAAGGTTTGCTATTGTCATTTCTTTTGGAGTCTTTCTCCTTCCTTCTTTCTTTCTTTCCTGTCCCTTCTGTCCTTGTTCTTGTTCTCTGGGCAGTCAGGAACTATGTGCCCTGGTTTCCTGCAACCAAAGCAAATGATGTCTTTATTATTATCAATGGACTTGTCATACCTTGGCTTATCCTGCTCCTTGTATGATCTTCTTCTGAAGTCCTTTCTGGCCATCTTGTAGAATCTTTTGGCCAGCAAGCTGAGTAGTTCATCATTGCCTGTGGCTTTATCTTCAGGCAGATCCTCAGTTGCCTTGAATGCTATGGTCTTCTCTTTCCTTGTGGCTGGTGAAGCAGCCTTCTGTTCTTCCTCTCTGTTCTTGATGAGTAGCTCATAAGATTTGAGCTTACCCAACAAAGCTTCAGTGGTGATCTCATTCAGACTTCTGGCATCCTTAATTGGCCAGATTCTTGAATCCCAAGTGCTGGGGAAGCACATTAGGATCTTGTCATTAAGTTCTGTCAGAGAGATCTCCTTGTCCAATGTCCTTAGTTCACTGACAATTAGACTTAGTCTGTTATACATGTCTCCCACTGACTCAGTCTCTCCCTTCTTGAAGTTCTCATATTGAGAGATGAGATGGGATCTTCTGTCCTTTCTTTCATCAGCTGAGCCTGAGACTATTTCTGAGAGCTTGTCCCAAATTTCATTGGCTGAATTACATTCAGATACCTTTTGAAATATGTCATCTGACATTGTCTGGGCTAGAATGTTCATAGCCTTGGCATCAGCTACTTTCCATTTTTTGATGTCAGCATCTGTTCCTGATGGAGGTGGAACAGCATTTGTACTTGTATTCTCTAGGGGTCTTGGACACACTGTCAAAACAGAATTGAATATATCTTCGTCAATAGAATTCATGTAAAGTCTAATCCTTGCTTTCCAAAGTGCAAACTTTGACAGATTGCACACTGGAGGTCTGGTGCTAGCATAATCCTTGTTTTGGGCCATGATTTGTGCAAACAAAATCTAATAAAAAAATACAAAAGAAAAACAGATCTAGTTTGGGATCTTTGGGTTCAGGTGTTAGCCTGTACAACCAATCAGGTATGGTATGTTTAACCAACCTCCCTCTGATACCAATTGAAAGTGCAACTAGATCTGATATACTCTAGAGGGGGGGGGGGGTGAATAGAGTATATGTTGCTTTAAAAACTTTTACAAACTTTTACAATAATTGTTGTAATATGTGTGAGCAGGGAAGCAGAAATAAATCTAATCACAGTACTAAGCTATGCAAAAACTAAGCACAGAAAAATCAAGGCCAGAAACAAAAAGAAAGCAAGCCAAAAACAGATGACACAAGGGAATATAGTGGTTCCCCAAACTTGGGTACATCCACTCTTCTACCACCCTAGGTAGGAATCCACTGCAGAATGAGTTGATCAGGTGTCCTGGGCACCAATGAGCTTTTGATAAGGTGCTCAAAAACCAAAGCAGATTTTTTGATCAGGTGTCTTGCCACCAATGAGCTTTTGACAAGGTGCTCAAAAACCAGATTCAAACTTTTGAAGGGAGTTTGAAAAACCCTTTACAGAGTGGGGGTGAGAGAGTGATGGCAGTCTTCTCTTTCTCAAATAACTGAGAAGACTAAGTGGATTGATGTCAAAGCTCCCCCTGAATCCTTGAGATCTTCAGGAAGAGAAGATTTGCTGAGGGTGATAGGCCTTCAAAGGTTGAACTCCAGCAGGAGATGATTTCAGCAATAGCTGAAATGTTGAATGTCTGGAGTCTGGAATATGTTGGCCTTAAACACTTTGAAAACTAAAAGAGATCTGAAGATTTGAAAACTTGATCTCCTTGGATGAGTGTTCTTCAGAATTCTTTTAGACAGAAGATTTTTGAGGTTGTCTTTATAATCTATATTGTGTGTGCTCAGTTTGTTGTGTTAGAGACTTAAAAGAAATTCTCTATATTATCCTCTGGTACTGAAAGGAATATCATTCTCTATCAAGGATAGCCGTTGGTCTGCATTGATTGCATCCTTAATTGCATAATTTCTTTTGGAGGAAAGTCCACATAAACATTCCTTGAAAAATCCCTTGAAACTTGGTCCAGAATTGAATGAAAACGGCTAGCAAATCTCTGAATTAATTGCAGAATAACTCCTAACTGATTTGAATTTGAATTCTGGAAGTTATCTGAAATCGTCGAACTGAGCTCTACTATCGTCGAGCTTAGCTCAGCGATCTGAAAACACACAGCAGCAAGATAATCGTCGATCAGAGCTCAAAGATCGTCGAACTGAGCTCAGAGATAAAGATCTAATGCAGAGTCAAAATCGTCGACCTGAGCTCACCGATCGTCGAATGGAGTTCGACGATATTATGAAGTTGAGCTCAGTGATCGTCGAATGGAGTTCGACGATCTGTCGAAGTTGAGCTAGACGATCGTCGACCGGAGTTCGACGAATCGTCGTGCTGAGCTCGACGATATGACTTAGTCTCCAGACTGAGAATCCTGGTCTTCAGGGCAGCTTCCAAACCTAGACTTCTAACCCTTAGACTCAATTCTAATTGACCTATTAAGCTATACAGAAGGTCAAGCAAAGATTCCTAGAGACATAGTGATCCTGACCCAAATTAGTAATAGGGTGTTCCAACAGGATCCTCATGATCTGGCATATCCATACATGAGAAGGTGATCTTCTCTTCTAGCGGCATGATTTGGGATGTGGATCCAACGCTCCTTTGATACATGGTGTGGAGGCTAACCTTCCAGGAAACCTCAAACCCCAACCCCCCATGGATCATTCTGTTCCATCACAGGGTTCCAACATCTGCACGGTCCTCATACCTGTCCTCCTCTACCTGAGGCAGGACCTCCTCAATCTGCACCTCCTAGCAGCCTTGTTGTTGCTGCTCTTTGTTTCCTCTCATCTCGAGGAACTCCGGGCACATGGCTGTGGCGAGCCCCTCTTCTTGGTGGAAGTTGCAGTAGGGTAACTCCACCCTGACTTCCCTTCTCCTCCTCTGCTGACCCCTCCTCCTCTGCATGGCTATTATTATGGATTGATACTGATCGGGGAGAGGATTCTCTGGTCAAACCTCCATCCTAGAGGGTGATACTGACCCTGGCCTCCCTAGAAGAAGTCTCCTCCATGGAAAACCCTTCACTGGCCTTGGTATTGCATTTCTGGCCGCCTCCAACCTAGCCTTTTGTTCTGCTCCTGACGCCCCCACCTGGGCTGCTGCTGTTGCTATTGTTGTTGTTATTACTGCTGCTGCTGCTATTCCCGCTGTCGGAGTTCATCTCTCCACACCTCCTACCCCCGGCTACCTCCTAGCCCCTTCTCCTCTTCCATGGCCCACCTTGCCAGCTTCTTCATGAACTCGGGGTTTGACACCTCCCCCTCAACTTCACTTACCGCCCTCTCCATCAGCTCCTCATAGGAGAGAGGTGGCACCCTCTTCAGCTCCATTCTGAAGAAACCTTGTTGCAGCCCCAAAGTAAAGGCCATCATCAGGGTGTGCCCTGACATTTCCTAGACCTGGGTGACCTCCTCCTAGAACCGGTCTATATAGCTCCCCAAGGTCTCGTTCACCCCCTGCTTGATGTGGAATAGAGACTCCGACTCCTTCTTCCTTTTCTCGTAGGTGGTGAATGATGATTTCTTTTGCTAACAAGTAATAACTTAATGAGGATTCATTCTACACTCTAGTATAAACTATGTAGATGGGCATAAACTAGATTGAATTAACTTTCAGGCAAGTGCACCTATCAATCATAGTATAGGAGAAATCTACATCTCGTGTCGTATTCCACAGGGTCCATTCAAGTACTCGTACTCACCCTCACTCTATTATCGTACCTATAATTAAAATGGATTTCTAATCTAAATTAACCTAACTATGACTATTTGGATAAATAAACATTGAAGGATTAAACATGAAAAAAAAAGCAGAAAGCTTATGAGCAATCACATGAACATACTCATTCATTAACTCAATTCTATGTAATCATGAAATAATAAAACTATCAAATTTGTTGTATTGTAAAGGGTAAACATCTATCGAATTCTCTCTCGAGCAATTAAAAATCTAAACCTAAGTTAGTAAATTTTCTCTCGAACAATTTACAACACTCAAATTTGCATTAATGGAAATACCCTATCTATTACATAAATTCATGAAATCTTATCTCTAAAAAACCATGAATCCATCTATTCGTATTCCAATTATCCAAACAACATATCTCTCGATCATGAATTTCGAATTACAAAGAGATCTAACACCAAAATATGAACATGTAAATATCATCACAAACATCCAATTTCTCAAACTAGAGATTTGTAATTCATGTAAAACAAATAAGTAGTTCATAATTAGGATAAAACTCTTTGTTTGTAAGCCTACATAGGAATAAAAGACCACAAATTCGATGAAAACAATACGATACATGATTAACAAATTGTTCCAAATTAAAGTTCATGCAAAATAAAAGATAATTAAGTGGAATCAAAAAGAGATAAGGAAGATTAAAAGGGATTAATGAAATATTAAATGCATACAAAAATACCCTTCAAATACTCCTTCTCTTGGATGCTCCACTTCGTGCTCCAGAAGTTCTCCCCAATGAAAAATGATCCAAAAGTTCCTTCTAATTTTTCTACAAGTTTTTTATAGTCTCCTAGCAAACAGGTTCAGACAATGGTTCCAACACGACCGTGTGTCAGGCCGTGTTGACGGTTCTAGGGCAGGTCCACACGAACAGGCGTGTCTGGTAGTGGGTCGTGTCAGATGACACGGGTACTGACATGGTCGTGTTGTTCTTCATGTTCTTCAGACACGGGTGGGTTAGCAGTCGAGGTCGAATGGACACGGATAGGCACACGGGTGTGTGCCAACCCGTGTGATTCTCTATATTCTGCTTCCAATTTTCTTCAATTCCAGCGCACATAAGACACAGGTATAGACACGGGCGTGTGCCTACCTGTGTGAGCCCAATTTTTGTCCTGTCATCAGCCATGTTAACTTCGTGAACTCCTCTATTTGCTCCAAGACTTTTAGTTCCATTGCTTGGAATTACCTGCATTAGAAAAATGAAAGAATAAATAGATTGCTTAATACAAGGAATAACCAAAAATCCAAACTGCGCTCTCCTATTCATGATAAGACAATTTCTCAACTATTCTCGCGAAATTACTACAAAAAGAGGTATAAAATGGTAGACATGATTACAATTATGATAGTAAAAAGCCTATCATAATCGCACTCATCAAATACCCCCAGACTTAGATGTTTGCTTGTCCCTAAACAAACTAATTCAAACACTTGGGTTACCAATAAATAATTTTACCTCCGCACACTGGTTGCTATGAATTTAAAGAGAACTTTGATGATGTAATCGTATAGGAAATAGTTTAGCAGACATTTCTAAATATAGATTTATCTTAAAATTCCTCCAATATATCTTTTAACTATCTTTCACTCTTTCTTAGAAATAAAAGGTATAGTCATCTATGACAAATGTGAGGAGAAAATAACAATCTCAATAAGATACGTATTAGTATTTCAAAACTTATAAATACCCATATTGATAGTCATGAGCTTACCCTTTTCACACCCTCTCCACAACACTAGTTAGAATAAGTGAGGTCAGATCCTTAGGACTTGTATTATGGTGTAACCTTTTTTGCTTTGGATAGAAGATTATAGGTGAGGTAATCAAAGGTAAATTTGATGGATTTTGTTTTCTTTTCTTTCACACCTAAATCACAATTGAGCCTTTTTGTTGGTACATACCTTAACATACATCAGTGCCATAAAAGCACCCTCAGACTTTGCAATTAGTATACTTCCCACATTTTTGAAAGATACTCCAACTTTTTATTTATTTTTTAACCAAGAGGCCATAGTAGGGATCATTCCGAGTGGGTGCAAGTATACACACACTCAGGCCACATATCACTATGTCTTTTCTTTTCATGGGTCCATAGTAGGGATCATTCCAAGTGGGTGCAAGTATACCCGCACTCAGGCCACATATCACTATGAACAAATTCATTCCAAGAAGGTCTCAATGATAGGTGTGCTAATAGGTAAGGATTTGGCCTTGGTGAATTTTAATAGTATAGTGTTAAAAGGATAGGGATTAGGTCCAAATTGGGTGTGCAAGGGTATAATGTTTAAGGTTTTGGGATTGCAAGGCTCAAGCTACCCAAAAGGAGGCCTAAGTCATTTCCTCCCTCACTAATTAACCTATGTAAAAGTTTTGAGGATCGCTAGAGAGTAAGTTCTAGGCATCAATAGAGAGTATTTTTCATTTTAATTCCTTAATACCAAATTATAAAAATGTTACACTCATCGACTCACTTTATTATAGATAATTATATTTTCTAAAATAGAGTGATTGATAGTTAATGCTATATAGGGTTAATCTTAAAAATATATTATATAGAGAATATTAAGCTAATGATTTCTATACTTAATTACGAATCAACAAAGTTGAACACTCTATGAGTCTACAACAATTCATTTTAATCAGCGTGCGAAGTTAAATTAGATAGTTATAATCCCAAATGAATGAATAATGAGAGCTTAAAAGAGTAACAAAAACAATAAATTTTTTTTAAGGGGGGTATAACAACTTGGGTATTATGATAGCAAAATTATAATCAATTGTAACCATGTCTATCACAGCAATTATAAAATGGAAGAACATCCACCCCCAGACTGAAAATTTGCGATGTCCTCATTGCAATGTAAAGTGCTGAAAGAGTAATTTTACTAATAAAAAAAACTATTATCATGAAAATAGAAGATTACATGAAGGAAACAGGAGCTGACATGAAATCATATATAATATCTAAAATACAATGATATAAATAAATATGACAATATACAGGTACATGTCAAAAGTAAGGCGGCTGGTCGGCCTGGTCATCGGGGAAGTATGGCTGGCCAGGAGCTGCCGATGCGCGAGGGGCAATCCCCAGGTGGTCCCTGATCTGAATGAGGAGGTCCTCTGTCCGCGCCTGCGCATCCTCGATATGCTGGAACCGTGGCAAGAGCTCGATCTCGAAGAAATGCTGGAGTTCCTGTGAATACTGCGAACAAGCTGGAGGGGGAGCAGTAGAAGACTCTCTCCGATCATAAGTGGAACGGGACGGAGGCACCAGCGGCTCATCGAGGTCCAGATCCACCTCATCGTCAGCGTCGTCCTGCGTGTGCGGTCCACGCCTCGCAAGAGAATAAATAAAGCCTCCCGGGCCCTGACGGGCGGTAATGAGGCGGAGGGATCGAAGACTGGCCATCGTAATCGGCACGATCTTCATGACCACCGTCATCGGGGGGAGGGACGAGAAGATGCTCATGCTCTTCACCAGCCGAGTAATGTAGGGTGCTACACAAATAGACCCTATTCGGGAGTTACTGGCCTGGTGGAGGATGAACTGGGCGAGCAGGAAACCTAGGTGGAGGGGATAACGAGACGACATGTTGTATAGGTATAGCACGTCCTGCCGACTAACAACGTCGGAGCTTTCTCCCCGGCCGCTCCAGGTGTGGCTAAGGAGGTGGTGAATGTAATAGGGGGCGGGAGAATGCAACTGGGAGGCCTTATACATCTTGGCCTCATACGGACTAAGATCAAAAGAAAGCCGAGCCCAGATATTACCGGCAAGGTTGCGAGAGGGGAGGTCGAAATGGATCTCGGGTAGGCAGCACTAAAGAGGAATGATTCCTCATAAACCCCTAGGTATTAGATGAACTGTAGAAAAGTAAGTGTATAAAATGTGCCCCCTACTCGAAAGGAAATGACCCCCTCGTGCGCGCGAGCAGAATTAGTGAGATTAGGCCTAATGTTTAAGTAAAACATTGACAGGAACTCTAGTGTGAGTTCCTTAAAGCCTAACTCTTCTATCACAAATAATTGCTCCCAACCTGTTTCAGATATTAATTCCCTCACATCCCTCGCTAAATTTATCTCTTCGAGGACACTCCAATCAATTATTCGTATATCTTGAAATTTCTTCGATTGGAGGGTATTGTAGCGAGCGACGTGCATAGGATCTGTGAACACCAGCGGCGCAGTAGCATCGCGCCTCTCAGTAGATAGAGCTTGGAGCTCCAGTCGACGACGGTGACCGCCTTGTGCTCTTCTAGAAGACATTATCTGTAGAAAAATAAAAAGAGATTTTTTTTTAAAAAAAAAAACTAAATTGGTGGAGAAGAATTTGGAAAGAAAAGCGGAGATGAAGAAGAGGATGCATAAAAATGGAAACGAAATGTTGTCTAGGAGGAAAGAAGATGAATGTTGGACACGAAGTCGCGCACGTTGAAGATGAAAATTCAACCAGACCTGGAGGCAAAAACTTGCAGAGGACTGATGCTGGGAACCAGGGGAAGGAGATAAGGAAGAACAGCACACGGCCTCCATTTAAAGGAGACGAACACGGGTGCGCACACGGCCGTGTGTGCACCCGTGTTAAGGAATCTAAACCCTCGTGGAACACGAGGTGCCTCGGGACGTGTGGTCAAAGTCACAGGAGAGCATCGTGTCAGGCGGACACGGTCAACAACACACCCGTATTTTGACCCGTGTCCGATCTGGCAAAGCGCGTTAAAAATACACGGGTTTTTGGGTGACATGGCATGGGACACGGGCGTGTCCCAGGGCGTGTCCTGCTTTGCCTCGACACTCGAGTCTCTGGTCGCCAAAAGTGGTTGACAGAGGGAACACGGCATGCTACACGGGCATGTACCATCCGACACGGGCGTGTCGGAAGGTGTTTCTCTCCCTCTGTCGACAAAGTGGTCCCGACGATCGTCGAGTGAAGACACGCCATGTGACACAGACGTGTTACATGGTGTGTAGAGTCACACGGGCATGCACATGGGTGTGTGACCACCCGTGTCCTATGACACGGCCACACACACGGGTTTCTGTGAACTCGTATGGTTCTCGGGATGAATCCTTCCTACTCCAGATTTTAATTGACACGGCTAAGCCTGAGGCTGTGTTGAGCACACGACAACCCAAACGGGCGTGTGGTTACCCGTGTCGGTCTTTACCTTTCGAATTCTTCATAGGTGAATTTTATTACAGAATTTTTCCTTAAAACCTAACAAGAATTATACTAAAAAATTTATAACTTAGGAACATTACTAAATTTTACATAATCTTAATCTAGACGGAGGCAGTTCTCTTGACGAGCGAAGTCTTTAGGGAGCTCACCATAATAAGGCTTCAGTCGATGTCCATTAACCTTAAAATCTCCCTTCTCAGGGTGGGTAAGTTCGACGGTGCCATAGGGAAAGACTTCTTTAACCTTGAAGGGACCGTACCACATAGACCTTAACTTCCCTGTGAATAAACGAAGACGGGAATTGAAAACGAGGACTTGGTCACCTTTTTGGAATGTCTTGGTTTTATGAAGGTGACGGTCATGAAATAGCTTGGTCTTCTCCTTATAAATCCGGGAGTTTTCATAGGCCATGGTTCTCCACTCATCTAACTCGTTAAGTTGAAGTTTACGTTTCTCCCCTATAAAATTAGTAATAAAATTCAAAGAGCATATTACCCAATACGACTTGTGTTCAAATTCTATAGGTAGGTGACAGGATTTACCATAGACTAATATAAAAGGGGTGGTCCCTATAGATGTTTTGAAGGCGGTCCTATATGCCCACAAACAATCGTTAAGTTTTCTAGACCATTGCTTCATATTCCCTTCTATAGATTTTTCTAGGATCCTCTTAAGCTCTCTATTGGAGACTTCAACTTGACCACTAGTTTGCGGATGATAAGAAGTGGCTATCCTATGTGTAACTCCATATTTTTCTAATACTTTATCTAGCTGCAAATTATAGAAATGTGAACCCCTATCGCTAATAAGTCACGTGTTGTGCCAAATCGTGCAAATAAGGATTTTAAAAATCGGACTACTACCCTACTATCATTAGTAGGCAAAGCTTGAGCTTCAACCCACTTCGATACATAATATACAGCTACTAAAATATATTTATTCCCAAAAGAAACTGGAAATGGTCCCATAAAATCAATACCCCACACATCGAATACTTCACATTCAAGAATAAATTTTTGTTGCATTTCATGTAATTTAGAAATATTACCTGCTTTCTGACAAGAATCACATGAAAGCACATACCTTTGGGCATCCCTGAATATAAGGGGCCAATAAAAACCGGAATCAAGAACCTTTTTTGCCGAGCGATTTGCTCCATAGTGACAACCGGCAGGGCCTGAATGACACTGCTCCAAAATTTTCCAACCTTCCTCCGCTGATACACACCTTCGTATAACGGAATCTGCACATATCCGAAAAAGAAAGGGGTCCTCCCAAAGGTAATATTTTAGGTCAGAGAAAAGTTTATTTTTCTGCTGGTATGAAAATTATTTTGGAAGAACCTTAGCAACAAGATAGTTTGCATAATCCGCAAATCATAGATAATCAAGATGTATATTTGTAGATATGACATATAGCGATTCCTCGAGAAATGTATCAGAAATTTCAGATTCCTCTAACATTGATCGTAGTGGATTTTCTAAACGTGAAAGATGCTCTGCCGCTAAGTTTTCTGCTCCTCGTTTATCCCTAATTTTTAAATCAAATTCTTGTAATAAAAGAACTCAATGGATTAAATGAGACTTGGCTTCTACCTTGGCTAATAAATATCTTAGGGCAGAGTGATCGGTATATACTGCCACTTTAGATAATGTTAAATAAGATCTAAATTTATCGATGACGAATACCACTGCTAGGAGTTCTTTTTCCGTAGTTGTATAATTCTCCTGTGCATTATTAAGTGTTTTGCTAGCATAGTATATAGGGTAAAAGTGTTTGTTTCGTCGTTGTCCTAAAACAGCTCCTACCGCAAAACTGCTAGTGTCACACATGATCTCAAATGGTTGACTAAAATCGGGCGCGATCATAATAGGAGAATTAATTAACCTTTCTTTTAAGAACTCAAAGGCATGTAGACACTCTTGTTCAAAAATGAAAGGTGTGTCTTTTTCTAATAGCCTCGTAAGTGGTTTAGCTATTTTAGAGAAGTCCTTAATAAACCGGCGGTAAAATCCTGCATGTCCTAAGAAGCTTCTCACCGCCTTAACGTAGGTTGGTGGTGGTAAATTTTCTATGGTCTCAATTTTCGCTCTATCTACTTGGATTCCTTGGCTTGAGATTTTATGGCCAAGTACTAACCCTTCTTTGACCATGAAATGGCACTTCTCCCAACTAATCGCTAGGTTAGTCTCCACACACCTCCTAAGAACTTTTTCTAAATTATTCAAACATAGATCAAACGAGTCGCCAAAAACAGAAAAATCATCCATAAATACTTCCATGATATCTTCAACGTATTCGTTAAAGATGGCTAGCATGCAACTTTGAAAAGTGGCGGGTGCATTACATAACCCGAAAGGCATACGTCTATAAGCAAAGGTACCAAATTGGCAGGTGAAAGTTGTTTTCTCCTAGTCTCCTAGTGCTATAGGAATTTGGAAGTATCCAGAAATTCCATCTAGAAAACAATAATAGGAATGTCCTGACAAACATTCTAATATTTGGTCAATGAATGGAAGAGGGAAATGGTCCTTCCTAGTGGCATCGTTTAATTTCCTATAGTCAATACAAACACGCCAACCTGTTACCGTTCGTGTAGGAATTAACTCATTCTTATCGTTAGCTACCACTGTTAGACCACCATTCTTAGGAATGACTTGTACAGGACTAACCCATGAACTATCCAAAATAGGATATATAATACCAGCATCTAATAACTTAACAATCTCCGCCTTAACTACCTCTTTCATATTCGGGTTTACCCTACGTTGCAGTTGAATAGAAGATTTATAGTTTTCTTCCAAAAGGATTTTGTGCGTGCAAAAACTAGGATTAATACCCTTTATATCAGATATCTATCATGCTATTGCACCTTTATATTTCTTCAGCACAGTTATTAATTTACCTTTTTCAGTATTAGAAAGAGTAGAAGAGATAATAACTAGGTAAGAAGAATTAGTTCCTAAGAATGCATACACAAGATGATCCGGTAATTTTTTTAGTTCTACTATTGGTGGATTCTTAGTATTATTCTTAAGAGCTTCATGATCTCCTTGAGTAATCAAATTATATTCAGTCATTCTATTCATCGCAACACTATTATCTAGAAAAAAGTAAATGTTCAACAATATCTTTATTTTTTTCTTCTTCTAGATAGCAGTTAGTAATGCAAATTTCTAAATGATCTTTATAATAAAAATTGGAATGCATAGAAGGCATAAAATTATCAGCACCATGAAAAATATAGCAATAATCATCATTATCTAAAGATTGTTTCATAGTATTGCCTATTTGAAAAGTGACTTAATCTTCCCCTACTCGAAAAACTAATTTACCATCAAAAACATCAATAAGCGCTCTAGAAGTGGCTAAAAATGGACGACCCAATATAAGAGATACTTCAATATTTTATCCATATCTAGAATAACAAAATCAGCAGGAAATATAAACATATCTACCTTAACCAATACATCCTCCACTATTCCTCTAGGATACCTAACCGATCGATCTGCTAGTTGAATACTCATTCTAGTTGGGCTAAGTTCTCCTAGAACTAGTTTCAAATATAGTTTATAAGGCATTAAATTTATACTTGCTCATAAATCCACTAAAGCTTTATTTACTTACAAATCTCCGATTAAACATGGAATTGAAAATGAATCGGTATCCTTAAGTTTTTGTGGTAATTTATTTTGCAAAATAGAAGAACATTCTTCACTAAGTGTTACTAAAGATAATTCCTCCATTTTACTTTTATTAGAAATTAAATCCTTAAGGAATTTCGCATACTTAGCCATTTGAATAATTTCAGAAAAAGGTAAATTTACATGTAATTGCTTAAACACAGATAAAAATTTACCATACTGCGCATCCATGCGCTCCTTGTTGAGCTTTGCTGGATATGGTACTGCTGGTTGATAGTCCATCAATTGCATGTTCATCTCGCTCGGTCCTTCGCTACTAGACTCCATTTGGGGTGCTTCCTTTGTATGCCTTGGGTCTTGTAACTCCTTTCCGCTCCTCAATTGAATGGCTTTCGCATGCTCCCTAGGATTTGTCTTAGTATTTCCTGGAAGTGTCCCTTGTTGCCTTTCAGAAACCATCCTTGCAAGCTGTCCAATCTGATTCTCCAAATTCTGAATCGAGCCCACTTGATTCTGGAAGGCTACATCGGTAGTTTGCATGAACTTGGTGAGCACATCTTCCAATGTAGACTTCCTTGGTTCTGGTTGTTATTGTTGTCCAAACATAGGTTGCTTCCCTCGATTGCCTTGTCCTCCCCATGAGAAATTGGGGTGGTTCCTCCATCCAGGATTGTATGTAGAACTATATGGGTTATTCGCTTGGTTGAGAGGAGGTCTAATATTGTTGCCCAAATAGTCAACATGCTCTTGTACTGAAGGCTCGCAACTAGGCATTCCATTACATGAAGAGTCCCATTGTTGAGGTGCCATGGAGGGTGATGCTAAGGCATGGTTGTCCATCTTTTGGTGAAGCTTCTCCACTTGAATGGCTAAGGCGGTGATAGCATCCACTTCATAAATTCCTGCGGGCTTACTAGGCTTTTGTCTTACGGTATTCCATTGATAGTTGTTCATAGCCATGACTTCTATCAACTGCTGAGCCGCTTCAGGTGTCCTGTTATTCAAAGTGCCTCCACTAGCTGCATCAATCATCTATTTAGTGGCTGGATTGATACCATTGTAGAAGGTCCGAATTTGAAGCCATGAAGGTAGAGCATGGTGGGGACATCTCCTCATAAGGTCCTTGGATCGTTCCCATGTGTCGTATAATGATTCAGATTCCAATTGCATGAACGTAGAGATGTCATTCCTTAGCTTTGCAGTCTTTGCCGGTGGGAAATTGTTGGGTATTGTATCCACAATGTACCTGATTTGAAGAAGCCCCTGGACAAGCTAAGGTCAATAGACTATGTATTTGATAAAATCTTTCTAGTTGTGCTTGCAGTTTTTCCACGCTAAGTGCACACCGATGTCAGGGTGCAGTAGGTCAATATACACGGGTCTGCACGACGTAATCCCTCGTTAAGCAGATCAGTGTGTTGGCCTACGTGTATTCTCTCTATTGGAGTGCACTTATTTTCAAGCACAGGGCTATAAATATGCAGGAGCAGACAAGGAGCAAGGATGGGTCAAGGAGCATCTCATAGGTGGAAAGACGAAAATTCGTCTAAGTTTAAATCGACGAGAATCACCAAGTGATTCTCGCCGATTCGGCAAGAATCACTTGGGATTCTCGCCGATTCGTCAAGAATCAGAAGTTGATTCTCGCCGAACTCGATCCAGCCACTTCTAAGCGAGCACCTCTGCTTCTAAGAAAGAATCGACGAGAATCACCAAGTGATTCTCGCCGATTCGGCGAGAATCACTAGTGATTCTCGTCGAATCGTCGAGAATCACTGGTTGATTCTCGCCGTCTCGACCAGGCCTAAAATAGCGCGTGCAACCAAGGCAAATTCGACGAGAATCAATCTTGATTCTCGCCGAATCGTCGAGAATCACCTTTGATTCTCGACGAATCGGCGAGCATCACTTTCGATTCTCACCGATTTTGACTTAGGCATTTTTCTGGATCTTCCTGAACCGGATTCTGCCGCTGTCAATTTTCTGGACCGGGATTTAGGGATTTCTATTGTGGGTCCCACAAACGGTCATATTGGAGTTAACTACAGTATATATATTCGGGTATTTTGAACAGTAAAAGACAGACAAACAGAGAAAAGAAATACGCGAGCAAAGCAAACCCTAAATTCGCGAAATCGCTCCGCTCCGCCGCCGCCGCTCGCGTCAAGTGGTCGCTGCTGTTGATCGCGTTTCTTCCCGATCTCTGGCGACAGAAGCTTAGCAAAGCTTGAGTCTCACGCGTCTATCCGGAGATCCCTTGTCTCTCGATTTGTTGACCGGGAAAAACTCCCCCATCCGAATCGATCGAGACGACAGATCCTAGAGTGACCGTTGGTAGACCTAGCTAGCTTCGCTACGAAGTTTGGATCTCCAAGTTCAGCAGCCGCTCATCATCATAGCCGCCGATCCCGAAGCTAGCCGCCGCTCGTGTTGCCGCCGCCGGTTCCGGGGAGATCCTCTCCAAGAGAGACCAAGGTTGTAGACTCTTCGTTGACTTCACGAACACGTCGTCGAACAAAGAGGAACACCGTAGTCTCCAAACGAAGTTTGTATCTCGTGTACATTCTATATTTACTTTTGTTGTAAAGGAACTTTTGTTCCGTGTTGTAAGGGTTGGGTGCAACCCGTTTTGTGGGAGTGTTGACTCTCACGTGTGGAAGGGTTCCTTCCGATAGTGCAGGGATTGGATTTCAATCCTGTTGGAGAAGAGACCGAGTCGTCCCTTGTTGGGAGATAGGTCGAAGGGGGAAAGTGGATTTACCCAAGTCGGGGAACCACTATAAATTGCCTGTGTATTCTGTGTGCTGTGCTTTTTATTTTTATTGTGCAGGTACATTCGTAAATTCCGCAAAAGCGCTACACGTCACCTATTCCCCCCCCCCCCCCCCCATAGGTGCACATAGCTGACACTAGGTGGACTTTCAAGTGGTATCAAAGCCAGGTTGCTCATCAAAAAGGTTAACACCTTGAGTTGAATCCTGCCCCTAGTGTCAAGAAGAAGACAAACATCTACTATGGACGGGCTCAAGTTCTCCGGCAAGATCCCAGTGTGCACCAGGCTCAACTTTCCGATCTGGAAGGAAAGGATCAGGTTCTACATGGAAGCAGTCGATCCTCGACTCTTCATGATCGTGGAGGAGGGACCTTATGTCCCCACTAAGGCCTCCACCATTGATCCCACCAAGAAGGTGCCGAAGACACTGTCTGAAATGGACAAAGACGAGATGGTTCTAGTGGGACTGGACAAGAAGGCACGAAACATTCTGGTGAGCGCAGTTGATGATTCTATGATGCAAAACTTCAGCAACTGCAGGACAGCACAGGAGATCTGGCAGTGCCTGATCATCCTAATGGAGGGCACGGATGAAGTGAGGGATGATCGGAGATCCCTCCTGAACCAAAAATATGAGGCCTTCAGGCAAGGGCCTAAGGAAGAGATCGGAGTCACCTACGAGAACTTCCTAAAGATTGTCAACGCCCTCAAGGGCTACGGAAGAGTGTTCACTAATGGTGAACTCAATGGCAAATTCCTTAGGTCCCTTACTAAGGAATGGGACACAAAGATCTGCGCCATCAGAGAATTTGGCAGACTAGCAGAAACTGATCCACAAATCCTGTTTGGGAAGCTGATGTCCTATGAGCTTCAGCTGAACACCAGGAAAGTAGAGGAAGAAGCAGAGAAGGCTGCTGCAAAAGAAAAGACTGTGGCCCTAAAAGCCAGTTACTCCAGAAAAGGCAAGGGTGCGATGTCATACCGTGCGAGGAATAAGGAAGAGGAGGAGGACTCTGAACCATGCTCCTCCGGCTCAGAGCTGTCGGAGGAGGATTTCTCCCTCATCACCCGAGAGTTCAAGAAGTTCCTCAAGATGAGGAATCAAAGAAAGAAAGACAGCTCCTCCTCCAGGCATCAGAAGAAAGATTATTCTTCTGACAGGTATGCATCTAAACCTAACAAACAAAGCTCTTCTGACATTATTTGCTTTGGATGCAATAAGCCAGGACACGTCGTGGCCGACTGCTATCAAAGCAAAAGAGAAAAAGGGAAAGGAGAGGAGCTCAAATCCTCTAGAGACAAGAAGAAGGAGCAGAGCTACATCGCCAAACGGCCAAAGACACTGAGTGAGTCTGACTCCTCAGACTCTAGTGATGATGAGGAAGCCTACTTCGGGCTGGTGGGTCGCTCGGACTCAGAAGGAGAATGCCCCCCATTTACTGGGAAGGTAAAAGCTCACACCCCTCTCTCCGACTCCGACTCTGATCCTGAGTCTCAGGATGATGAACCTGAGGATGGCCCTTCGGCCCGTGAAGCTGAGCTCCTCGAGAAGTATGAGCTTCTGCTCAACACTTTCGATGAGTGTCGTAAGAGACTGAAGGCTGAGAAGAAGGAAGTAAAATTCCTAAAGGGTGAGTGTGTATCCCTAAGGGAAGAGGTCACTATCTTGATTTCTCTCCGACAGGAGCACCTTGACCTGACTTCAAAGCATTCAGAGTCTTTGAAGCTCCTTGATCTTAAGCAGGAGGAAGTCGACAAGTTGGAAGAACTACTTGCGGCAGAAAGGAAGATCGTCAAGAGCTTCTCTATGCCAAAAACAGTTTTTCCAGTCGTTGATACCTTCTCTGCTCAGGCCAAAGGAGCTGGCTTGGGGCATATAGGGGTATCTGGTTCTTCATCTAGGAGAAACAAGAACCAGAGGAAGAATAAGGCCGCCAAGAAGGCCTCTGCTGATGAAAAGGGTAAGGCTCCTCTTAGTCCTGTTGCGTTCAGAAAGCCGGCTTTCCTTGCAGCCAACATGACTTTGAGTCAACATTTGGGCATCATTTCCGGCCCTCGGTTGCAAAGCCAAAGAGCCGGTATGACGGTTGGAACATTCCCCGGAACTTCGGTGAGAGTGCCTTCAAGGCACCTTATGAGGAAATACACATGAGAAATTATGGTCCGTTCTCTAGCGGCCATAATGGAAAGCAGGCACCAAAAGCCAAGCCTGTTATACAAAAGGTGACAAAGTCATGTGACTGTTGTCACCATGAGGCCTCCACCTCCAGATCCAAGGCCCCAGCAGTACCCATCGTTCCCAGGGTAAGGCAGGAGCCTAGGAAGAGGTACAACAGATTCGACTGTTGGTGCTGTGGCAAAGTCGGTCACTTTGCCGTGGATTGTTGGTTTAATCCAAGGAATTACGAGACTCCCTATGTTAGCAATGCGAGACCGACCACTCATAGGGTTAACCAACCGAGGGGGAGTGTGCTAACCAGGAATCTAGGACCCAAGTTCGATTGGGTTCCTAAGGCAAATTAATTTTGTTTTGCAGGAATGTCCAAAGGCCACCAAAACGCCGATCTGGTATTTGGACAGTGGATGCTCCCGGCATATGACCGGGACAAGATGTAACATCCCATTTCCAACTAGACCCCTAAGAGAGGTTTTGGCCATGACTAGGTCATGACAAACCCTGGGAAGCCAGTAATGAGTCAAGAGGTAGGGGACAGAAAGGTGGGGGAATCACCATGGTCTGCAAATAGTAGAACTCTGAACCATGGTTTAGGATGACCATGGGCTACACCTTGACCCCAAAACCCTACCACAACACCCCTAATACCTTGGGAGGCCCATTAGAGCCATAAGGACCCATTGGGGTCAAACAAAGAGGCTCAATTGACCAAGGTCAACCCTAGCCCTAAATGGGTCAAACTAGCCTACTTAGGGTCAATTGACCTACTCCTAGCCTAGAGGACCCCACCTATGCCCTCCTAACCCTAAAGTGAGGTCAATGGGTCACTAAGGACACATTGGGGTCAGCCCTAGAGGCCAGGTTGACCCAAGTCAACTTAAGCTCCTAATCTGGTCAAAGTACCCTTACTAAGGGTATGTGACCTCCAAAGTGCAGGGGTAACTCTACATAACCCTTCCTAGACCTTAGGGAGGCCAATGAGTCACCAAGGACCCATTGGGGTCAACTCAAATGGTCATGTTGACCAAGGTCAACTCTATGCTAGAGTTAGGTCAAATTAGCCTAAATAAGTCAACCCAAGCTCAACCCCTTTTTCCTTTTGAGTTAACCACAACATAGTGAAATATTATGGGTGGAAAGGGCTGCCAATAGGCTGGGGAGTCAGCATGGTCAGTTTTGGTGACTAGGAAAGAGAGAGAAAGCTTCATCCTACACTAATGGAGGAGAGAGAAAAGGGGGAAGAGAGTTGAAGGAGGAGATTGGCCAAGGAAAGGCCAATGGTCCCCATTGATGGCAGCATTCGTCTCCTCCAGTGAAGGGGAGGAGTTTCCAGCCGTTTTCCTGGCTGTCAAGGGGCAGTTACAGCCTCCACCATCATGGCCGAGACAAGCCTTTAATGGCCATGATGGCCATGGCAGTTTCTCCCATTCTTCTCCCCCTCTGATGATTTAAACACCACCAGTGAGCTTGGGGGAGAATTTCCCAATCCTTAACTGAAGAAATCCGGCGAGTTTACTGGGAGGTTGCAGAAATCCGATCGGCGGCGCCACCACCATGTCAACCCGCAGATCCGCTCGTCTCCAGGCCGCCAACAAGGTCCTCCTCCTCCTCTTTTCTCATGGACAGATCTTAGGTTTCATTAGGGCTGAGGTTCGGGCTCAATTGAGCCCGATCCAATTCAGAAAATTCATGGCTTTCGGCCGAGAAATTTCTTGGTTGGATCGCCGGAATCCGCCCCTCCGGCGGCTGTGCCGCCGTCTGGCGATAGCCACCACCTCAACGGAGGTGATGGTGGCGGTGGCCGGCCGGGGAAGGGACTGGGTGGCCGGCGGCAGACGTTTGAAGTCGGCACAGGAAGGAGCAATCCTGGCCGTTGGCTCATCGGGGACGATGACCCCGCGCCGTTGATCTGCGCCAAGATTCGTGCGGTATCAATCAGATACTTAGGATTTAAATGAATATTGTTCCATTTCTGTCACATTTGATGTATTTAATGTATTTAATTTTTAAAAATACTTAGGGACCCTGAATGGAAATCTGCCCAACATGAAAATTGTAGCTTAGGGTGTCTAGTTTGTAGCAAAAATTGTTTGGACCCTTTTTGGCCACTGGTTAGACCAGGGTACCCTTTTTGGTAGGACCTATACCTAGACCTAAACAGAAATTAATTTTGGTGCCCACACTTCATTCCTTGTCCAAACAAGTTGAAATTTGGGCCGTGGGAAGGTCTTAGGCATATCTAGAACCTGTCCAAAATTTAGAATTTTTGGAGAACATTTTTCTATAGATTTTAGAAAAATTTAATAAATCATGATTAATTTAATTATGTGAGCTAATTAATTCAAAACTCCCCCAAATTTTGGTGGGTGGTCTTAGATGACATGATAGGTATAGGGTTAAAACTTTAGCTCATTTGGAGATGTTTAGGATAGGTAATTTACCTACCCTATATATGACCCTATAAGGGTATTTTGGTCAAAAACCACTATTTGATGGTTGAGTGGCCAAATTCCCTCATCAGAGGCTGAAATTTTGGCCACTGATATACTTTGACTTCTTACACTCACTTATGAAGTTTGGAGTGGTTTGGACTAGGGTAGCCCTAGAATTTTAGGGTAGGCCCATTAGGGTAAGTTTCTAGGGTTTGAGGAAAGTGGGGTCAAAAGACCTTGGATGGGCTTGAAACTTGGGACAGATGTCCATAGGGTTACTATGGTCCTGTGGTTAAAATTTTAGGGCATTTGGAAGAATATAAATCCCTTAAATCTATAACCCTAGTTTAGGGCACTAGCTTTGAAATCATAAGTTCTAATACCAAAACTCTCTGAAAAGGGGTGAGGTTTTGAATGGGTAGTTGTTTAGGGTACATACATCTCTGGAAATTTTATAATAAATTTTGGATGAATATTTTTGGTACTTTATTCACAAAGTCATGTTTTACAATTTCCACTTAGGAATTTGTGGAGATAAATATACTTGATTAAATCTGATGAAACTTAGCAAAGGGGCTTGTAATAATAGAACCCATCTCTGTAAATTTTTATGAAATTTTTGAAGAAAATATTTAGTAGTTGCTTCTTTAATTATTTAATTCTATGGAACTTGGGTAAATTTACTAATGACATTTAGATGGTCTGAAAAATTTTAATTTCTTCATCATGCTGTTTCTAGTTCCTTATGAAGCCCTAGTAATTTTTACATAATTATTGGAGACATATTTGTGGCACTTCCTTCATTAAAGTTGATCTTGGGAATTATTTTCAATAAATCTTTTAGAGGTCCAAAACTACATGGAAAATTATGAAAATTGTCAACCAATAATATTTCTCTGATATTTAGTGGATAAAAATTTTAGGAGGCCATTACCTGAGCAAATCTTATGGTTCATGTTCAAATTGACTATGGCCTAGCTGTCGAGGAAAATTCAATAAATAGTAGATTAATTAGGAAAAATATAATTTTCTGAAATTAGACTATAATTATCATAATAGACCTCTGGTAAAATTTGTAGAGTTATTGGAGGAGAATTTAGAGTATCACCTATTGAGTACATCATGAAGCTTAAGTGGTCTGCATATAGCAAAACTGCAGGATTTCATTTGGATGTGAATTAGGGCACGTAAGATGGGTCTTGATGGTTTGTTGCAAGAACAAGTGGAATGGGCTGCATCTCTGGAAGATGAGTGAGTAGGGTGTGGTTTTGTCTAGGGTTTAAGGCGTTCGGGTCCGACGAAAGATCGTCCTACCCAAGGAGAGTTGAAGTCAAATCACCCTAGGATTAGCATATCGAAACATGAGGAAATAATGGGTAAGGGAATCAACCAATAATAAAATAAGTAACTTGCGAAAGGGAACGCTGGGCGTAATCCCAACACAGTTCCTAGTGCCCCTTGAGAGCCCTTCACAGGGAATACCGGGGGCAGTCCTGGGTTAACGTAATCTGTTTAACAAGCTGAAAAGAGTAACTTAGTAATTAGGGTTGCACATTTCACAGACACTGATGGCACGGGATGTTAGCTGGGAGCTTCGGCTCGGATAGTTAAAGACGGACTTTGGGTCCGGGGAGCTTCGGCTCGATTGTTGTGACGGACGTGTTGGTCCGGGGAGATTCGGCTCGGGTTTTGATTACGCTAAACTTGCATGTGCATAAAAGGAATGATATTAAGGTGGTGGGTCTCCGGTATTGGAGGATCTTAGCACAGACACCAATCCGTTGACTCGGCAAGTGTTGTGATAGCACTTCGCCAACAGAAGTCCGGTGCGCCAGCCGGCAAGAGTACGCAGGAGTCCGCTTGTGCACCAGCGTTGAGGCGTACGATAGGTCTGACCAGTAGTGCTATACTGGTTTAGAGGTGGGCGAGGCCCAACCCACCGCTTCCGTCTGCCACTACGGAGGTATCCTGGGAGGTGAGGCTCCAGAAAGGGGGAACTAAAGGTCTGTGTGCACAGAGTCGGGTGTGTGTGTTGCACTTGCTTGATCCATCATACCCACTTGCATGTCATAGCATAAGCGATTCATTTAACCTTCGACACCTAAAATATAAGTGGTATGGGACACTTATACATTAGGCCCTGCAAAACGACCCCTTGGTCTATAAGCTTGTGTGGGCAAGTTTATAAATTAAGGTTAATCTTCTTTACATATATATATTGCTGTTAATAACCGACACCCCAACGTATAAATTGGTATGGGACTCTTTATACGATGGGAGCCTTGCAAAAGACCCCTTGCTTATATGTACCCATATAAGTTAAGGTCATCTTACTTTACTTGTTTACATATATGATTAGTTACTATATAAATTGCTAGATTTAGGTCCACCGTCACCTGCATTTGATATACTCTCCACTTTCAAGTCCTCCCTTTCTTCCTCTCCGCTCGGTGCCTAGGAGCCACGGGGGAAGGGGTGGGGGATGATAGGACTTAGTCTTTTAGACTAACGGTTTTCGAACCACATCTTTTAGGGGATCGCGGAGCCCAGATTGGAGGAGCAGCCCCAGAGGTTGACACGCTTGGAGATAGGGCAGTCTAGCACGGGAGTTCAGACAGCTGGGACCGTGAGGCCCTTACTCTAGTAGTTTTTATTTTATTTCCTCATGAGAGATCTTGTGGTGAGGAATTGATGTATCGGGCATAAGCCCTTATTTACAGTGCTTGGTTTTGTGGACTCTCCCATCGTGGAGATATTTTTACTTGATGTGATATTTCTGTGGACTCTTTCTTAGAGTTTTGCTGCGCGTGATATTACTCTAATTTTGTTACTATGCTGCGATCGAATTGGCCGGCAGAAACGACGTTTTGTGGTGATGCCGCTTCAAGGCGTGAAGGAGTCACCGCAAAACGGCGGTTCTGGGCCTAAGACCCCGGTGTCAAAAAAAAATGGGGTCTTACAAGTGGTATCAGAGCAAACCTCGATCGACAAGTAACAGTCCACAACCCCTGGTCCACCCCCGCGCGAGCTTAGTTTGCGGACAAACTAGCAGCGGAAGCAGTGGTGAGACCCTAAGGAGGAATCACTTGTAAAATAGTCCACTTTGCATATAATTGAGCTGATTACCCACTAATATAGTTTGTTTCGCAGCCTCCAGCTCAGCCCACACCACAAGGCGGGGCCCAGCGGACTCCGGACGTTGCACCACCTCCCCCGGTCCCTACTCCTTTCCTACAGTCAGAGGTGGGACAGACGTTGACAGCCATTTTGGATGCTTTCAGGGCTCAACAGGTTCTGGCTCCGCAGCCAAACCCGAGCGTCAACTGGCTGAGTATCTTTCGAGGACTCGCTCCCCCATCCTACTGTGGGACTGAGTCTGCCGTCCGGACAGAGGAGTGGCTAGATATCATGTACGAGATGTTGACTGGAATCAAGTGCCCGTGGGAGGAAAGGGTGCCCTTGGTCGTGTCTTGCTTGGAATCTCATGCTAAGAGGTGGTGGAAGACTTCCCTAGATACGATTTTTGCTGACAGGACGGCTGCGGAGATAGCTTGGGAGGAATTCAAGGGCGCTCTATTGGAGCACTTTGTTCCGCAATCAGCCAGAGATGAGCTGGAGGACAGGTTTTTGCAGTTGAGGCAAGGGAGCAAGACGGTGGTGGAGTACCACCGAGAGTTTGATCATTTAGCCCGGTTTGCAGACTCATATCAGTTGGACGAAGCTGGGTATACGAAGAGGTTCTACAAGGGCCTGCGGGAGGAGCTGAGGGAGTCCTTACTATTTGTATCTGACGGGCCCATCTCCCGGATTTTGGAGATGGCAAAAAGAATCGAGGCGGATTGGCTTACTACTCGGGGCCGGAAGCGGCCAAATGAAGACCAGAGCCGGGGAGCCCGAAATGATCAGCGGCGGGGCCGCATCACAGATGGAAGAAGGGTAGAAGACCAGCCTCATCAGGAGGCGAGACAGGAGATAGGAAGACCAGTGTTGATGGCTCCACCACCAGTTCAGAGGCGGGACGAACAGAGACCCGGGGGAATGGCGTATCAACCGCCAGTGTGCTTCGATTGTCACCAGGTTGGGCACATTAGGAGGAACTGTCCCATGGGGAGGGCACCCCCACCAGCACCACAGGCTGCCCCACCAGCGCCATACTTCGGAGGCCGGGGTCGTGGCCGAGGACGTGGATACCCAGGTGGCGATCGTAGACCGGAAAGGGAGCAGGCGTATGCCTTGGATCTGGCACAGCCTCGAAACCCGGAGCAAGTCATAACAGGTATGACAAGAGTTTTTTTTTTTTTTTTTAAAAACATTTAAATAAAAATTTCATTATCTCTGCTGTAAATTTCTAGAACTTTTAAAAAAAAAAAGATTAAATAGGAAGAAACTAGTTACAGAATCCTAAGACGTTTAACCGATCCAGGTATAGTCTTCGTCAGCGGCAAACCCGCCTACACATTGTTCGACACGGGTGCTTCGCACTCGTTCGTATCAGAGGCTTTCGTGGAAGGGCTAGAAGGCGTAGAACGGTTCACAGGCCTGACGAGGAGGGTGCGTTTACCTGATGGATCGGAACTATTCACCTCTGCCCACTGCAACATGGAGGCGGAGATTGGCGGGAAGCCATTCGAAGTGGCGGCAACGATTCTTAGAATGCCAATCTTCGAGTTGATCCTGGGCATGACATGGTTGCACTGGAACCATGCCCAGATTGATTGCCAAGCGAAGAAGATCACAGTGAGGCATGGAGACTCGTTTATTGTCATCGAAGGTATAAGATCCACCTCTTGTGTGCTTTTGTCTTCAGTACAGGCCGTTAAGGCCCATCTACAGGGGGAGGAGGTTTACCAGATTTTGTTTGAGATAGAGGAGGCCAAGGGGGCCATGACAGACATCCCAGTGGTGCGGGACTTCGTCGACGTCTTCCCAGAGAAATTGCCAGGACTACCTCCGTGTCGAGAGCAGGATTTTCAGATAGAGTTAGTGCCCGGAGCCAGGCCGGCATCTAGGGCCCCTTACCGGATGGCCCCGAAGGAGTTGGCGGAGTTCCGGAGTCAGCTGCAGGAACTTGTAGAGGCAGGGTTCGTCCGGCCAAGTTCTTCACCGTGGGGAGCCCCGGTTCTGTTTGTCAAGAAGAAGGACGGAAGTCTCCGCCTATGCATAAACTATCGAGCGCTGAATAGACTCACGGTTCGGAATACCTACCCACTCCCACGAATCGATGAGTTGTTCGATCAGCTGGAGGGAGCACATTTCTTCTCGAAACTTGACTTAAGGTCAGGCTATTATCAGCTGCGGATCCGAGAAGAGGACATTCCGAAGACCGCTTTCAGTAGCCGATACGGACTGTTCGAGTTCACAGTGATGCCGTTCGGGCTCACGAATGCACCATCAGCATTTACGAGCCTTATGAACAGGGTGTTCAAGGAATATTTGGACGTATTCGTCATCATCTTTATTGACGACATCCTTGTCTACTCAAAGACGGAAGGGGAGCACGCACGACACTTGACCTTGACATTGGAGAGGTTACGGGAGCATCAGCTGTACGCAAAATTCAGCAAATGCCAGTTTTGGCTAAAGGAGGTGGCCTTCTTGGGCCATATCGTCAGTGGGGCTGGGTTGGCGGTAGACCCGGCCAAGATTCGGGCCGTTCAGGATTGGCCACCATTGAAGACGGCGACAGATGTACGGAGCTTCTTGGGACTTGCCGGGTACTACCGGAAGTTTGTAGAGGGATTCTCCCGGATCGCGCTCCCTCTTACGACTCTGACGAAGAAGGAATCCCCTTTCATTTGGACACCACAGTGCGAGGCAGCCTTCGTGGAGCTGAAGAGTCGGCTCACTTCGGCTCCCATCCTCGCTATTCCGTCAGGAAGGGAGGGATTCCAGGTGTATACCGACGCCTCCTACCAAGGGATGGGTGCCGTTCTGATGCAGAACGGGCATGTGATAGCTTATGCCTCTCGACAGTTGAAGATCCACGAGAAAAATTACCCGGTCCACGATCTGGAGATGGGCGCGGTAATCTTCGCCTTGAAGATTTGGCGGCACTATCTGTACGGGGTTCATTGCGACATCTTCTCCGACCACCAGAACCTGAGATACGTGGACACGCAAAAAGACCTCAACATCAGACAAAGGCGTTGGGTGGAGTTCCTGACAGATTATGAGTATACTATGCACTACCACCCCGGGAAGGCGAACGTGGTGGCGGATGCGTTGAGCCGGAGAGGAGATGCTTCAGGGAAGGGACCTCAGCTTATGTCTATAGAGCTGGTCCGGTCTTTCAGGGACATGCAGATATCCCTAGTATCCGAGGACGACCCAGAATTATATATGGAGTATCTGGCGTCGATGATCGCTATTGATGATATCCGGGACCGCATCAGGGAAGGGCAGAAGACAGACCCTCGGACGGAACCGATATTTCGAACCTTGGAGGAGGGTTCGACGGGGGATTATACCTTGAAGGATGGGCTATTGTACTTCAGAGGAAGGATTTATATACCCGCAGGAGGTCAGATCCGGGAGGATATCATGGCGGAAGCACATTGCAGCAGGTATTCGATACACCCGGGAATCACCAAGATGATGGCCGATCTGAAGAGGATGATGTTCTGGCCAGGAATGAAGAGGGATATTACGCACTTCGTGACCCATTGCGAAGCCTGCCAGTTGGTGAAGGCGGAATGCAGAAACCCCGCGGGATTGTTGCAACCTCTTCCAGTGCCAGAATGGAAGCTTGAGGATATTGCGATGGATTTTATTCATGGTCTCCCCCGATCACGAACGGGGAATGATTCGATATGGGTCATCGTAGATCGATTGACGAAGGTGGCTAGATTTATACCAGTCAGGAAGGACGATTCAGTGGGGGTTCTGGTTCGGAAGTTTGTGGAGCAGTACATCCGCTATCATGGAGTACCCAGGACGATCGTGTCAGATCGGGACGGTCGGTTTACATCCAGGGAATGGCGGTCGGTTCAGGCATACTTGGGCACTCGACTGACTTTTAGCACCGCCTTCCACCCTCAGACGGATGGGCAGACAGAGCGCACCAACCGGACACTGGAAGACCTGCTACGTCTATGCATCCTAGACCGAGGAGAGCCTTGGGAAAAGATGTTACCGATGGTGGAATTCTCGTACAACAACAATCATCAGGCCAGCATAGGCATGGCCCCCTACGAGGCTCTATATGGACGGAAATGTAGAACCCCACTCTCTTGGATTCAGGACGAGGACCCGAAGGCTTTGGGATCGGATTTTGTTGAAGACACCGAGGCTCAGGTAAGGTTGATCAGGGACAGGATGTTAGAGGCACAGAGCAGGCAGGCCAAGTATTATGACGCCCGCCATCGTCAGGTGGAATTTCAGGTCGGGGACCGTGTGTTTTTGAAGATCCGGCCTATGCATGGAGTTTCTCGGATGCGTGGCCGAAGGAAGAAGCTCAGTCCCAGATACATGGGCCCTTACAGGATCCTGGAGCGGATAGGGGTCCTGGCTTACAGACTGGAGTTGCCACCAGAGCTGGCAGCTCTGCATGATGTTTTCCACATATCCTCGCTGAGAAGGGCTCTACTACGCCCGGAGCAGCGGATTACGACCACCGAAGGGCCGGTAGCTTCGGACCGATCTGTTCACTTGGAGCCGGTGCGGATCGATGATAAAGGAGTACGGATCCTGCGACGCAAAAAGATTCCCTTAGTCAAGGTTCTGTGGAGGAACCACGGCCAAGAGGAGCATACTTGGGAGCCGCAGGATCTGATGCAACAGAAATATCCAGAGCTATTCCGTCAGGTATACCTCTCAGACCCCTCAAAATGTTAATTTATTCTCCTGCTTTAATTTACTAAGGGCTGCTCTAGGCAGATAGGGGCTTATCTTTTGTTTATTGGGGGCTTATCCTTGTTTATTGGGACCTTGGTCTGCCGATTGGGCGAAATGGACATAGATCTAGGTTTTCCTTTAAACCAATTTTAGCAAACAAGCCGCCATGCTGGGATGTTACAAGGTGCTTTTCTTCGGTAGTAAGTCCCGTAGACTCAATCTTGATTTCGGGGACGAAATCTTTGTTTGTTTATTGGGATTTGTAACATCCCATTTCCAACTAGACCCCTAAGAGAGGTTTTGGCCATGACTAGGTCATGACAAACCCTGGGAAGCCAGTAATGAGTCAAGAGGTAGGGGACAGAAAGGTGGGGGAATCACCATGGTCTGCAAATAGTAGAACTCTGAACCATGGTTTAGGATGACCATGGGCTACACCTTGACCCCAAAACCCTACCACAACACCCCTAATACCTTGGGAGGCCCATTAGAGCCATAAGGACCCATTGGGGTCAAACAAAGAGGCTCAATTGACCAAGGTCAACCCTAGCCCTAAATGGGTCAAACTAGCCTACTTAGGGTCAATTGACCTACTCCTAGCCTAGAGGACCCCACCTATGCCCTCCTAACCCTAAAGTGAGGTCAATGGGTCACTAAGGACACATTGGGGTCAGCCCTAGAGGCCAGGTTGACCCAAGTCAACTCAAGCTCCTAATCTGGTCAAAGTACCCTTACTAAGGGTATGTGACCTCCAAAGTGCAGGGGTAACTCTACATAACCCTTCCTAGACCTTAGGGGAGGCCAATGGGTCACCAAGGACCCATTGGGGTCAACTCAAATGGTCATGTTGACCAAGGTCAACTCTATGCTAGAGTTAGGTCAAATTAGCCTAAATAAGTCAACCCAAGCTCAACCCCTTTTTCCTTTTGAGTTAACCACAACATAGTGAAATATTATGGGTGGAAAGGGCTGCCAATAGGCTGGGGAGTCAGCATGGTCAGTTTTGGTGACTAGGAAAGAGAGAGAAAGCTTCATCCCACACTAATGGAGGAGAGAGAAAAGGGGAAGAGAGTTGAAGGAGGAGATTGGCCAAGGAAAGGCCAATGGTCCCCATTGATGGCAGCATTCGTCTCCTCCAGTGAAGGGGAGGAGTTTCCAGCCGTTTTCCTGGCTGTCAAGGGGCAGTTACAGCCTCCACCATCATGGCCGAGACAAGCCTTTAATGGCCATGATGGCCATGGCAGTTTCTCCCATTCTTCTCCCCCTCTGATGATTTAAACACCACCAGTGAGCTTGGGGGAGAATTTCCCAATCCTTAACTGAAGAAATCCGGCGAGTTAACTGGGAGGTTGCAGAAATCCGATCGGCGGCGCCACCACCATGTCAACCCGCAGATCCGCTCGTCTCCAGGCCGCCAACAAGGTCCTCCTCCTCCTCTTTTCTCATGGACAGATCTTAGGTTTCATTAGGGCTGAGGTTCGGGCTCAATTGAGCCCGATCCAATTCAGAAAATTCATGGCTTTCGGCCGAGAAATTTCTTGGTTGGATCGCCGGAATCCGCCCCTCCGGCGGCTGTGCCGCCGTCTGGCGATAGCCACCACCTCAACGGAGGTGATGGTGGCGGTGGCCGGCCGGGGAAGGGACTGGGTGGCCGGCGGCAGACGTTTGAAGTCGGCACAGGAAGGAGCAATCCTGGCCGTTGGCTCATCGGGGACGATGACCCCGCGCCGTTGATCTGCGCCAAGATTCGTGCGGTATCAATCAGATACTTAGGATTTAAATGAATATTGTTCCATTTCTGTCACATTTGATGTATTTAATGTATTTAATTTTTAAAAATACTTAGGGACCCTGAATGGAAATCTGCCCAACATGAAAATTGTAGCTTAGGGTGTCTAGTTTGTAGCAAAAATTGTTTGGACCCTTTTTGGCCACTGGTTAGACCAGGGTACCCTTTTTGGTAGGACCTATACCTAGACCTAAACAGAAATTAATTTTGGTGCCCACACTTCATTCCTTGTCCAAACAAGTTGAATTTGGGCAGTGGGAAGGTCTTAGGCATATCTAGAACCTGTCCAAAATTTAGAATTTTTGGAGAATATTTTTCTATAGTTTTTAGAAAAATTTAATAAATCATGATTAATTTAATTATGTGAGCTAATTAATTCAAAACTCCCCCAAATTTTGGTGGGTGGTCTTAGATGACATGATAGGTATAGGGTTAAAACTTTAGCTCATTTGGAGATGTTTAGGATAGGTAATTTACCCACCCTATATATGACCCTATAAGGGTATTTTGGTCAAAAACCACTATTTGATGGTTGAGTGGCCAAATTCCCTCATCAGAGGCTGAAATTTTGGCCACTGATATACTTTGACTTCTTACACTAACTTATGAAGTTTGGAGTGGTTTGGACTAGGGTAGCCCTAGAATTTTAGGGTAGGCCCATTAGGGTAAGTTTCTAGGGTTTGAGGAATTTGGGGTCAAAAGACCTTGGATGGGCTTGAAACTTGGGACAGATGTCCATAGGGTTACTATGGTCCTGTGGTTAAAATTTTAGGGCATTTGGAAGAATTTAAATCCCTTAAATCTATAACCCTAGTTTAGGGCACTAGCTTTGAAATCATAAGTTCTAATACCAAACCTCTCTGAAAAGGGGTGAGGTTTTGAATGGGTAGTTGTTTAGGGTACATACATCTCTGGAAATTTTATAATAAATTTTGGATGAATATTTTTGGTACTTTATTCACAAAGTCATGTTTTACAATTTCCACTTAGGAATTTGTGGAGATAAATATACTTGATTAAATCTGATGAAACTTAGCAAAGGGGCTTGTAATAATGGAACCCATCTCTGTAAAATTTTATGAAATTTTTGAAGAATAATATTTAGTAGTTGCTTCTTTAATTATTTAATTCTATGGAACTTGGGTAAATTTAATAATGACATTTAGATGGTCTGAAAAATTTTAATTTCTTCATCATGTTGTTTCTAGTTCCTTATGAAGCCCTAGTAATTTTTACATAATTATTGGAGACATATTTGTGGCACTTCCTTCATTAAAGTTGATCTTGGGAATTATTTTCAATAAATCTTTTAGAGGTCAAAAACTACATGGAAAATTATGAAAATTGTCAACCAATAATATTTCTCTGATATTTAGTGGATAAAAATTTTAGGAGGCCATTACCTGAGCAAATCTTATGGTTCATGTTCAAATTGACTATGGCCTAGCTGTCGAGGAAAATTCAATAAATAGTAGATTAATTAGGAAAAATATAATTTTCTGAATTTAGACTATAATTATCATAATAGACCTCTGGTAAAATTTGTAGAGTTATTGGAGGAGAATTTAGAGTATCACCTATTGAGTACATCATGAAGCTTAAGTGGTCTGCATATAGCAAAACTGCAGGATTTCATTTGGATGTAAATTAGGGCACGTAAGATGGGTCTTGATGGTTTGTTGCAAGAACAAGTGGAATGGGCTGCATCTCTGGAAGATGAGTGAGTAGGGTGTGGTTTTGTCTAGGGTTTAAGGCGTTCGGGTCCGACGAAAGATCGTCCTACCCAAGGAGAGTTGGAGTCAAATCACCCTAGGATTAGCATATCGAAACATGAGGAAATAATGGGTAAGGGAATCAACCAATAATAAAATAAGTACCTTGCGAAAGGGAACGCTGGGCGTAATCCCAACATAGTTCCTAGTGCCCCTTGAGAGCCCTTCACAGGGAATACCGGGGGCAGTCCTGGGTTAACGTAATCTGTTTAACAAGCTGAAAAGAGTAACTTAGTAATTAGGGTTGCACATTTCACAGACACTGATGGCACGGGATGTTAGCTGGGAGCTTCGGCTCGGATAGTTAAAGACGGACTTTGGGTCCGGGGAGCTTCGGCTCGATTGTTGTGACGGACGTGTTGGTCCGGGGAGATTCGGCTCGGGTTTTGATTACGCTAAACTTGCATGTGCATAAAAGGAATGATATTAAGGTGGTGGGTCTCCGGTATTGGAGGATCTTAGCACAGACACCAATCCGTTGACTCGGCAAGTGTTGTGATAGCACTTCGCCAACAGAAGTCCGGTGCGCCAGCCGGCAAGAGTACGCAGGAGTCCGCTTGTGCACCAGCGTTGAGGCGTACGATAGGTCTGACCAGTAGTGCTATACTGGTTTAGAGGTGGGCGAGGCCCAACCCACCGCTTCCGTCTGCCACTACGGAGGTATCCTGGGAGGTGAGGCTCCAGAAAGGGGGAACTAAAGGTCTGTGTGCACAGAGTCGGGTGTGTGTGTTGCACTTGCTTGATCCATCATACCCACTTGCATGTCATAGCATAAGCGATTCATTTAACCTTCGACACCTAAAATATAAGTGGTATGGGACACTTATACATTAGGCCCTGCAAAACGACCCCTTGGTCTATAAGCTTGTGTGGGCAAGTTTATAAATTAAGGTTAATCTTCTTTACATATATATATTGCTGTTAATAACCGACACCCCAACGTATAAATTGGTATGGGACTCTTTATACGATGGGAGCCTTGCAAAAGACCCCTTGCTTATATGTACCCATATAAGTTAAGGTCATCTTACTTTACTTGTTTACATATATGATTAGTTACTATATAAATTGCTAGATTTAGGTCCACCGTCACCTGCATTTGATATACTCTCCACTTTCAAGTCCTCCCTTTCTTCCTCTCCGCTCGGTGCCTAGGAGCCACGGGGGAAGGGGTGGGGGATGATAGGACTTAGTCTTTTAGACTAACGGTTTTCGAACCACATCTTTTAGGGGATCGCGGAGCCCAGATTGGAGGAGCAGCCCCAGAGGTTGACACGCTTGGAGATAGGGCAGTCTAGCACAGGAGTTCAGACAGCTGGGACCGTGAGGCCCTTACTCTAGTAGTTTTTATTTTTATTTCCTCATGAGAGATCTTGTGGTGAGGAATTGATGTATCGGGCATAAGCCCTTATTTACAGTGCTTGGTTTTGTGGACTCTCCCATCGTGGAGATATTTTTACTTGATGTGATATTTCTGTGGACTCTTTCTTAGAGTTTTGCTGCGCGTGATATTACTCTAATTTTGTTACTATGCTGCGATCGAATTGGCCGACAGAAACGGCGTTTTGTGGTGATGCCGCTTCAAGGCGTGAAGGAGTCACCGTAAAACGGCGGTTCTGGGCCTAAGACCCCGGTGTCAAAAAAAAAATGGGGTCTTACACAAGAAGCCTGCTACGTGATTACACTCCAGTCGAGAATGGACCCAAAGTCATCTTTGGAGGGTCAGATCGAGGAGTCACCAGAGGTTATGGTATGATTTCCAACGGTATAATCTCTATCAGCGACGTGGCTTATGTTGAAGGGTTAAACCATAACCTGATCAGTGTAAGTCAGTTATGTGATAAAGGTTATGACGTTAAGTTCTGCAAGGATAAATGTCTGATAATTTCACGTACCTCTTCTGAAACGGTATTATCAGGCATTAGGAGCAGAAATATCTTCTGTTTAGATTTTCTCAGTTTAGATTCATCTACCCCCGTATGCCTTGTGGCAACAGGCAGTGCATCTCTTTGTGAACAATGACACAAGAGATTGACACATATTAATTTCAAGACAATTAGTATGTTGTTTTCTAAGAACTTGGTAAGGGATGCTCCCAGTATCAAGTGCATCAAAGATAGCCCCTGTCCTGCATGCCAGATGGGCAAACAGACTCGGGCTACCTTTAAGAGCATCGCAGACAAAGACTCTTCCCGATGTCTTTACCTTTTACATATGGACTTGTTTGGTCCAATGCAAGTTAATAGCTTGGGAGGCAAGTCCTATACCCTAGTGATAGTTGATGATCATTCTCGGTTTACATGGGTGTTCTTTTTGAAACGAAAGTCAGATACGTTTGACATCTTCACTAATTTTGTCAAGCAGGTTCAGAACAAATTTAACTGCTCCGTGGTCAAAATCAGAAGTGACCATGGAACAGAATTCGAATCTGGTGCTATGACAGAATTTTGTGAAGAACAAGGTATCTTTCATGAGTTTTCCTCCCCGCGCACTCCTCAGCAAAATGGAGTTGTGGAGAGGAGAAATAGAACTCTCATTGAAGCCTACACGACAATGTTGAAAGACGCTTCTCTCCCGGAATACTTCTGGGCAGAGGCTGTCAATACAGCTTGTCATGTACAAAACCGAGCATTGATCAACAAGCATCATCGTAAGACGCCCTACGAGCTACTGAAAGGCAGGAAACCAACCATGTCCTACTTGAGGATTTTTTGTTGCAGATGCTATGTACTGAATAATGGGAAGTACCCGCGTACTAAATTCGGTGAAAAATGCTTCGAAGGCATATTCATGGGCTATAGTTCCCATAGTCGGGCATATAGGGTCTTCAATAAGAAAACCCTAGTGGTAGAAGAATCAATAAATGTTGTATTTGATGAAGGAAGTTTGCTTAACAGCAATTCTTCCAGCATTATTCTTGAAGATGCAGGTGCTCGACTTGAACAGCTGAGTCTGGATGAGACCGCTAAAGATGATGCTCCTAAGTACGTCAAATTTTCCACCTCCACGTCATCTGAAAATGTTGAAGATCAAAATGGAACAAATATCTTAGAAGAAGGAGAAGCCCAAGAAGTAGTCGAAGCTCCAGATGCCAGACTTCTTGAGCTCCGGCATGTGAGGGATCATCCTAGAGTTCAGATCATCGGAAGTCCTCGGGTCGGTGTCAGAACTCGAAGAGGTACTATTAACGAAGTATTTCATCTTAGCTTCCTGTCGCAGGTTGAGCCAAAGAAGTTCGACGAGGCGAACAAGGATGCGGCATGGATTCTGGCCATGCAAGAGGAACTACATCAATTCGAACGTTGCAATGTTTGGACGCTGGTTCCCAGACCATACAAGCAGAATGTGATTGGCACGAAGTGGATCTTCAGAAACAAGCTGGATGAACATGGTGTCATCGTAAAGAACAAGGCCAGGCTGGTGGCTCAAGGTTACAGATAGGAGGAAGGGATTGACTTCGACCAGACCTTCGCACCAGTAGCACGGCTCGAGGCAATCAGGTTGTTCCTGGCGTATGCTTCACACAAAGGATTCACAGTCTATCAAATGGATGTGAAATCGGCATTCCTGAACGGAGACCTGAAAGAGGAAGTATACGTCGCTCAACCCCCAGGTTTTGTCGATCCTACTTATCCCAATCATGTTTATTTTCTTAATAAGGCCTTATATGGGTTGAAACAAGCTCCACGAGCTTGGTATGAGACTTTATCTAGTTTTCTTCTTGAGAATAAGTTCTCTAGAGGTAAAATAGATAAAACATTGTTTCTCAGGGAAGTCAAAGGCAAGATTTTGCTGGTGCAAATCTATGTCGATGACATAATATTCGGCTCAACGGACAACAATCTTTGCAAAAAGTTTTCTAAACTTATGCAAGGAAAGTTTGAAATGTGCAGTATGGGAGAGCTCAAGTATTTCTTAGGACTTCAAGTGAAACAGTCTGAGGATGGAATCTTCATCTCTCAGACGAAGTTCACAAATGAACTCCTTAAGAAATTCGGTATGGAGAGTGCAACCTCTATGAGGACTCCAATGGGATCCACCATGTCTCTGGATAAGGATGAGAAAGGTAAACCTTTCGATGAAACCAAATACAGAAGCATCATTGGATCCCTGCTCTACCTTACTGCCAGTAGACCGGATATCATGTTCTCCACATGTGTCTGTGCCAGATATCAGGTGAACACTAAGGAATCTCACTATGTCGCTGCAAAGCGAATTCTAAGATACCTTAAAGGTACTCCTAATCTTGGCTTGTGGTACCCGAGAAACAATGATGTTGAGCTAATAGGCTTTTCAGATGTTGATTTTGCAGGGAGTAGGGATGACAGGAAAAGCACTTCCTGTACGTGTCAATTCCTCGGAAGAAGGCTTATCTCATGGAACAGCAAGAAGCAGAACTGTGTGGCTACCTCCACAGCAGAATCTGAGTACATCTCAGCAGGCAGCTGTTGCGCACAACTCCTATGGATCAGAAACCAGTTAGCCGACTACGACCTTCAGTTCAAGGAAGTTCCAATGTACTGCGACTCCTCCAGTGCAATTGCCATTGCCAACAATCCGGTATCGCACAGCAGAACAAAGCATATTGAAGTGCGCTACCACTTCATTCGGGAGCACGTGGAGAACAAGGACATCTCTCTCTGTTATGTCCCCACGGACAAGCAGATTGCTGATATATTCACAAAGCCCTTAGACGAGGCCAAGTTCAATCTTTTCAAGACTGAATTGGGAATGCTCAACTATGAGGACTGAAGACTACAGAAGCTCCAGGCTCGTGCACGATCTGAGGGGGAGCAAGGAAATCAAGTGTGAGCACAGACCTAAGAACTGAGGGGGAGCAAGGGGTCAAATGCTACCGACCCCGATTTGCAGAAGCCGAAAAGGGGGAGATTACCCCAAGGCTAAGGTGGCTCCAAGCATGTTCCTAAGAAATGGGTATTGGTAAGGGATAACTCACTCAACTCAATTTTAAGTTTCTGGTTTTCATTCCCATTTGCTCTATTCACCTTAGCTTGTAGGGTTTAGGCTTCTTCAAATAGGGGGAGATTGTTGGGTATTGTATCCACAATGTACCTGATTTGAAGAAGCCCCTTGACAAGCTAAGGTCAATAGACTATGTATTTGATAAAATCTTTCTAGTTGTGCTTGCAGTTTTTCCACGCTAAGTGCACACCGATGTCAGGGTGCAGTAGGTCAATATACACGGGTCTGCACGACGTAATCCCTCGTTGAGCAGATCAGTGTGTTGGCCTACGTGTATTCTCTCTATTGGAGTGCACTTATTTTCAAGCACAGGGCTGTAAATATGCAGGAGCAGACAAGGAGCAAGGATGGGTCAAGGAGCATCTCATAGGTGGAAAGACGAAAATTCGTCTAAGTTTAAATCGACGAGGATTCGGCGAGAATCACTTGGGATTCTCGCCGATTCGTCGAGAATCAGAAGTTGATTCTCGCCGAACTCGATCCAGCCACTTCTAAGCGAGCACCTCTGCTTCTAAGAAAGAATCGACGAGAATCACCAAGTGATTCTCGCCGATTCGGCGAGAATCACTAGTGATTCTCGTCGAATCGTCGAGAATCACTGGTTGATTCTCGCCGTCTCGACCAGGCCTAAAGCAGCGCGTGCAACCAAGGCAAATTCGACGAGAATCAATCTTGATTCTCACTGAATCGTCGAGAATCACCTTTGATTCTCGACGAATCGGCGAGCATCACTTTCGATTCTCACCGATTTTGACTTAGGCGTTTTTCTGGATCTTCCTGAACCGGATTCTGCCGCTGTCAATTTTCTGGACCGGGATTTAGGGATTTCTATTATGGGTCCACAAACGGTCATATTGGAGTTAACTACAGTATATATATTCGGGTATTTTGAACAGTAAAAGACAGACAAACGGAGAAAAGAAATACGCGAGCAGAGCAAACCCTAAATTCACGAAATCGCTCCGCTCCGCCGCTGCCGCTCGCGTCAAGTGGTCGCCGCTGTTGATCGCGTTTCTTCCCGATCTCCGGCGACAGAAGCTTAGCAAAGCTTGAGTCTCACGCGTCTATCCAGAGATCCCTTGTCTCTCGATTTGTTGACCGGGAAAAACTCCCCCGTCCGAATCGATCGAGACGACCGATCCTAGAGTGACCGTTGGTAGACCTAGCTAGCTTCGCTACGAAGTTTGGATCTCCAAGTTCAGCAGCCGCTCATCATCATAGCCGCCGATCCCGAAGCTAGCCGCCGCTCGTGTTGTCGCCGCCGGTTCCGGGGAGATCCTCTCCAAGAGAGACCAAGGTTGTTGACTCTTCGTTGACTTCACGAACACGTCGTCGAACGAAGAGGAACACCGTAGTCTCCAAACGAAGTTTGTATCTCGTGTACATTCTATATTTACTTTTGTTGTAAAGGAACTTTTGTTCCGTGTTGTAAGGGTTGGGTGCAACCCGTTTTGTGGGAGTGTTGACTCTCACGTGTGGAAGGGTTCCTTCCGATAGTGCAGGGATTGGATTTCAATCCTGTTGGAGAAGAGACCGAGTCGTCCCTTGTTGGGAGATAGGTCGAAGGGGGAAAGTGGATGTACCCAAGTCGGGGAACCACTATAAATTGCATGTGTATTCTGTGTGCTGTGCTTTTTATTTTTATTGTGCAGGTACATTCGTAAATTCCGCAAAAGCGCTACACGTCACCTATTCCCCCCCCCCCATAGGTGCACATAGCTGACACTAGGTGGACTTTCAGAAATACTTCATCAAAAACTTCTCAACCATCATATCCCAAGTAGTAATCGACCCTCTAGGTAATGAATTCAACCACTGCTTCACCTCATGCCTTAACGAGAATGGAAACAATCTCAATCGAATGGCATCGTTGGAAACACCATTGATCTTGAATGTGTCACATATCTCCAGGAATCCGGCCAAGTGGGTGTTAGGATCCTCATCTTGCAGGCCATCATACTGGACACACTGTTGAACCATCTGTATAACACTAGGCTTCAATTCAAAGTTATTGGTGGTCTAACGATGCTTGACCCAGTTCCTAAGAGATTAGGTCTAGCAAAGTTAGACATGGTTTGCTCATTCTGGTTGGCCATGGTGTCCAAATTTTCTGGATGATTCTCTCCTTGGTTAACTGTTTCTTCTTCTAATAGTTCGTTTGAAATATCTGTGGTATTAACTCCCACATCACTTTGGTTGGTGTTATGAATAATTCGCTCTGGTTCAGGATGAAATGTGCTAGCCCAGAATTTCTGCCTCTGGTCATAGACTAACAGAGTACAAAATAAAGATTAAGCGATATAATTATTCTATAAACTAATTTATAATTATATATATTAATAAACTAACATTGGTAGATTAATAAAGTTTAGGCTTTCAAAATATTGAAATCGGTTCCCCAGCAATGGCGTCAAAAACTTGATGATTTCTTTTGCTAACAAGTAATAACTTGATGTGGATTCATTCTACACTCTAGTATAAACTATGTAGATGGGCATATACTAGATTGAATTAACTTTTAGGCAAGTGCACCTATCAATCATAGTATAGGAGAAATCTACATCTCGTTTCATATTCCACAGGGTCCTTTCAAGTACTCGTACTCACCCTCACTCTATTATCATACCTATAATTAAAATGGATTTCTAATCTAAATTAACCTAACTATGACTATTTGGATAAATAAACATTGAAGGATTAAACATGAAAAAAAGCCGAAAGCTTATGAGCAATCACATGAACATACTCATTCATTAACTCAATTCTATGTAATCATGAAATAATAAAACTATCAAATTTGTTGTATTGTAAAGGGTAAACTTCTATCGAATTCTCTCTCGAGCAATTCAAAATCTAAACCTAAGTTAGTAAATATTCTCTCGAACAATTTACAACACTCAGATTTGCATTAATGGAAATACCCTATCTATTACATAAATTCATGAAATCTTATCTCTAAAATACCATGAATCCATCTATTCGTATTCCAATTATCCAAACAACATATCTCTCGATCATGAAGTTCGAATTACAAAGAGATCTAACACCAAAATATGAACATGTAAATATCATCACAAACATCCAATTTCTCAATCTAAAGATTTGTAATTCATATAAAACAAATAAGCAGTTCATAATTAGGATAAAACTCTTTGTTTGTAAGCCTACATACGAATAAAATACCACAAATTCGATGAAAACAATACGATACATGATTAACAAATTATTCCAAATTAAGGTTCATGCAAAATAAAAGATAATTAAGTTGAATCACCAAGAGATAGGGAAGATTAAAAGGGATTAATGAAAGATTAAATGCATGCAAAAATACCCTTCAAATCCTCCTTCTCTTGGATGCTCCACTTCATGCTCCAGAAGTTCTCCCCAATGAAAAATGATCCAAAAGTCCCTTCTATTTTTTCTACAGGTTTTTTATAGTCTCCTAGAAAACAGGTTCAGACACGGAATCCAACACGGCCGTATGTCAGGCCGTGTTGACGGTTTTTAGGGCAGTTGCACACGAACAGGCATGTCTGGTAGTGGGCCGTGTCAGATGACACGGGTACTGACACGGCTGTGTTGTTCTTCATGTTCTTCAGACACGGGTGGGTTAGCAGTCGAGGTCGAATGGACACGGGTAGGCACACTGGTGTGTGCCAATCCATGTGAGTCTCTGTCTTCTGCTTCCAATTTTCTTCAATTCCAGCGCACATAGGACACGGGTATAGACACGGGCGTGTGCCTACCCGTGTGAGCTCAATATTTGTCCTGTCATCAGCCATGTTGACTCCGTGATGTAGGGATGTCAGATCGGAGATCTCCACGGATCTAACGCTCTATCTCCGCTCTACACGTCGTAGATCTATTGCACCTACACAGCACCTATCGCCCACAATAGTTCCTCGTCACAAAACGCAGCACAAACAACAAAGGAGGAATGGTCGACTCGAAAACAACGATCGGAAATTTGAGTCGGAATATTCCCCAAGAAAACACAAAGGCTGCCACTCCTTTTTGAGAACAAGACCAAGGCTATAGGCCAAGATCCGCTCAGGCAAATAGGATCCATCCGATCCGGAAGTAAAAAGCCTTGCAACGGCGATTTCGATTCAAAACTTGCAGCGATTAAATTAACGATCCGGAGAAAACGATTTCCGAAAACCACCACAACTAAAGAGGAGAAATCACACAAGGGAGGGGGAAGAGATTACCCAATCGGAAAGCTTTCACACAAGATAACTGTGGGAGAGTCACTCTCTCCACGGATCCACCGCCGTCACACCGAATGGTTTGCAACCTTCTTCCAAGGATTCGCACCGAAGGAAGCCGCGCCGGAGTCGCACCGAACAGATGGAGGGAGCAAGGGGGCGGCGGCTTCACACCACAAGCTAGGGGGCGGCGGCTAGGAGAAGGCTCCTCTTGGCCGAAATTTCAAAAAAGGAGATTAGGTTTTCAATTCTTTCTAATGATCTCATAACAAAGCCTCCTTATATAGGAGTTACAAACAAGCCTTAGCCCTTCATGATGGAGATGTAATCTCATCCATCCGAATGGCTAAAGGCACAACAACATGAAAAATGTTCTAAATTAAAAATAATAAAACATGCAATGAATATAAAATTATCACATAAACTTAGGATAATTTTATATTCCAAATATAAAATAGAGTGCAAGAAGGAAATAAATAAGGCTAATGTGTTGCGGTGGTGGTAGCACGCCGCGGGCGGAGGTTGTAGCGTAGCCTTCCGTTAGCATCATCGTGCCGCCTCACATCCTTGAGTTGTATTGCCTTATCAACCTGATCATCATCAGCATCGTCAGCAACGTCTTCAAATGGTGGAGGAGGGGGCATGCCATCAATCCTGCCCCGCTCAAATGCACGCATCTCTGTTGTGTGGTCCAAGCGATAGCGGTGAAGGAGAGCGGCATCCAACTCTGCAGCTCCATCTCGAGTACCCAAGAGTCATCTGAAGGGGGCCGATCACGCCAACGTATGAGAAAGCGGTGGGTGTCGCCATCAGCAGTGGTAACGGGCTCAGCTTCAAGTATCATCTCTGGAGTGTAAAACGTCAGTGGAAACCTGGGGAACATATTAGCAGTAGGCAGGAAAGAAGGCAACTTACCATCCGATGATATACCTCTGGGGACCGAAAGAGAGAGATCATCCGTACTACCACTCCCCAACCCATGAGAATTTTCAGTGGGAGAAGAGGACGACAAAGAAATCAACTCTTGTGGTGGTGACACAAACATCGTTAAATCCAAAACATTAAAAATGGGGGAGATACCCCAATCAGCAGACAAGTCCAAAACGAAAGCATTGTCACCTAACTTCTTAATAATCCGAAAAGGGCCGGCGCGTTTTGGTGCTAAATTTTTAACGGTGCCAGTTGGCAAGCGTTCAGGAACCAAACGGACTAAAACTAGATCGCCAATTTTGAAGTCTGATACTCTCCTATGCAAATTAGCGTGCGCTTGATAAGAGTCGTATTGCGTAGTCAAGGTGGCTCGTATACGTGCGTGTAAATCATGGATGTGCTGGGCGAAGGATTGTGCAAACTGACTTACCTTGTACGTTGGGGGCAACGGCACCAAGTCAAGCGACACAGGAGCCTTATACCCGTGGACAATCTCATTCGGAGACAGACCCGTAGAAGATCCCAAGTGCTCTTGTGATCACTCACAAGGCATCGTAACAAATTTCCTAAGCTCCGATTAACCACTTTCGTCTGCCCATCAGTTTGGGGATGATAGGCAGAGGAAAACAATAATTTCGTTCCCATTAAAATCCAAAGAGTCTTCCAAAACTAACTAGTGAATTTTACGTCCCTATCCGATACTATGGTCTTTGGCACTCCACGGTGACTAATGACTTCTTTAAAATAAAGTTTAGCGACGTGAGACGCATCATTCGTCCTACTACACAGGATTAAATAAGCCATCTTTGAAAACCTATCCTCAACTACAAAAATTGAGTCGTGACGGCGTAGGGTAACGGGGAGGCCTAATACAAAATCCATACTAACATCTACCCAAGGCATGGAGGCAATAGGCAAGGGTGTATATAATCCTACGTTGGTTTTACTACCCTTAGACACCTGGCACGTGCGGCAGCTACTCACTACCTGTCCCACCATAACCTTAAGTTTTGGCCAATAGAATTTGTCCTCGACTAACGTAATGGTCTTATCTCTACCGAAGTGTCCACTCAACCCTCCGCTATGCAACTCCCATATGATATGTAGTCGTAACGATGAATGTGGAATACATAGTTTCCCGTTCCTAAACAGGTAACCGTCCTTGATGACGTAGGCAGATATCTTCGTGGTGGAGCTATCCTGGGCAGAAAGATAGAAGTCCTGGAAGTCAGGACACATGGCGTACTCATCCTTAATCCGCTCAAATCCTACAACATGTACTTCCATCGAGGTGAGTAAAATATTAAGACGACTAAGGGCGTGCGCGACTCGGTTATCAGCTCCCTTAAGGTGCTTGAGATTAAATGTGTAACCTTGTAAGAAAGCTACCCACTTAGCGTGTCGTGTACTGATCTTATGCTGGCCGTTGATGAAACGTAAAGCCTTATGATCGGAGAGGATCACAAACTCCTTGGAGAGGAGATAGTGCCTCCAATGGTGTAGACATCGGACTACAGCATAAAATTCCCTATCGTAATTAGAATAGTTCAGCTTAGGGCCTGACAACTTCTCGCTAAAATAACTAACGGGATGGCCCTCCTTGCTCAAGACACCTCCAATCCCTACCCCAGACGCATCACATGTGAGCTCAAAGACCTTAGCAAAGTCAGGTAGACGTAATACAGGTGCCTCAGTCATAAGCTCCTTTATTCATTCAAAAGCATGGGTGGCGGACTTCGTCCAGGTAAACTCTCCCTTATTCATACAGTCTGTGATAGGCGCCATAATACTACTGAAGTCTCGTATAAAACGACGATAAAATGTGGCTAACCCATGGAAACTACGCACCTCACGTAGGGTGGTTGGCACGGGCCAGTCCTTAATGACCTGAACCTTGCCCGGATCGACTCGGATACCCTCAGAGCCGACTATATAGCCTAAGAACTCTACCTCCGAGACATAGAAAGTGCATTTCTTAAGATTGAGAAATAACGTCTAATTCCGCAGGGTGGAAAGGATTACTCTCATGTGGGAGATGTGCTCGGTAGTAGAGGTGCTATAAATCAGAATATCGTCAAAGTAGACGACAACGAACTTTCCCATGAATGGCTGAAAGACATGTGTCATCATACGGGAGAAGGTACTAGGGGCATTGGACAACCCAAAGGGCATCACAAGCCATTCGTACAGACCATCCTTCGACTTAAATGTCGTCTTCCACTCATCGCCCTCTCGTATCCTAATCTGGTGATAGCCACTCCGAAGATCTAATTTGGAGAATACGGTGGCTCCAAACAAGACATCCAACAAATCGTCTAGGCGGGGAATGGGGAACCTATACTTGATGGTGATTTTGTTGATAGCCCGGCTATCAACGCACATCCTCCATGTACCATCCTTCTTGGGGGCAAGTAGGGCTGGTAAAGCACATGGACTCATATTAGTCCTAATAAAACCTTTTGCTAGCAAGCCCTCTATCTGAGACTGCAACTCCAGGTGAGCTGCGGGGTGGAGTCGGTAATGGGGCTGATTTGGCAAGGAAGACCCCAGGATGAGATCTATCGCATGCTGGATATTCCTAAGCGGGGGTAACGTGGGCGATAACTCATCAGGGTACACGTCCCTATACTCCTCCAACAGTACCCGTAACTCACTAGGTAACTCATCCAAAATGCTAGAATCGGGCTTCGCACTTAAGAGGACTAGTGCATACATGATTCCATCAAAGAACGGATCCCTCTCAAACTCTTTCCTACCAACTAGATTCAACTTTTTCCGTTCTACCGGAATAGCGGTGTCCTTAGCCAAGAGTACGGGCTCCTTTGGGATGGTCGGCCTCAAAGTGATGGTTTTGCCATAGAATTTGAATTCATAAGTGTTTGCTCTACCAAAATGTGTAACATCACGGTCGTATAGCCAAGGGCGGCCTAACAACACATGATAAGCGTCCATCGGAAGGACATCACACAACACCTCATCAATGTAGGATTTGAATGAGAGTGGGACCAGGCATCGTTTGGTAACGGATACAGAGAGCTTGTTGATCCAAGCGACCTGATATGTGGTCGGGTGCGGTTCCGTGACCAAGGACATACGTGCAACGTCGTTCTCAGATACGACATTCACGCAGCTACCACTATCAATAATCAGCTTGCAAAGCTTCACGCCACTCTTAAAAATCAGAGAAAATATGCTCGTCCTCTTCCAATCATCTAATGGATGCGGAGTGGTCAAGATACAACGCATCACCATAAGGGCGTGATCGTCCTCTAAGTCACTAGGGACTCCTTCGGGGTCACTCTCCTCTACGGCCTCGTATACGTAATCGTCAGGGTCAGTAGTTGGCTCTAACAAGGCTAGTGTTTTTGTCTTTGTTGGGCATTCATAGGCATAGTGGCCTTGAATGCCGCAAGAGTAACAAGTGGTGTTATCCTTGCTAACCTTCCCGATAGGGACACGCTCACTCGCAGGGTTCTTGGAGTTCCTAGCAGTGAACCCGATTGACTTCGACTCGGTAGATTTGAACTTTCCCTTATCAGGGTATGTGGAAGAGGATGCCCCAGGGGTGGACTTATTCTTCGTACTAGAATAACGGGAGTGAGCCTTAGATGCTAGGTGCTTTTCAATGTCCAAGGCGGCATTGAAAGTCGTATTCAAGTCCGTATGACCGTAACGCAAGAGTTTCCGCTGAATGTCGGGGTGAAGTCCCTTTCGAAATCTAGATAAAGTGACTTCGGGGAGCTCTCGAAGGTCACATCGTACCATACGATCCTTAAGTTCTCCCATATATTCAGCAATAGACATTGAGCCTTGCCGAAGGGTGACAAGCTCATCGAACATCTGCGTCCGATGGTACGCTGGAACGTATTGATCGGTCAGCAGGTTCTTCATCACAGCCCATCCAATGAGTTGGACCCCATGCCCAGCTCCTAACCTATGTTCTCCATTCAGCCAATAAGTTTTGGCACGTCCCGTTAATTTCATCCTGGCAACTTGAACCTTTTGGGGGTCCATGAGGTTGTGCCATTCGAAATAGCACTCCATGTCTATAGCCCAATGGAGGAAGATCTGGGGATCTCCCATGCCATCATAGGTGGGGGCATTTATCTTGATGGCCATCGTGATATCAAATCCTCGCTTGGGGCGGGGTTCTCGAGGGGGCACACGGGGAGAGTTTCCCTCAGAATCCGAGTCAAAGTTCGGTTGGTGCCGGTTGGGCTGCCCAACATTAACGGGAGGTGGGGGTGGCCTTTCCTGATTTTGTAGGATCTGGGCTAAGACATTCCTAAGCTCAGCCATTTCGGCACGAAGACCCGCTATAGCCTCGGTGTTGGGATCACCATGCTCGTTCGCAGCCATCCTAGACGTAGACGGGGTTGTGTACTCCGTTCCTAGCCTACTGCGCATTCAGGTTTGGGAGGCCCCGGGCAAGATGAATTTTCCTATGGTTGAATCTATGTTGAAAATAAGATATTTTTATATATTCCCAATGTGAATAACACGTAGATCATTAAAAAAAATTTTTTTTTGAAATTTTACTGAAAAATAAAAATTTCAGCCCGCTATTTGCAGACCACAGAAAATAATTTTTTTTGATTTTCTAACGATCCGATCTCCAACAAGGAACGCAGAGAGGATGTTTGCAACGTGAAAGTTGAAACGAACGCCTCTGATACCAAATTGATGTAGGGATGTCGGATCGGAGATCTCCACGGATCTAACACTCTATCTCCGCTCTACACGTCGTAGATCTACCGCACCTACACAGCACCTATTGCCCACAATAGTTCCTCGTCACAAAACGCAGCACAAACAACAAAGGAGGAATGGTCGACTCGAAAACAACGATCGGAAATTTGAGTCGGAATATTCCCCAAGAAAACACAAAGGTTGTCACTCTTTTTTGAGAACAAGACCAAGGCTATAGGCCAAGATCCGCTCAGGCAAATAGGATCCACCCGATCCGGAAGTAAAAAGCCTTGCAACGGCGATTTCGATTCAAAACTTGCAGCAATTAAATTAACGATCCGGAGAAAACGATTTGCAAAAACCACCACAACTAAAGAGGAGAAATCCCACAAGGGAGCGGGAAGAGATTACCCAACCGGAAAGCTTTCACACAAGATAACTGTGGGAGAGTCACTCTCTCCACGGATCCACCGGCGTCACACCGAATGGTTTGCAACCTTCTTCCAAGGAGTCGCACCGAAGGAAGCCGCGCCGGAGTCGCACCGAACGGATGGCGGGAGCAAGGGGGCGGCGGCTTCACACCACAAGCTAGGGGCGGCGGCTAGGAGAAGGCTCCTCTTGGCTGAAATTTCTCAAAGGAGATTAGGTTTTCAATTCTTTCTAATGATCTCATGACAAAGCCTCCTTATATAGGAGTTACAAATAAGCCTTAGCCCTTCATGATGGAGATGTAATCTCATCCATCCGAATGGCTAAAGGCACACCAACATGAAAAATGTTCTAAATTAAAAATAATAAAACATGCAATGAATATAAAATTATCACTTAAACATAGGATAATTTTATATTCCAAATATAAAATAGAGTGCAAGAAGGAAATAAATAAGGCTAATGTGTTTCGGTGGCGGTAGCACGCCGCGGGCGGAGGTTGTAGCGTAGCCTTCCATTAGTGTCATCGTGCCGCCTCACATCCTTGAGTTGTATTGCCTTATCAACCGGATCATCATCAGCATCGTCAACATCGTCTTCAAATGGTGGAGGATGGGGCACGCCATCACTCCGTGAACTCCTCTGTTTGCTCCAAGACTTTTAGTTCCATTGTTTGACATTACCTGCATTAGAAATTAAAATGAAAGAATAAATAGATAGCTTAATACAAGGAATAACCAAAAATCCTAATTGTGCTCTCCTATTCATGATAAGACAATTTCTCAACTATTCTCGCGAAATTACTACAAAAAGAGATAGAAAATAATAGACATGATTACAATCATGATAGTAAAACACCTATTATAATCGCACTCATCAGTGAACCTCAACAGCCAATCTACGTTGTTCTAAACGGCTAAACGCAGTACAAATTAGTCTGCCAATAGCGTAACTCCACTATTCTAGTAAGATATTTGCACACCCAGCAAGGGCATCTAGGTAATTTTGCCTCTGGACCCTAGTAGACGAATGATCTGTGAGAGCACCACTCAATGGAAGGGGCGAATGCCGGGAGCACAACGCATTCGCCGCCTTGAAGCTCTTTTGAGGGGAGAGTGCCTAGCTGGACGGCCACTCGCCAATCTTAGCGAGACTTGATCTTGCATGTGCGTTGAGGCGCGAGATCCTTAGGTGAGTGTTGTTGGAGCTTGCACTCGTCGAAAGGGTTAAACGATCCCTCATAGGGCTCTGCAAATGCCCTTCTTCAGCCCTTCGATGAGTGCAAACCTGATCGCCTTACTGGGCGAGTGCTGATGGGGGTCCACTCATCGAATATGGGGTTGTACAAATTTATCTTTAGAGCTGTTTTAAAAATTAGTGTTATATATATATAGAAGAAAATCACAGCACACAAATAAAAAGAAAATAATCTCAGCCGACACAAGGATTTTATAGTAGTTCCCCAATAAATCTGGGTACATCTACTCTTCTACCACCCTGGTAGAAATCCACTACAGGTTTTTGATCAGGTGCCCTGTCACCAGAAGATCTATTTTCTAAGAGAGATCTAGCAACCCATTGGGCTTTTGATCAGGTACCCAAAAACCAAACCTAAGTCTTTTGATCAGGTGACATATCAACCAAGTGTTAGATTTTGAAGGGAGTTAGAACCATGTACATAGTTTAAGAATAAACTAAATAAGTTAGATGTTGTCTTCTTGTTGGGTACATTGGAATATATATACCTGATTTGAAGAAGCCTCACCCTACTCAATGATATACATCAAGGTGTATTTGATGTGCTTTGAGTTTATGTGTGCAGGTTAAGTAATTGTAAGGAAAGCATAAAAGTTTCTAAGTCCATGTGTCGACACCTAGAAGAAAAGTGTCGACACTTAAGAAGGCTAGTGTCGACACCCAGTGAAGCTATGTCGACACTTGGAGTAATTGTGTCGACACCAGGAAGGCGGAGTCGATACTAGAAGAAAAGTGTCGACACATACAGGTTATGTCGACACATAGTGAAGAATTATCAACATTATCTGTGTCGACACTTAGAGGCAGTGTCGACACCCAGAGAAACTTTGTCGACAGCAAAAGTGTCGACACTAGGAGGCTGTGTCGACACTCAGCAAACTTCAATAAAGTTCAAGTACATGTGTCGACACTAGGAGGCTGTGTCGACACTCAGCAAACTTAAACAAAGTTCAAGTACATGTGTCGACACTAGGAGGATGTGTCGACACTCAGCAAAGTTTCAACACAGAAGGCATGTGTCGACACAAAGGAGATGTGTCGACACTCAGCAAAGTTTCAACACAGAAGGCTTGTGTCGAGACAAAGAAGATGTGTCGACACTTAGCAAGTTTCAACACAAGAAGATGTGTCGACACAAAGGAGTTGTGTCGACACTTAGCAGAATTCAACTAAGTATTAAAGAAGAAGGATTGTGTCGACACACAGAATCAGTGTCGACACATTCAGAAGAAGCAGTGTCGAGAAGCTGTTACAACAACACAAGGAGTTGTGTCGACACCAACAAGGCCAGTGTTGACACTTAGTCTACTTGTGTAGACACTTAGTCTATTTGTGTCGACACATAAAGACTATCTGTCTCGACACTTTCAGACAGTGACAGAGATTTCAAGAAGTGATTGGATGACTTGAGAGCTACCATTTCAACCGGTCAACTGCAACTGTCAGAGCTATCAGAAGGTTGTTAGAAAACGGATCAGCCGGTTACCTTGGAGGAATACTATTTAAAGACCTTTCTCCTTCGATAGAAAGGGAGTAATTACAGAGGGGGATTACAGATTGACAACAATCAATCAAGAGATCTAACAACCTAAAGAAGACCTTCTAAAGAAGATCTAAGAAGTTGGAGAGAGAGAGAGCTCCTTCTAAGAAGAGCAGCTGTTGAACCAGGCTGCAAAGTAAGATTCAGTTTGAGATCTGAATCTCAAGACAGAAGTTGATTGAAGATCATCTTCAGGAGATACAACCCTACTGTGTTCTAATTCAAGAAGCTTTGAAGAAAAGCCAAGGGAGGTTGATCTCTGCCTAGTTCTTCCAAGAACTTATCAAGAAGCCAGTCAACTCATCTCTCTCTTTTAGAGTTGTGGTTATATACTTTGTAAACTTTATTTTCTGTAGGATCCTAAGGGATCTGAGCTGTAAGCCTATTTTATAAAGGCTGAGGTAGGGCTATTTGTGTCTGAGTGTAGGAGATTCTATTCTCTGAGTGTAGGCCTTGATTGAAGGCTGAGGTATGGTTGTTTAGCCTGAGTGTAAGTCTTGGTGAAGACTGAGTGGTAGGGCTTTGTGCCTGCGTTGTAGGAGTGGGGTCACTCTGAGTTGTAGGAACCTGTTTGGGGTTCTGAGTTGTAAGATCTGAGGATCTGAGGAGAAGTGGAGAAGTTAGGTCGAATCTAGTACACTACTAGATAGGCGAAGGGGGAAAGTGGATGTACCCAGACCTTGGGGAACCACTATAAAATCTGTGTGTACTCTGTGTGTGATTAATTCTGTGATTGATGTGTTATCTGTGCTGAATTACTGTAGAGAATTGCAAATACAGGTCTTATAATTCAGTGTTTCTGCCTTTAAAGTTAAAAAGATTAAGTTCACCTATTCACCCCCCCCCCCCCCCCCCCTCTAGGTGATTAGGCACTAGTTCTTTCAAGTGGTACCAGAGGGAGGTTACTCAAAAAGGACATAACAGTCTGAGTAAAGATCCTATAGGCAGAATTAGAATAATCAAGAATCAAGAAAATGGGTTCTACTGAGAATCACAAAGAGCTAGGATCCATGAAATTGCCAATCTGCAGAAAAGAGATTTTTGGCATATGGAAAGAGAGGGTTAGACTCTTTATGGAAGCATCTGATGCAAGAATATACATCACAGTCAAAGAAGGGCCATATGTGCCAATGAAGATCTCCATTCTAGATGCAAATCAGAAAACTCCTAAGGACTATTCAGAAATGACTAAAGATGAAATAATTCTGGCCACTATGGACAAGAGGGCCCAGAATATTATTGTAAGTGCAATTGATGATGCCACATTTCGGAACATAATACATTGTAAAACCTCAAAAGAAATGTGGGATACACTAATAGTTTACATGGAGGGATCTGAAGAGGTAAGACAAGACAGGAAGTCTTTGTTAAATCAGGAGTATGAAAGCTTCAGACAAGGAAAGTCTGATAGCATTATTGAATATTACAAGAAATTCTATAGGATAGTCAATGAATTGATGTCCTATGGAAGAGAATTCAGCAACTATGAGCTGAATGACAAGTTCTTAAGATCCCTAACTAAGGATTGGGACACCAAGATTTGTGCCATTAGGGAAATGGCCAAATTAGCTGATATACCTCCTCCAACCTTGTTTGGAAAACTGCTATCTTATGAAATGCAGTTAATGGTTAGAAAGGAGGAAGAGAAGACTACTAGAGTGGAGCACAAGGAAAGAGCTGTGGCCTTCAAGACTGAAGCCACTAGGAAGTATAGAAGCAAGTCTCCATCTCCACCTCAAACAGTTGCTAAGGCTGAGACAGATGAGTCAGAAAGCAGGAATTCAGATAGCTGTGAAAGTGATGAAGATTTTGCTGCTTTTACAAGACATTTTCAAAAGTTTCTAAAGAAGAAGCAGTGGAGGTCTAAGCCATCCACTTCACAGACAAAAGATGACTACTATCAGAACAGGAAGTCATCAAGGAATGACAGAAGAAAGTCCAAGCCAAGTAAAACTACATCCTCAAAGATTGTATACTATTGTTACAATAGACAGGGACATGTAGTTGCTGACTGTCCTGAAAAGAGGAAGGAGTCAACTGACAGAAAGAAGACACAGTTTAAGGGCAAAAAGAAAAGTCCTTTGTTACCAAGAAAGACAAAAGTTTAACTGATCAGTCATCTTCAGAAACAGATTCAGGCGGTGAAGCCTATATTGGACTGTTTGCTGAAAAGGAGGAAGATGAGTTCATGCAGCTAATGAACTGAATTTATGAGCATGAGGACATTCATTGCAAGGGACTGATGGCCTTATCTGAAGGAGATAAAATCCAGGATCAGCCTGGACCAAGTAAGGTACAAAATTGTTCTTCTAGTTCAATTTCTTGTACTGAGTCAGAATCAGATACATCTGCATCAAGTGATGTGGGTGGGTCTGAATCTAAAGGTGATATTCATCAGTTAATTGATGAATATAGAGACTTGTTGCAGGCCTTGAACAGAAGCAAATCCTTGGCCAAAAATCAGGCAAAGGAGATTGCTAGTCTTAAATTGGCTGCTTCTGATTCAGACAATTTGCTTGATCAGAAACTAAATAAAATAGCCAGGCTGAAGAACATTACTGTTATTCAGATGGGTACTATTACATTTAAGAATGATCAAATTAGGAATCTGGAGGTTAGACTTCAGAAGGAGAAGGATATTGTGGCTAGCTTTTCTAAACTCAAATCTATTTTACCCTTGATAGATGAGTTTGTATCTCATAAGGGTAAGGCTAGATTAGGATTTACAAAACCTACCTGGACTACTAGGTCTAAGTCTAAGGGCAAATCCCCAGCACTAAACAAAAAGCCTGTTGTAGATACTTCAGCCAGGGTTGTACCTAAATAAAGGTACAACAGGTTTGAGTGCTGGTGTTGTGGCAAGATAGGCCACTTTGCCATAGACTGTTGGCACAATTCAAGTGTCAAGGAAAGTAGCAAACTACCTGCTAAAAGAGCTACAGGTAGTTTTGTTAAAAGTCAAACTAACCTGCACCAAGGACCCAAGAATTATTTGGGTTCTAAGGTTAAGTAATATGTTTTGCAGGTGAGTCCAAGTGGCCATGCCCCTATATGGTACTTGGACAGTGGATGTTCCAGGCACATGACTAGAACTAGGGGATTGCTAAAGGATTATACATCTATCAAAGATGGGCCTAAAGTTACCTTTCATGGTTCAGAAAAAGGAATCATCAAAGGCTTTGGTAACATTTCCAGTAACCAAATTACAATTACTCAAGTGGCTTATGTAAAGGGTTTGAAACATAACCCCATTAGCATCAGTCAGCTGAGTGATTTAGGATATGACATCTCACTTGTCAAGGATGGTTGTCATATCAAAAGGTCAAGTGATCAAAAGATCATTCTGACAGGATATAGGAAGAGAAATGTCTATTGTCTAGACATTATGTGTGAGAACATTGTTTCTCCTATTTGTCTTGTAGCTGATGAGAAAGTCTCACATTGTGTTAAATGGCACAAGAGCCTGGCTCATCTTAACTATAAGACAATTGGCCAACTCTTTAGCAAAGATTTTGTGAGGAATGGTCCTCAGGTTAAGTGTATAAAGGTTGGGATATGCTCAGCTTGTCAAAAGGGCAAGCAGACCAAATCAACCTTTCATAGGCTTGATAACAAAGATTCTGTGAGGTGTTTATACCTCTTGCATATGGATCTTTTTGGTCCTATGCCAGTTCACAGCCTAGGTAGGAAGGTATACACATTTGTAGTAGTTGATGACTACTCAAGGTATTCCTGGGTGTTCTTCCTAAGGCAAAAATCTGAAACTCCAAGTATCTTGTATAGTTTTGTTAAACAAATTCAGAATGAATTGGACAGTACAGTGGTCAAAATCAGAAGTGACCATGGTACTGAATTTCAGTCTGAAAGTATGACAAAACTATGTGAAGAGTTTGGAATTTTTCAGGAATTTTTCAGGAATTTTCCTCACCAAGAACACCTCAGCAAAATGGTATTGCTGAAAGGAAAAATAGAATCTTGATAGAGGCTGGTAGAACCCTATTGAGTGACACTTCTCTCACAGAATATTTTTGGGCTGAAGCAGTTAATACTGCCTGTCATGTAGTCAATAGGGCTACTATCACCAAGAGCCACAAGAAGACCCCCTATGAGATTATGAAGGGCAGAAAACCAAATCTATCCTATTTCATGATCTTTGGTTGCAAGTGCTATATCTTTAATAATGGTAAGTCTTATCTAACCAAGTTTGCTGCCAAATCCCAAGAGGGGATCTTTTTTGGGTACAGCAATAATAGTAAGGCTTATATGGTCTACAACTTGATTACTCAAGTTGTAGAAGAGTCTGTTCATGTAGTTTTTCATGAAGCTAGACTCATTAACAGTGAATTGCCTAGAAGTGTTTGCAGCTCTACAGGTGTAACTGAGAGAATGGAGAAGCTTACCTTAATAGAAGGTTCTTCTTCAAGTCAGCAAGTGGAAGATGGTGGCTGCTATCCAGGGGGAGTACAAGATACACCAGAAGCTGAAGAAGACCAAGAGGTGCAGCTAAATGAAGAGAATGAAGGTATACAACCTAAAGACAGGCTACCTCCAACAAATAGGCATCTAAAGGATCATCCAGCCAATCAATTATTGAAGATCTCAGACAAGGGGTACAAACAAGGAGCAGGAATCTAAGTTCAGTTCTCTACTCCAGCTTTCTAACCCAAGTAGAGCCAAAGAAATTTGAAGAAGCAATCCTAGACCCTCATTGGATTGAGGCCATGCCAGAGGAGCTGAATCAGTTCAAAAGATGCAAGGTCTGGGAGCTAGTTCCTAAACCAAAGGACCACAACATTATTGGAACTAAGTGGATTTTTAGGAACAAGTTGGATGAGAATGGAATTATTATAAAGAATAAAGCTAGACTAGTTGCATAAGGATATAGGCAGGAAGTAGGTATTGATTTTGATCAAACCTTTGATCCAGTAGAAAGACTGGAAGCAATAAGGATGTTCCTTGCCTATGCAACATATCAAGGATTTAAGGTATATCAAATGGATGTTAAGTCAGCTTTTCTGAATGGAAACCTGAAGGAAGAAGTCTATATAGAACAACCATCAGGTTTTGTAGATTCTCTTAAACCTGATTATGTATATAGACTTAGGAAGGCTTTGTATGGGTCAAAACAAGCCCCTAGGGCTTGGTATGAAACCCTGTCTAGTTTCCTCATTGAGAACAAATTCTCAAGGGGGAAAATAGACAAGACTCTATTCCTTAGGGAATCCAGAGGCAAGATTATCTTAGTCCAAATATATGTAGATGACATCATATTTGGGTCTACAGAAAGTAATCTTTGCAGAGAGTTTGCAAAACTCATGCAAGGACAATTTGAAATGAGCAGTATGGGGGAACTTAAGTTCTTCTTGGGTCTTCAAGTTAGACAAACTGAAGATGGATTATCCATATGCCAGTCTATGTTCACCCTAGAGTTGATAAGGAAGTATGGTATGGAATCATCCACTACCATGAAAACTCCTATGGGGTGAACAATGTCTCTAAGCAAAGATGATGCAGGGAAACCTGTAGATGAAACATTGTATAGAGGGATAGTCGGCTCCCTACTATATTTGACTGCTATTAGACCAGATATCATGTATGATACATGTGTCTGTGCTAGGTACCAAGCTTGCCCTAAAGAATCTCATTTGACTACAGTCAAAAGAATTTTGAGATATCTTAAGGGCACACCTTATCTAGGCCTTTGGTACCCAAGGAATGGAGATTTTGAACTGACAGGTTATTCAGATGCAGATTTTGCAGGCTGCAAGGAAGATATGAAGAGTACCACAGGAACCTGTCAATTTCTAGGTGGAAGGCTGGTTTCATGGAGTAGCAAGAAGCAAACCAGTGTGGCTATCTCCACAGCAGAGTCAGAGTATGTGGCTGCAAGAAGTTGCTGTGCTCAACTTCTATGGATTCAACATCAGCTAGAAGATTATGGTATTCAAGTAAGTAGGACACCTTTATTTTGTGATTCTACTAGTGCCATTTCTATTGCAAATAATCCTGTCTCCCATAGTAGGACTAAGCACATAGAAATTAAATACCATTTTCTAAGAGAACATGTGGAAAAAGGAGATATTTCCCTAGAGTATGTTAAGACAGATAATCAGTTAGCTGATATGTTTACTAAGCCCTTAGATGAAACCAAATTCAATAAGTTTAAAATTGAATTAGGTATGATAAACTTAGAATAGTTTACAAAAAATTGGCTAAGTAAAATAGTGTCGACACACAGAGTTGTCTGTGTCGACACATAGAAGTGGTGTCGACATTTCAGAGAAATGGTGTCGACACATCTAGAAAGTCTGTGTCGACTCTTCAGAAAATTAGTGTCGACACTTGCAGTGTAGGTGTCGACACATCCAGGGTGGTGTCGACACTTAGGATTTACACAGAATTAGTCTAGTAGACTATCGACTAATTGTCGAGCTGAGATATATAAGTGTCGACATATATTCTGTCGACTATATTTGTGTCGACACATAGTTGTCGAGACATTATAAGTAAGTGTCGACACTTTTCAACATTGTCGACACATTTCAAGTATTTTGACGCGCCTTTTCACCTTCAATTTTAGAAAGGTATAAATAGGTTTTCCCCATTGTTTGTCGACATACTCACCAAAGTTTCAAGACCAAACTTGTGTGTCGACATCTCTCTTCTCTCAATTCAAAATTTCTTCAAACCCTAATGGCGCCCAAGCTAGAAGAGAACATTAATGAAGGATGTGAGCTCGTGCGTCATGCCTTTGATGACGCGGAACCAGAAATCAAAGGTGTGGTAACCCTAATTGCCGAGACAGGACTATAGTATCTTGTATCAAAACCAATCAAGATCTGGAAGAAGGAGGTCCTTGAATTCTTGAGTGCAGCTACTCTTGATGAATCAGGAATCAAGATTAAGTTCAGAGTTCATGGGACAAAAGTCAAGGTCACACAGAAAAGTCTAAGAAAGGTAGTTCAACTACCACGACCAAAAGAGGAAGAAGATGTATCTGCTTCTAAGACTGGAGAGGCATTGAAATGGTGTGGTTTAGATTCAAACCTGAAGATTGGATCAGTGTTCAACAGGAAAGGAATGAACATGCAGGGCAAGTTTTTATCTGAGATAGTTGGCAAGGTAATACTGAGCAAGCCAGGTGGGCATGATAGAATTTCAGCTCACATGTTCAGTCTGATGACAAGGATAATTTTCAAACTTAATACTGATTGGTCTGCAGTAATGTTTGATAAGATAAAAGAGAGCCTGAAGAAACCCAATCTGGGTAGAATTCTAAGTTTATACTTAGCTGGCAGTATTCCTGAAGTGATGAACCAAGCTGCAGGTTCAAAGATAAACCACATGAGGAGAATGGATGTAAGAATTTTCTCAAGGTGGGATAGAGTATTAACAAAGGAAATGCCAACTCCAGAAAAGGAAACACCTCAGAAGAAGAAGAAGACAGCCATTGTGGCTCAAGAATCCTCAAGTAGCTCAGAGGAGCAAGTGGTTTTCAGTTCTGATGATGGAGGAGATGACAACGCTAGACAATCACCAGCAAGACAAGGAGATGCTCAGAGACAGAGGGAGCTACCCTCAGCAAGCCCTATTCACCTGGATCCACTCCAGGGGGAGCCTCTACATGTGGATAAGCCAACTCAATTAGAGAGTGAAAGGGCTACCCAAATCATTCTAGAGGTAATCACTGAAGTTAATCAATTAAATTTTAATATTGAGGATGAAGTTATGACTGAATTACTACTTAATGTTGATCAGCAAACATAGTTACATAATCAACCACAAGATGTTGTCATGGAGGACACATCTGTTGCTGATAAAGAAGTATCAGTTGCTCCAAAAATAAGAGATTCTCCTGTACAACCTCAGCATGAGTTTACATTAGAATAGCTGTTCCCTGACTTATTACAAACTGACATTGAGGGAGAGAAAGCAGTTATTGAGGGGGAGTAGGTAGATCTTCAGGGGTAGCAGGTTAGGTCTCAAGAGGAGACAGCAAGAATAGAGCCTGAGGAGCAAAGAATTGCTGAGGAGCTACCAAGGACTGAGAAGGATTTACATCCTAGTCCTATGGATAGAGTAGATATTGCTAGCACTTCTGCTTCAGAGGATGAAGAGGCTGCTAGAGCCAAGAAAAGGAAGTTCCAAGTATTCAAGAGAAGAAGCCAGAACTACAAGAAAGCACTACAGACAATTGCTCCACAGCCTACCCCAACTACTGATTATAGTTCTCTGATGGTGGCATTGCAAATCAAGATGGATGAGCAAAGAACAGCTTTAGAAAAGTATATGGATGAAGGACATAAATCCCTGCAATTTGATCTAGCACAAGACATCAAATCTATCAGATTTGAAGTAAATCAAAACAAGAAGGAAATGACTGATTGTTTCCATAAAGGAGGCAATGTAGTGGTATATCTAGCAACTCATCAAGAGAACATTAAGAAATAGGTTGATGACATGGCAATAAAACAAGGATATGTCCTGGAGAATCAGCTTAGAATGAATGATAATCTAACTGCTTCTCATAATGCCATTGTCACAAAAATGAAGAATATATCTACTGCCCAGACTGTTGTAATTGCTACTGCCAAAGAGGCCTTTGAGAAGCACCTACAAGAGAGCCTAACAGCTGTTAAAACTGCCATTGAAGATTCTCAGAAGGCAATTACTGAAAACTCCAAAGGTTGAAACCTTTTTATAAGGATGGAGTTAACTATCTGAATGCTCAGATAAGATTTCAAAAGGATGCTCTTAGGGATCATATAGAAAGAGAAGTCATAAAGGGGGAGAGGGTGTTAGTCAAAGCAGGCTCTGATCATGCAAAGTGGATTTCAAACTCCATCAGAGCTACCCTTGGATATCCACCTTTATGTGATGATGATAATGTGGCAGAGTCTGGAATAAATCCTGCATACTTTGGAGGAGAGCAAGTTGAAGTGGCTCAAGTGATATATCCTCCTGCAGATTTTGACATGATACATCAGGAGGTACAGTCTACGTATAGTCCTCCTGAGGGTAATCAGAATATTTCCTTTAAGAAAGTAGTACAGCCTGTGCTAGAGGCAGTACTAAAAGAGAAAGAGGCTTTATTAAAGGAACAAGAGGCTCAATTATCTAAGAAAAGGGTCAGAGAGCAGGATGAATTAAGGCCAGATTTTGAACAATGGAGCCCCACATCCAGGAATATCATATTGACTGCTTGGAAGGCTGTTAAGGACAATATCCTGGATAGAGGCAAATGGTATTCTAACCAGGAGTGAAGAAAACATGAGAATAGGCAAGAGCCATAGTACAATATAGAAGGAAGGCTAAACTGGGAAAGCTACCTCCTAATGCACAGGAGCCTAGCAAGTATTTCCCTAAGCCTTATCACTATTTTGAAAGGCAGAAGATAAAGGTTGAAGAGCTGAAAAAGAACGATCTTAAAGGGAAGAAGCCTGTTGATGACAATGATGCTCCAGTTCAAGCAAAGATTCAATCTGGAAAGGGGATTGTTATCAAGGAGCCTGAGCAGCCATAGGATAGAAATTTTCTTAAGTTTACAATTTGTAATCATTTGCTTTTAACTCTATATGTAAACTTTTGATTAATGAAAATGTTTGAAGTTGTAGGAACAATGTTATATGTTCAATCTATTACATTATTGTTCTGAGATAATTGATTATACATGTTTTGTTTATACATGTTTAGTATTTACCCTGTCATTCAATATTGTTGTACATCATATAGAGTATTTGTTAAGTATGGTGTATATCATTGACTAAGGGTTATGACTTCTCCAAATAGGGGGAGATTGTTGGGTACATTGGAATATATGTACCAGATTTGAAGAACCCTCACCCTACTCAATGATATACATCAAGGTGTATTTGATGTGCTTTGAGTTTATGTGTGTAGGTTAAGTAATTGCAGGGAAAGCCTAAAAGTTTCTAAGTCCATGTGTCGACACCTAGAAGAAAAGTGTCGACACTTAAGAAGGCTAGTGTCGACACCCAGTGAAGCTGTGTCGACACTTGGAGTAATTGTGTCGACACTAGGAAGGCGGAGTCGACACCAGAATAAAAGTGTCGACACATACAGGTTGTGTCGACACACAGTGAAGAATTGTCAACATTATCTGTGTCGACACTTAGAGGTAGTGTCGACACCCAGAGAAACTTTGTCGACAGCAAAAGTGTCGACACTAGGAGGCTGTTTCGACACTCAGCAAACTTCAACAAAGTTCAAGTACATGTGTCGACACTAGGAGGCTGTGTCGACACTCAGCAAACTTCAACAAAGTTCAAGTACATGTGTCGATACTAAGAGGATGTGTCGACACTCAGCAAAGTTTCAACACAGAAGGGATGTGTCGACACAAAGGAGATGTGTCGACACTCAGCAAAGTTTCAACACAGAAGGCTTGTGTCGACACAAAGAAGATGTGTCGACACTTAACAAGTTTCAACACAAGAAGATGTGTCGACACAAAGGAGTTGTGTTGACACTTAGCAGAATTCAACTAACTATTAAAGAAGAAGGCTTGTGTCGACACACAGAATCAGTGTCGACACATTCAGAAGAAGCAGTGTCGAGAAGCTGTTACAACAACACAAGGAGTTGTGTCGACACCAACAAGGCGAGTGTTGACACTTAGTCTACTTGTGTCGACACTTAGTCTATTTGTGTCGACACATAAAGACTATCTGTCTTGACACTTTCAAACAGTGACAGAGATTTCAAGAAGTGACTGGATGACTTGACAGCTACCATTTCAACCGGTCAACTGCAACTGTCAGAGCTGTCAGAAGGTTGTTAGAAACCGGATCAGCCAGTTACCTTGGAGGAAGACTATTTAAAGACCTTAATCCTTCGACAGAAAGGGAGGAATTATAGAGGGGGATTACAGATTGACAATAATCAATCAAGAGATCTAACAACACAAAGAAGACCTTCTAAAGAAGATCTAAGAAGTTGGAGAGAGAGAGCTCCTTCTAAGAAGAGCAGCTGTTGAACCAGGCTGCAAAGTAAGATTCAGATTGAGATCTGAATCTCAAGACAGAAGTTGATTGAAGATCATCTTCAGGAGATACAACCCTACTGTGTTCTAATTCAAGAAGCTTTGAATAAAAGCCAAGGGAGGTTGATCTCTGCCTAGTTCTTCCAAGAACTTATCAAGAATCCAGTCAACTCATCTCTCTCTTTTAGAGTTGTGGTTATATACTTTGTAAACTTTATTTTCTGTAGGATCCTAAGGGATCAGAGCTGTAAGCCAATTTTATAAAGGCTGAGGTAGGGCTATTGTGCCTGAGTGTAGGAGATTCTATTATCTGAGTGTAGGCCTTGATTGAAGGCTGAGGTAGGGCTGTTTAGCCTGAGTGTAAGTCTTGGTGAAGACTAAGTGGTAGGGCTTTGTGCCTGAGCTGTAGGAGTCGGGTCACTCTGAGTTGTAGGAACCTGTTTGGGTTCTGAGTTGTAAGATCTGAGGATCTGAGGAGAAGTGGAGAAGTTAGACCGAATCTAGTACACTACTAGATAGGCGAAGGGGGAAAGTTGATGTACCCAGACCTTGGGGAACCACTATAAAATCTGTGTGTACTATGTGTGTGATTAATTCTGTGATTGCTGTGTTATCTGTGCTGAATTGCTGTAGAGAATTTCAAATACAGGTCTTATAATTTAGTGTTTCTGCCTTTAAAGTTAAAAAGATTAAGTTCACCTATTCACCCCCCCCCCCCCCTCTAGGTGATTAGGCACTAGTTCTTTCACTTCTCTTTCAAGAATCTCTGAGAAGACTTAGTGGATTATGTTTTAAAAAGCTCCGCCTGATTTGAATAGAATTTATGATCAAGGGAGGAGACTTTTCTTCAGGGTGTAGGCCTTCTTGTATGTTGTTCCTCTCCAGCAGATGTTTGAGACAAATATGTGTTTTCATGTCTCAAGGAGAGTCTGAAGCAGAATGAAAGTATATCTCTATCTCTGTGTGTCCAACTCCCTATCACTAGTGAAGCAGTAAACTCTTTTTATATGCAGACTGTCACGAAAGATTTCAATATTGGAAAATAAAACGATTCTGAAACGTCTGAATACCTTGAGAATTTATAACTACTATGGTAATTAATTAGATTTTAAACTCTATGATAAATATATTTTTAATGCTGCCTTAAATGACTATATTCGTTAGAATATTTAGCATTAAATATCAGAGTTTCAGTTGTTAGTTATTTTGAAATCATTCTGCCTTCTGTTGATAGGGAAACCGTCGGATTCGTCGAACACGGCAAGGCTTTCATCGAACTGAGCTTGGCCTTCGTCGAACTGATCTTCTACAAGCCGAGCTATCACTTTCCTTGAGATGAACTCTGTATTTGTTGAACTGAGCTCAGAGTTTGTCGAACTAAGCTCAGAGTTTGAGATCTGAGTTAATCGAGCGGAGTTCTGAGTTCGTCGAACTTAGTTCAGAGTTCGTCGAACTGCGCTTCTCTGGAATTCCTTCTGAAACAACTCTGGAAATAAAAGTATGACCCTAGTCTATACAAATTGGGTCATGATAAAAATCTTCATAGTAATCATAGCCCAAATCAGTAATAAGGAGTTCCAACACCAACACCTGCCATCAAACTCCCACTATCTGATTGGGTTGGTGGTAGCGCTCGGTGGTTGGTCGAAGGAAAAAACTTTGTTGATACTCACCTCCTGCTGTCAGACTCTCACCTAGCTGATAGGGCTGTTGGACCTTCGGTGGGCATCAAAAAAAAATCTTTGAAGCTGTGCGAACAGAAAAAGAGAGTCCGGAAATTGGAATTACTGAAATCTTTATAATCCATAAAGGTGTGTATTACATGTTATAGCCTCATTTTTATAGAATGGAGGAGATGAGATAGATTACAATTAAATAATGTGGGACTAAATAATTACATGTACAAGCGGTTTAACCTAAATACAAGCCGACCAAGATGTGTGGTTTGACGAATAGGCAAACCGCTCGGCAACCACCAGAGGGAGACAACAAGCCGCAACTAGAGACCGACAGGTCGCCCGGTCTCCAAGACCCCAGGGACAGATCGGAAGACTGCAAGGGAACCAATAGGAAGAGACCTACTACCAAACTGCTGGAGAGAAACCGACAAACCGCCCAGACTGCAATCCTCCAGAGTCAGACCGCCCGGACTGCAATCTGCAAGAGTCAGACCGCTCGGTCTCTATTCTGCAACACACCCCCTCAATTTGGAGCATATATGTCGATCATGCCCAGCTTGTAGCAAATGTGATGAAAAGTGGCGGATACCAGCTTGGTGAAAATATCAGGAAACTCTTTGTGTGAGGTAACAAACAGAGTACAAATTTGTTCCTTCAGAATATCTTCCCGAATAAAATGACGGTCAACTTCAATGTGCTTAGTTCTCTCGTGGAAGACCGAATTTTTAGAGATGTATATAGCGGCCTTGTTGTCACAAAACATAGGTAGAGGATGGTTATAGACCTCTCCTAAGTCAAGCATGAGAGCCCGTAACCACTTCAACTCACACGTGGTCGATGCCATACTTCACTATTCTGCTTCTGCGCAGTACCTAAAGACGACAGACTGTTTCTTGCTTTTCCAGCTCACAAGGTCCCTCCCCCACACAAAGGTGCAAAAACCTGATGTTGACTTGCGGTTTCCTTTGTCATAAGCATAGCTTGAATCGGAGTACGCTTCAACCCTCAAATGTCCATTCTTCTGAAAGAGAAGTCCTTTCCCAAGAGCTGATTTAACATACTCCAATATCCTCAGGGAAGACTGTAGATGACACTTCCTAGGAGCTTGCATGAACTAGCTAACCTTACCTATAACATAGGCAATATAGGGTCTGGTTACCGTGAGAAATATAAGTTTACCAACCAGACGTCTGTACCTCGTAACATCAGAAAGAATAGGAGAGTCATCCGTCCATGTTTATCTTCTCCAGTCGTCATGGGACATCGGGCAGGTTTATCCCTAGTCATCCCTGCCTCTTTTAACAAGTCAAGAGCGTACTTCCGTTGGGAGAGGACAAGTGAATCGGGCTTCCGAGAAATCACTTGTCGCCGAATCGTCGAGAATCACTGTCTGATTCTCGCCGGCTAATTCAGAGTGCAATCAAGTCAGATTCGACGAGAATCACGTTGTGATTCTCGACGGATCGACGAGAATCACTTTGTGATTCTCGACGGATCGTCGAGAATCACTTTGTGATTCTCGCCGAATCGTCGAGAATCACCCTTGATTCTCGACGATTCGACGAGAATCACAGGTGATTCTCGCCGATTTTTACTTGGGCAATTTTCGGGATCAAGCTGGACCGGATTCTACCGCTGGCACTATTTTGAACCGGATTTTGGGTTTTTACTTGTGGGACCCACAACGGTCATATTGAAGTTGTTATAAATACAGGCTTATTTTTGAACAGTAATACGACGGAATAAAATACACAGAAAGAAGCCGAGCGACGATCTAGACCTAAAATCGCGAAACTGCTCCGCCGCCGCCGCCGCCGCTCGCGCTAGTTGATCGCCGATGTTGATCGCGATTCTTCCTGATCCTCCGGCGACAGAAGCTTAGCCAAGCTTAGTGTCTCACGCGTCTATCCAGAGATCCCTTGTCTCTCGATTTGTTGATCGGGAAAAACTTCCCCGTCTGAATCGATCGAGACGATCGATCCTAGAGTGACCGTTGGTAGACCTAGATAGCTTCGCTACGAAGTTTGGATCTCTAAAGTACAGCAGCCGCACATCATCGTCGCCGCCGATCCCGTGAACCTAGCCGCCGCCCATCTTGCCGCCGCCGGTTCCGGGGAGATCCTCTCCAAGAGAGATCTAGGGTTGTGGACTCTTTGTGGACTTCAAGAACACGTCGTCAACAAAGAGGGACACCTTAGTCTCCAAACGTAGTTTGTATCTTTTGTACATTCTAGTTTTACTTTTGTTTTAAAGGAACGTAGGTTCCTAGTTGTAAGGGTTGGGTGCAACCCGTGTTGTGGGAGTGTTGACTCCTACGTGTGGAAGGGTTCCTTCTGATAGTGCAAGGATTGGATTTCAATCCTTTTGGTGAAGAGACTGAGTGGTCCCTTGTTGGGAGATAGGTCGAAGGGGGAAAGTGGATGTACCCAAATCGGGGAACCACTATAAATAGCTTGTGTACTCTTTGTGTTGTGTTGTTTTATTTTCATGTGCAGGTACAATTTACATTCCGCAAAAATGCCACACGTCACCTATTCCCCCCCCCCCCCATAGGTGAAGATAGTTGACACTAGGTGGACTTTCAAGTGGTATCAAAGCGAGGTTCCTCATCAAAAAGGTTAACACCTTGAGTTGAATCCTGCCGCTAGTGTCAAGAAGGAGGCAAACATCTACTATGGACGGGCTCAAGTTCACAGGCAAGATCCCAGTGTGCACCAGGCTCAACTTTCCTATCTTGAAGGAAAGGATCAGGTTCTACATGGAAGCAGTTGATCCTCATCTCTTCATGATCGTGGAGGAGGGACCTTATGTCCCCACTAAGGTCTCCACCATTGATCCTACCAAGAAAGTGCCGAAGAAACTTTCTGAAATGGACAAGGACGAGATGGTGCTAGTGGGACTTGACAAGAAGGCGCAGAACATTCTGGTCAGCGCAGTTGATGACTCAATGATGCAGAACTTCTGCAACTGCAGGACAGTACAGGAGATCTGGCATTGCCTGATCATCCTAATGGAGGGCACTGATGAAGTGAGGGATTATCGGAGATCCCTCCTGAACCAGAAATATGAGGCCTCCAGACAAGGGCCTAAGGAAGAGATCGGAGTCACCTATGAGAACTTCCTCAAGATTGTCAACGCCCTCAAAGGATACGGAAGAGTGTTCACTAATGGTGAACTCAATGATAAATTCCTTAGGTCCCTTACTAAGGAATGGGACACAAAGATCTGCGCCATCTGAGAGTTTGGCAGACTAGCTGAAACAGACCCGCAAATTCTGTTTGGGAAGCTGATGTCCTATGAGCTTCAGCTGAACACCGGGAAAGCAGAAGAAGAAGCAGAGAAGGCTGCAGCCAAAGAAAAGATGTGGCTCTAAAAGCCAGTCACTCCAGAAAAGGCAAGGGTGCGGTTTCATACCGTGCCAGGAAAAAGGATGAGGAGGAGGACTCCGAGCCATTCTCCTCCAGCTCATAACTGTCGGAGGAGGATTTCTCCCTCATCACCCGAGAGTTCAAGAAGTTCCTCAAGATGAGGAATCAAAGAAAGAGAGACGGCTCCTCCTCCAGGCATCAGAAGAAAAATTACTCTTCTGACAGGTATGCTTCTAAACCGAACAAACATCGCTCCTCTGACATTATTTGCTTTGGATGCAATAAGCCAGGACACGTCGTGGCCGACTGCTATCAAGGCAAGAGAGAAAAAGAGAAAGGTGAGGAGAACAAATCCTCTAGAGATAAGAAGAAAGAGCGGAGCTACATCGCCAAAAGGCCAAAGACAATGAGTGAGTCTGATTCCTCAGACTCCAGTGATGATGAGGAAGCCTACTTCGGGCTGGTGGGTCGCTCCGACTCAGAAGGAGAATGCCCCCCATTTACTGGGAAGGTAAAAGCTCACACCCCTCTCTCCGACTCTGAATCTGATCCTGAGTCTCAGGATGATGAACCTGAAGATAGCCTTTCGGCCCGTGAAGCGGAGCTCCTCGAGAAGTATGAGCTTCTGCTCAACACTTTCGAGGAGTACCGTAAGAGACTGAAGGCTGAGAAAAAGGAAGTGAAATTCCTTAAGGGTGAGAGTGTCTCCCTAAGGTAAGAAATCACCAGTTTGATTTCTCTCCGACAGGAGCATCTTGACCTGACTTCAAAGAATTCAGAGTCTCTCAAGCTCCTTGATCTTAAGCAGGAGGAAGTCGACAAGTTGGAAGAACAACTTGCGGCAGAAAGGAAGATCATCAAGAGCTTCTCTATGCCAAAAACAGTTCTTCCAGTTGTTGATACCTTCTCTGCTCAGGCCAAAGGAGCTGGCTTGGGGCATGTAGGGGTATCTGGTTCCTCATCCAGGAGAAACAGGAACCAGAGGAAGAATAAGGCCGCCAAGAAGGCCTCTGCTGCTGAAAAGGGAAAGGCTCCGCTCAGTCCTGTTGCGTTCAGAAAGCCTGGCTTGCCTTGCAACCAACATGACTTTGAATCAACCTTTGGTCATCATTTCCGGCCCTCGGTTGCAAAGACAAAGAGCCGATATGATGGTTGGACCTTTCCCCGGAACTTCGGTGAGAGTGCCTTCAAGGCACCTTATGAGGAAATCCGCATGGGAAATTATGGTCAATTCTCTAGCGGCCATAATGGAAAGCAGGCACCAAAAGCCAAGCCTGTTATACAGAAGGTGAAGAAGTCTTGTGACTGCAATCACTGTGAGGCCCCCACCTCCAGATCCAAAGCCCCGGCTGTACCCACCGTTCCTAGGGTAAGGCAGGAGCCTATGAAGAGGTACAACAGATTCGACTGTTGGTGTTGTGGCAAAGTCGGTCACTTTTCTGTGGATTGTTGGTTTAATCCAAGGTATTACGAGACTCCCTATGTTAGCAATGCGAGGCCGACCACTCGTAGGGTTAACCAACCGAGGGGGAGTATGCTAACCAGGAATCTAGGACCCAAGTTCGATTGGGTTCCTAAGGGAAATTAATTTTGTTTTGCAGGAATGTCAAAAGGCCATCAAAACGCCGATCTGGTATTTGGACAGTGGATGCTCCCGGCATATGACTGGGACAAGAAGCCTGCTGCGTGATTACACTCCAGTCGAGAATGGACCCAAAGTCTTCTTTGGAGGGTCAGATCGAGGAGTCACCAGAGGTTACGGTATGATTTTCAACGGTATAATCTCTATCACCGACGTGGCTTATGTTGAAGGGTTAAACCATAACCTGATCAGTGTAAGTCAGTTATGTGATAAAGGTTATGACGTTAAGTTCTGCAAGGATAAATGTCTGATAATTTCACGTACCTCTTCTGAGACGGTATTATCAGGCATTAGGAGCAGAAATATCTTCTGCTTAGATTTTCTCAGTTTAGATTCATCTACCCCCGTATGCCTTGTGGCAACATGCAGTGCATCTCTTTGTGAACAATGGCACAAGAGATTGGCACATATTAATTTCAAAACAATTAGTATGTTGTTTTCTAAAAACTTAGTAAGGGATGCTCCCAGTATCAAGTGCATCAAAGATAGCCCCTGTCCTGCATGCCAGATGGGCAAACAGACTCGGGCTACCTTTAAGAGCATTGCAGACAAAGACTCTTCCCGGTGTCTTTATCTTCTACATATGGACTTGTTTGGTCCAATGCAAGTTTATAGCTTGGGAGGCAAGTCCTATACGCTAGTGATAGTTGATGATCATTCTCGGTTTACATGGGTGTTCTTCTTAAAACGAAAGTCAGATACGTTTGACATCTTCACTAGCTTTGTCAAGCAGGTTCATAACGAATTTAACTGCTCAGTGGTCAAAATCAGAAGTGACCATGGAACAGAATTCGAATCTTGTGCAATGATAGAGTTTTGTGAAGAACAAGGTATCTTTCATGAGTTTTCCTCCCTGCTCACTCCTCAGCAAAATGGAGTTGCAGAGAGCAGAAATAGAACTCTCATTGAAGCTTGCACGACAATGTTGACAGACGCTTCTCTCCCAGAATACTTCTGGGTAGAGGCGGTCAATACAGCTTGTCATGTACAAAACCGAGCATTGATCAACAAGCATCATCGTAAGACGCCCTACGAGCTACTGAAAGGCAGGAAACCAACCATGTCCTACTTGAGGATCTTTGGTTGCAAATGCTATGTACTGAATAATGGGAAGTACCCGCGTACTAAATTTGGTGAAAAATGCTTCGAAGGCATATTCATGGGCTATAGTTCCCACAGTCGGGCATATAGGGTCTTCAATAAGAAAACCCTAGTGGTAGAAGAATCAATAAATGTTGTATTTGATGAAGGAAGTTTGCTTAACAGCAATTCTTCCAGTGGTTTTCTTGAAGATGCAGGTGCACGACTTGAACAGCTGGATCTCGATGAGACCGCTAAAGATGAAACTCCTAAGTACGTCAAAGTTTCCACCTCCACGTCATCTGGGAATGTTGAAGATCAAAATGGAACAAATCTCTTAGAAGAAGGAGAAGCCCAAGAAGTAGTCGAAGCTCCAAACGCCAGATTTTTTGCTCCGGCACGTGAGGGATCATCCTAGAGATCAGATCATCGTAGATCCTCGTGTTGGTGTCAGAACACGAAGAGGTACTATTAACGAAGTTTTGCATCTTAGCTTCCTGTCACAGGTTGAGCCAAAGAAGTTAGACGAGGCGAACAAAGACGCGGCATGGATTTTGGCCATGCAAGATGAACTACATCAATTCGAACGATGCAACGTGTGGACGCTAGTTCCCAGACCACACAAGCAGAATGTGATTGGCACCAAGTGGATCTTCAGAAACAAACTGGATGAACATGGTGTCATCGTAAAGAACAAGGCCATGCTGGTGGCTCAAGGTTACAGACAGGAGGAGGGGATTGACTTCGACCAGACCTTCGCACCAGTGGCAAGGCTCGAGGCAATCAGACTGTTCCTGGCGTATTCTTCGCACAAAGGATTCATAGTCTATCAAATGGATGTGAAATCAGCTTTCTTGAACGGAGACCTGAAGGAGGAAGTATACGTCGCTCAACCCCCAGGTTTTGTCAATCCTACTTATCCAATCATGTATATTTTCTTAATAAAGCTTTATATGGGTTAAAACAAGCTCCACGAGCTTGGTATGAGACTTTATCTAGTTTTCTTCTTGAGAACAAGTTCTCTAGAGGTAAAATAGATAAGACAATGTTTCTCAGGGAAGTCAAAGGCAAGATTTTGCTGGTGCAAATCTATGTCGATGACATAATATTCGGCTCAACGGACAACAATCTTTGCAAAACGTTTTCCAAACTTATGCAAGGAAAGTTTGAAATGAGCAGTATGGGAGAGCTAAAGTATTTCTTGGGACTTCAAGTGAAACAGTCTGAGGATGGAATCTTCATCTCTCAGGCGAAGTTCACAAATGAAATCCTCAAGAAATTCGGCATGGAGAGTGCAACCTCTATGAGGACTCCAATGGGATCCACTATGTCTCTGAATAAGGATGAGAAAGGTAAACCTTTCGATGAAACCAAATACAGAAGCATCATTGGATCCTTGCTCTACCTTACTGCCAGTAGACAGGATATTATGTTCTCCACATGTGTCTGTGCCAGATATCAGGTGAACACTAAGGAATCTCACTATATCGCTGCAAAGCGAATTCTAAGATACCTTAAAGGCACTCCCAATCTTGGCCTGTGGTACCCGAGAAACAATGATGTCGATCTAATAGGTTTTTCAGATGCTGATTTTGCAGGGAGTAGGGATGACAGGAAAAGCACCTCCTGGACGTGTCAATTCCTCGGACGAAGGCTTATTTCATGGAATAGCAAGAAACAGAATTGTGTTGCAACCTCCACAGCAGAGTCTGAGTACATCTCGGCAGGCAGCTGTTGCGCACAACTCCTATGGATCAGAAACCAGTTAGCCGACTACGACCTTCAGTTCACGGAAGTTCCAATGTACTGCGACTCCTCCAGTGCAATTGCAATTGCCAACAATCCGGTATCGCACAGCAGAACGAAGCATATTGAAGTGCGATACCACTTCATTCGGGAGCACGTGGAGAACAAGGACATCTCTCTCTGTTATGTCCCCACGGACAAGCAGATTGCAGACATATTCACAAAGCCCTTAGACGAGGCCAAGTTCAGTCTTTTCAAAACTGAATTGGGGATGCTAAATTATGAGGAATGAAGACTACAGAAGCTCCAGGATCATGCATCTAGGGGGAGCCTCTGCCAGGAACTCCATTGTGAGCACAGGTGCAAGAACTGAGGGGGAGCAAGGGGTCAAATGCTACAGACCCAGATTTGTAGAAGCCGAAAAGGGGGAGATTACCCTCTCGGCTAAGGCTAAGGTGGCTCCAAGTTTGCTCTCAAGAAATTGGTATTGGTAATGAATATCTCTCTCAACTAAATTTCAAGATTATGATTTTCATTCCCATACGCTTTATTCACCTTAGCTTGTAGGGTTTAGGCTTCTTCAAATAGGGGGAGATTGTTGGGTATTGTATCCACAATGTACCTGATTTGAAGAAGCCCCTGAACAAGCTAAGGTAAATAGGCAATGTTTTTGACAAAATATTTCAAGTTGTGCTTGCAGTTATTCCTCGCTAAGCGCACACCAATATCAGGGTGCAGTAGGTCAATATACACGGGTCTGCACGACGTAATCCCTCGTTGAGCAGATCAGTGTGTTGGCCTACATGTACTCTCTCTATTGGAGTGCACTTACTTTCAAGTACAGGGTTGTGTTTATGCAAGAGCAGACAAGGAGCAAGGATGAGTCAAAGAGCAGCTCAGAGGCATAAGATGAAAAATCATCTAAGTAAGAATCGACGAGAATCACCAAGTGATTCTCGCCGATTCGGCGAGAATCACTAGTGATTCTCGCCGAATCGTCGAGAATCACTGGCTAATTCTCGCCGGCTTCTTCTTCTCGTCGCAAAATACATGGAGAAGAAGAACTTGCTGAACACACAAAATCTCTCTAGTCTTCTTCCTACATCAGGCTTCAACAATCTACGAGAAGAATCAACGTTGTGATTCGACGAGAATCACGTTGTGATTCTCGACGATCGACGAGAATCACTTTGTGATTCTCGATGGATCGTCGAGAATCACTTTGTGATTCTCGCCGAATCGTCGAGAATCACCCTTGATTCTCGACGATTCGACGAGAATCGCAAGTGATTCTCGCCGATTTTTACTTGGGCAATTTTCGGGATCAAGCTGGACCGGATTCTGCCGCTGGCACTATTTTGAACCGGATTTTGGGTTTCTACTTGTGGGACCCACAACGGTCATATTGAAGTTGTCTACAGTATAAATACAGGCTTATTTTTGAACAGTAATACGACGGAATAAAATACATAGAAAGAAGCCGAGCGACGATCTAGACCTAAAATCGCGAAACTGCTCTGCCGCCGCCGTCGCCGCTCGCGCTAGTTGATCGCCGTTGTTGATCGCGATTCTTCCTGATCCTCCGGCGACAGAAGCTTAGCCAAGCTTAGTGTCTCACGCGTCTATCCAGAGATCCCTTGTCTCTCGATTTGTTGATCGGGAAAAACTTCCCCGTCCGAATCGATCGAGACGATCGATCCTAGAGTGACCGTTGGTAGACCTAGCTAGCTTCGCTACGAAGTTTGGATCTCTAAAGTACAGCAGCCGCACATCGTCGTCGCCGCCGATCCCGTGAACCTAGCCGCTGCCCATCTTGTCGCCGTCGGTTCTGGGGAGATCCTCTCCAAGAGAGATCTAGGGTTGTGGACTCTTTGTGGACTTCAAGAACACGTCGTCAACAAAGAGGGACACCTTAGTCTCCAAACGTAGTTTGTATCTTTTGTACATTCTAGTTTTACTTTTGTTGTAAAGGAACGTAGGTTCCTAGTTGTAAGGTTTGGGTGCAACCCGTGTTGTGGGAGTGTTGACTCCTACGTGTGGAAGGGTTCCTTCCGATAGTGCAAGGATTGGATTTCAATCCTGTTGGTGAAGAGACCGAGTCGTCCCTTGTTGGGAAATAGGTCGAAGGGGGAAAGTGGATGTACCCAAATCGGGGAACCACTATAAATAGCTTGTGTACTCTTTTGTGCTGTGCTGTTTTATTTTCATGTGCAGGTACAATTTACATTCCGCAAAAACGCCACACGTCACCTATTCCCCCCCCCCCCCCATAGGTGAAGATAGTTGACACTAGGTGGACTTTCAACCATGTGTTGTCGAAGATGCTTATTTGTCGAGATTATCCCAGCATGGTCATCTCCAGTGAGAAGAATATCATCCACTTATACCGCAAGCACCACTAGACCCAAAGAGGTTTTACGAGTAAATATGGAGTGGTTAGCAGAACTTCTCGTAAAACCCACGGCCGCCATAATCCCGCTAAACTTGTCAAACCAAGCCAGTGGACTTTGCTTTAGGCTATAGATAGCCTTCCTGAGCCGGCAAACTTGTGTTTCCTCCTGAGCAACATACACTGGAGGTTGCTGCATGTAGACATCTTCCTGAAGATCCCCATAAAGAAAGTCATTTTTGACATCCATCTGTGAAATGGGTCAATCCTTGTTGACATACTGATGAGTCCACATTTTACACTGATTTTTGGACTCATCTGTGCTAGTTTTATCTCCTTAGCACTACACTTGAGAGCCTTTATTGCTTATTTGTGTTTATGTACCTATTTCACGATTAAGTGCACTGTAGGCCCGCTTCTGTGTGTTTTCTGTGTTTCCATTTAGTTGTTATTCTTTAGCCCTATCTCGGGGATGTGGTGTGCACGTTCTGGTGGCCTTTCTGCCCCTTCTGCTGGTACAGTGGTCGTGTACGTGCTCCGGAACTGCTCGGGAGACTCCGACGATGCAGGAATACTGCGCACGACCACTGGACTTACTGCGCACGACAACTGGTCGTGCGCCACTATTCGTGTGCATTACACCCCCTTTTTCATAACCCTGTCTCGGTAATCGCACGAGCACTGGCCATAGTGCGCACGACCACTGGTCGTGCGCCACTGCTCGTGCGCTTATATGTTGATGCTTCTTGTCCAGGTTGCAGGTTTATTTGGAAAAGCCGCACAATCATCGACCTACAGTGCGCACGACCACTGGTCGTGCGCCACTAATCGTGCACACTGCTTCTGCTGCCTCCGTATATAAGGTCCCTGCTCCGCGTTTTAGGTCAACGCCTGTCATTTTGCTGCAATCGGAGAGTGCGCGGGAATCGCCTTTTCACTTCTCCAGCTGCTCCATCACTTCCACCTTCGTCGGGAAGCCATTTCCAACTACTCCGAAGCTTTTCAACACTCCGGCGAAGCCCTCGGCCATTGATGACTTCAACTTCAAGCTTTCCTGCAGAGTTGGTGAAGTAGATAACCTAGAGAACGGACTTAAAGGCCTTCGAGGTGACAGATCGTTGGTACCGGAAGCCTCCTTGGACTGAGCCCGGAAGCGGATTGACAACTCGCTACTCCGGCCACGACCCGCGGTGGATCTTCATTCTCTTTTGGTTTACTCCTCTTCCCCTTCCTCTGTGTTATGAATGTTTTGAGCAGTTTAATGAACATTTCCATCCCTGAACATCAAGTTTACTTTATAGATAATGGAATGTTAGTCTCTTCTTATGCTTGTGAGTTCTGTCTGTGAATGCGCCTCGCTCACCACCCCACATCCACTTCATTCCCGTGCCTTGTCTGATTGCAATCCACACAAGAACGCTGCAATCCATTAGCTTCCCTTCCACTCGCCCAACTGAAGTTCGGCATAGCGGGCGACAAACCCACTTCACCTTGCGAAGCGGTGCCTTCGACCCGCATAGCTTTTACTAGTTCAGTAGATCAAACATCCACAATCTCCCTAGTCCGCTATTTTCTTTTTGTTCTATTTTTAACTCTCATAACGATATTCTCGGTACTGTTGCCGTTCTACGCTAATTGCATTCCTCAAGAGACCGACACTTGGGGATTTATTCCCAAAACTTTATTACTTGTGCGACCGGTGCACTTGCCGTATTACACGCATCAAGTTTTTGGCGCCGTTGCCGGGGAATGCAACTGTAGAGCGACTTCGGATGACTTCCAATATTGTTATAAGAGTTAGTATTGTTTTGTTTTGACTGCTGTTTCTTCTAGTGGGTAGTGTTTGCCACAGTGAATGCAAGGCCGAGCTACAAGAGATTTTGTCACCTACGACCCAGAGATCGAGCGTACTCTCTTAGCACGAAGACGCGCCGCAGCCATCATTTTTGCCCCAATGGGAGACCAGCTGAATATTGATGCACGCAACCGAGTTGGAGGGATACCTCATGACGACGAAAATGAAGTGAATCCTCCCCAGGTCCGCACCATGAGGATTATACTACACCCACTGTTGGGAGTATATACCCCGGTTTCGGACCTTCTATCACCAAATCCTCAGTTTGAGATTAAACCAGCTATTCTGAATATTATTCGGAACAACGCTCAGTTCTCCGGAATGGCCACTGAAGACGCCCATCTTCACCTTACAGAATTCTCCGAAATCTGCGCCACGTTCCGCTACGCTGGAATCCCAGATGAAACATTCAAGCTCCGCCTCTTCCCTTTTTCATTAAGGGACAAAGCCAAGACATGGCTCCACTCCCTTCCACCTGGAACAGCCCCCACCTGGGAGGCTTTGACTACAAAATTTCTAGCTAAGTTCCATCCGGTGGATCGGATCGTGAGCATGAGGCGCGCAATAGCCAACTTCCGCCAAGCCGATCAAGAAAGTTTAGCCGAAGTTTGGGAGCGTTTTAATGAGCTACTGAGGAAGTGCCCTAATCATGGATTCCAAACGTGGAATCTCGTCAAACGTTTCTACTTTGGTATTGATCCCCACCACTGAGCCATGATCGATGCTGCCTCCGGAGGAACAATCATGAATCTTGCTCAGATGATGCTCTGAAAGTCTTACAAGACACCGCAACCCACAGTGCGTACTGGACCGCTGGAAGAAACATCCCACGAAGCACTAGTGGAGTGTTTGCCTTGGATATCCCCAAGCCTGCTCCTGCCACCCCAGTGATGGCAATCTCATGTCAAGGGTGCGAAAGCACTGATCATCACAGCTTCGAATGCTCAGGAGTTGAGGTACAAGACGAATCTTTGTTTTTGAATGAATCCGTTAATTTTGTTGCCAATCAAATCAGGGGAGTGACTTACTGGAATACTTACAACCCGGGGGTGAGAAATCACCCCAACTTTTCTTGGAATCCTAACACATCTGGCCAAAGATGGCAACCGGGGCAGCATCAAAACGATGTGTATGCTTCCGGTAGCCAACCGCGGCCGCCTCAACCGAATTATTCCCAAGGGCCCCCCATCGTTAAGAAAATTCTTTGGAAGAGATGTTCGAGAAGTTTGTTGAGATTTCCCAGACCAACATGACAAATCAGGCCGCCTCGATGCGCAAACTGGAGGCACAATTGGGCCAATTGGCTCAAGTGGTTTCCGAGCGCGGCCGAGCTTGACCGCCCAAGGCACCTTACCGAGCACACTGAAAAGAACCCCCATGAACAGGAAAGCGCCTTGGGGAGGACACTTCGAGAAACCGCAACGAACTTGTCATTAATTGTAAAATCAATAACATCGACACCCCAGCATTATGCGATTCCAGGGCATCCAGCAACATACTCACTTTGCAAGATGCTGCAAAGATGCAGTTACAAGTTGACATTGAAAATCGGAAATCGCTTATCTTAGCAAATGGCAATCTGGTTGACACGGAGGGCGGTGTGCGGGACGTTGAAATCGAGGTTAACGACACCAGTATCACCACTGACTTTCAGGTTTTGGGACCACAGGACAATAACTCCATTCCTATATAGTAGGAGTTCCATTCCTAACGGCCAGTGGCGCATCCCTCGACTTTTCCAAAGGCCGTGTCACTTGGCCAAACGAAGAGTCCACCCTCGATAAAACATCCATACATTTTTCTTCCATCCCAAATAACATTTCTCTGAGTGTCATATATGTCAAGCTGGATTCAGGTCTCCCGCATTAGAAGCACATCTGGAGGAGACGCCAAAGAACGGACTTCCTCCGGAAGTCGATGAGAAGCAGGAGCTACGGGTCCACGAAGGGATCAATTGCACCAAAGCCACGACTGCCTTTCTACTGCCAGCCAACTCTGTTGTTGAGCATGGCGAACTAAGATTTATTCAGGAGAAATCCCTGGACAATAATTTGTATAATTCTGTTAAACGATCTGTAACTTGGGCAGATCTGGTTGCCGTTACGGTGCCGGATAGGCCGTCGCCAACCACGACCCAAGGAAACCCCACAGCCTACCTTCATTGGAAGTCTCCCACGGTGGAGAAACTGAAGGAGGCCAAGCGTTTACGCGAAGAGCGCTACGCTGCCTTCCGGTGCGCGAAAGAGTGCACTCGCAGTAATAGGACAATGCCTACCCCGAATGCAAAAAGACACTCTGCTGTTCTTCTCTGTCGCATCCCACCAGAGAGACTTACCATAATCTACGTATAGTTGATTGTGCCATCCTCTTTATTGCTACTTGTTGAATGCTGGTTGCTCTATTTTTTAATTTTGTTTCCTTTTGCTACTACTGCCAAGAACTCTCTATTTGAACTGCTAATACAGGTATTTGGTCCACCTTAAGGACGGTAAATAAAAGGGCTTTCGGGAGACAACCCAAGTTGGACCGTTCGGTCCTATGCTGTGTTTGAGTTCGGTTTATTTTTTCATATATATATATATATATATATATATATATATATATATATATATATATATATATATATATATATATGTGTCCAAGCTTTTGTTTGGCTTGCATCCTTTGATCGCAGGTGCAGAAATATTTGAGGCGCGGCAACTTGGTCGCACTTGGACATCTCATTGCCCGACTGGTATGCTCAATTTTGAGCATAGGTACTTCCTACCCTAGCTATTTCTCCTCTTTGGAATGCTTATTTTACTCGTTGTCAACTTTAAGTCTGGGGGGGGGAGTCTGCCTGTGGTCACTACACCGCACTTTCTGTTGCATTCCAGTTTCTTATTTACTTATTTCTTGTTTTTTTGTTGCACACACTGAATCACCCACACGAGTGCGCTCTTACCCACGCGCACAACCCGAGTTAAATTTATTGCTTTTGTGTAAACTTTAAAATAGTGGTACTGGCTTAGTATTTCAGGATTGAGTTGTTCGAAACTCATGCAGTGCTCCTAATCGAATACTCATGGTTTGTGTAGAGTTAGGATAGAACTAATTTTTCTTTATGCTCGTACAATTATTCTTTTCTGCACACGTAAATATTGTTTGTACTGCTCAAACTCTGAATCTGGGATAATCAAACAATAGTGTAGGAATGTGTGTAGCCGCCACTAGACTCGTATTGCTCGAGTCGGGGGAAGGATCATCTTTCTCGGTGGCTAAGAACTTGCCCTAAGCTACTCTCGAAGCATTGGTGGACGGTTTGTTAAGCGTGAGCATGACGTAGGCCTTCTTTTTGGCTAGTTTGAGCCTTGTTGAGCCATTCCTACCTGTTAACCATTGCATGCCAAATTTGTGCCTACCCTTCCTTTGATCCAGCTCCACTCACTTTCACCAAGGCCTGAAGCTAAACCCACATTCGCAATCAAATGCTTGAGCTGATTTGTATTTACTGTTTTGCCGAGGTGTGATTAGTGGACATTGTTTTTGGGGGTGCTGATTTTATTCCCGTTTTGATTGCTTCGTTTGGGGATTGCTAGCGCAGAAAAGAAAACAACAGTTTACGAAATAAAAAGCTGATTCGCGCAAAAATAAGAATAAAACAATATATATATTAAAGAATTGCTTTGAGATCTCGATCCCCATTCTCTTTATTGAATTTGGTCGGGTTCAGCCGTGTTCACACCCACCCGGATTTCAAGCTAAGTCTGGGGGCGTGTGCCCCATTCTTTTCTAAGTGGCTGTTTTGGTTTGGGTTGTTTTCGCTCGCTTTGTTTGCATAGAGCCTTCATGTTTATCTTTGACCACCAAGCCGTAACCTAAGCCCCATTTCCTCCTACAAGTCCTACTGATTCACGCTTGAGTCTAACCCGCGCCGTGGAGAGAGTGTGAACGTGCAAGCGTATGGTCCCCGACATTGGTGATTCCTTTGGAGGTGACCCTGAGTCCCGAACTTTGGCAATGCTCACCTTAGTGGCCTGCCTACTTTCTTCCTGCACATGATCGCACGATTCTCCAGAATTCTAATTTTGAGCAGTTACAATATTTATTTACGTATGTCGAATAGTTTAAACTACGTTGTATAATTAAAAAGTTTTTCTATTATATCTTCTATACTCATGATATATTTGATTTCTCGTCTTACTTATTTTGAAATTTCTGAGCCAGTTAGCTATCTTCGAGTCCATGGAGTGATGATTTGCTCGGGACATGCAAATGGTTAAGTCTGGGGGTGTGATGAGTCCACATTTTACACTGATTTTGGACTCATCTGTGCTAGTTTTATCGCCTTAGCACTACACTTGAGAGCCTTTATTGCTTATTTGTGTTTTTGTACCTATTTCACGATTAAGTGCACTGTAGGCCCGCTTCTGTGTGCTTTCTATGTTTCCATTTAATTGTTATTCTTTAGCCCTATCTCGGGGATGTGGTGTGCACGTTCTGGTGGCCTTTCTGCCCCTTCTGCTGGTACAGTGGTCGTGTACGTGCTCTGGAACTGCTCGGGAGACTCCGACGATGCAGGAATACTGCGCACGACCACTGGACTTACTTCGCACGACCACTGGTCGTGCGCCACTGCACTTCGTGCACATTACACCCCCTTTTTCATAAGCCTGTCTCGGTAATCGCACGAGCACTGGCCATAGTGCGCATGATCACTGGTCGTGCGCCACTGCTCGTGCGCTTATATGCTGATGCTTCTTGTCTAGGTTGCAGGTTTATTTGGAAAAGCCGCACGATCATCGATCTACAGTGCGCACGACCACTGGTCGTGCGCCACTGATCATGTGCACTGCTTCTGCTGCCTCCGTATATAAGGCCCTGCTCCGCGTTTTAGGTCAACGCCTGTCATTTTGCTGCGATCGGAGAGTGCACGGGAATCGCCTTTTCACTTCTCCAGCTGCTCCATCACTTCCACCTTTGTCAGGAAGCCATTTCCAACTACTCCGAAGCTTTTCAATACTCCGGCGAAGCCCTCGGCCATTGATGACTTCAACTCCAAGCTTTCCTACAGAGTTGGTGAAGTAGATAACCTAGAGAACAGACTTAAAGGCCTTCGAGGTGACAGATTGTTGGTACCGGAAGCCTCCTTGGACTGAGCCCGGAAGCGGATTGACAACTCGCTACTCCGGCCACGACCCGCGGTGGATCTTCATTCTCTTTTGGTTTACTCCTCTTCCCCTTCCTCTGTGCTATGAATGTTTTGAGCAGTGTAACGAACATTTCCATCCCTGAACATCAAGTTTACTTTATATATAATGGAATGTTAGTCTCTTCTTATGCTTGTGAGTTCTGTCTGTGAATGCGCCTCACTCACCCCACATCCACTTCATTCCTGTGCCTTGTCCGATTGTAATCCACACAAGAACGCTGAAATCCATTAGCTTCCCTTCCACTCGCCCAACTGAAGTTCGGCATAGCGGCCGACAAACCCACTTCACCTTGCGAAGCGGTGCCTTCGACCCGCATAGATTTTACTAGTTCAGCAGATCAAACATCCACAATCTCCCTAGTCCGCTATTTTCTTTTTGTTTTATTTTTAACTCTCATAACGATATTCTCGGTACTGTTGCCGTTCTACGCTAATTGCATTCCTCAAGAGACCGACACTTGGGGATTTATTCCCAAAACTTTATTACTTGTGCGACCGTGCGCTTGTCGTATTACACGCATCACATACACAGAGAGAAGGACCCTGACAGTGCTGAGACGAGTAACTGAAGAGAAAGTGTCAAAGTAGTCAACTCCATAAGTCTACGTAAAGCCCTTGGCAACAAGCCGATTCTTGTAACGGTCCACACTGCGATCTAGGCGGAACTTCACCATAAAGACCCAGCGACAGCCAACAACAATTGTGCCGAAAGGAGGAGGAATTAGGGTTCAGGTACCCGTTCAGTGAGAGTAACAATCTCTTCATCCATGGTAACCTTCCAATGTGGAATAGTAAGGGCCTCCTGATAGGAATAGGGGGTTGAAGTGGAAGAGATAGCCAGTGCAAACTTCCTACAAGAAGGGGTTAGACGATCATATGAAACAACATCAGTAAGCATGTGCTTGGTACATGCCCAAACACCTTTACAAAGGGCAATGTGGAGGTCCAGGTCAGCAGGTTACTCAGTATCCGGAGCATCCATGATGTAGAGAGCTGGCCCGAGAGGAGAGAGCGACGGCGACGAAGAGGAGGCAAATTGCGGAGGCGAAGATGGAGGAGAAGACGATGGAGACGGTGGAGGAGGAAATACCTCGGTAGGAGTGGATGGGCTGGAGGGAAGAGGAGGAAAACTGGAAGCCATAGGGAGAGGAGAGAAGTTTCCAAAGAAATATGGAGCATTCTCGAAGAAGTTAACTTCCGCGGAGATGATCTACTTGCGAAGAATGGGGTCAAAACAACAATAGCCTTTCTGCGTGATAGAGTAGCCCAGAAAGACACATTTGGTGGAGCGAGGGGAGAGTTTGTTGCGGGAGGAGGAGGGAGCATGCACAAAGGTTGTGCACCCAAAGATATGTAGAGGGAGATAAAAGGGGTCCTTGCTCTGATGGAGAATGGAGAAAGGGGTTTGACTATGGAGAACGGTGGAGGTAATGTGATTGATGAGATAGCAAGAAATGAGAACATGATAGCCCCACTAGGAGCGAAGGACATGCATTTGCATTAGCAGAGTGCGAGCGACATCAAGGAGGTGATGATTTTTGCGTTCCGCCACTCCATTTTGTTGTGAGGTGTAAACGCAACTTGTCTGATGAACAATCCCATGTTACATACAAAAAGAGGAAAAAGCTTGACTAACATACTCTTTTGCATTATCAGAGCGTAAGATTTTAATGGAAACATCAAACTGAGTTTTAATTAAATGATAAAAAGATCTGCATACATCAAAAAGATCAGAGCGTTCTCGTAAGAGATACACCCAAGTACATCGAGAGAAGTCATCAATGAAATTAACAAAATAAGAACTACCCCGACCAGCATTGAGGGTAGGAGAAGGACCCCAGATGTCGGAGTGAACAAGTTCAAACGGAGGGGTAGAACCACGATCTTGCTTCAGCGAGAAGGAGGAACAGTGATGCTTGCCAAGCTGACAGGCGTCGTAATTGAGAGGAGAACTGTAGGGAGGGAGGTAGGGCAGAAGCTAACGAAGAAGTCGTGGAGGAGGATGCCCAAGGTGGAGATGCCATTGTAGAAGATCTGTAGAGGAGGAGGTGAAGGCCGACAAAGCGGAAACGTTGTCGAGGAAGTAGAGGACGCCACTCTCAGTCCTAGTAGAAATCATCCATTGGGAGCTCGGATCCTGAAAAGAGCAAGAAGTTGGAGTAAATGTGATGGAGCATTGAAGTTGCTTGCACAGAGAAATAACCGACAATAAATTGCATGGAAACTTGGGCACATAGAGAGCATCGGCAGGAAAAGAGACGGAGTGACATGAACCACTCCCGTCCCATGAACCGGGGAGGGAGAGCCATCTACAACAATGACCGGGGGAAACAGATCATGTGTTTCAAGGAGAGAAAAGCATTGAGGATTGCCCGTCATGTGATTAGTTGCACCAGAGTCAATGAGCCATTTACCTTGAGTAACCACGTGAGCACTACCTGAGGAAGTGACCACCGAAGCGGACAGCTTGGAAGAGGAGGTGGAAGAGTCACCAGAAGGGCGAAGATGTGGATGTTTCATCCAGCAGCGATCCATAAAATGCCCGGTGCGGCCATAGTGAGAGCAGAGGAAGCACGAAGAAATACGACAACCAGAATGGTGGTTGCGGCTACCAGAGCCACTCTGTTGAGTTTGGTGAGCATATTGGTCGGGAGGAGGAGAAGACAGAAGCGGACGCTGAAGGAGAGATGTAACTGCGGCGATGCGTGCAGCAGTTATATCCAAGTTGGGAGAATTCGCTTCGCCCAAGATTTGTTGGCGGATCATGTCGTAGGACTCAGGAAGCCATGGAAGGTAGCACACAACAAGAAGTTCTTGGAAGTGCTTGTGTTGTTGGACTAAATCCGCAGAGAAGGGGCGATGTTGAAGAATCTCTGCCCCGAGAGCCTGGACCTATTGATAAGCGATAGCAGGAGACATAGAAGGACGGGCAGAGAGATCAGCATACAAATTATAGATGCAGAATGTGTGATCCCCCTTCGAGTACAGAGCAGCAAGATGAAGCCAAGCCTTCTTGACCGTCTCATCATGACGGATGATCGGAATACATTCATCGGAAAGATTGTTAGCGAGCAAGTACGCACAAGTGCATCACTAGCATCCCCAGTCATCAAACTCAGCAGAAGTGTGAGGAGGAGGTCATCAGTGAGGTGGTTGCGTTTGCATTGTGAGCGAAGAAGGAAGGTGAAGGAGACACTCTAATTCGGGTAGTTGGAACCAACAAGCTTGGAGATGGTGACAAGATTCCCGGAAGGAATGGGAGGAGGAGGCGGAGTTGCCACAGAAGTAGCGGTGGTGGTAGAAGAGCCAGAAAGAGCCATGGAAGAGAAGCCGTGCAGGTAGAGAGAAGAGAGAAAGCCGCGCGGGTAAAAAGAAGTCGAGGTAGAAAGACAAGGCAGATAAAAGGCGCGTGGGTAGAGAGAAGACCGCAGCGGACTCAAGGAAGGGTTCTGCAGCGGATAGGACAAGAAACCGCAGCAGACAAGAGAAGAAACCACGACAGACATAGGGAAAGAAGTCACGCAGGAAGATAGTAGGCCGCGCAAACAGGAGACCGAGAAGCCGCGAAAATAGGCCGTGGAGAGAGAGCGATAAGAAGGCCGCACAAACAAAGGGTAGCAACAATAGGAGGTCAAGTCGCATTGACAGGAGAAGGCACCGAATCTGGCAGACAAGATTGCGTGTTCTGATACCATGTGCCAACAGAAAAAGAGAGTCCGGAAATTAGAATAACTGAAATATTTATAATCAAAAAAGGTGTGTATTAGATGATATAGCCTCCATTTTATAGAATGGAGGAGATGGGAGAGATTACAATTAAACAATGTGGGACTAAAAATTACATGTACAAGCGGTTTAACCTAAATACAAGCCGACCAAGCCGCGTTGTTTGACGAATAGGAAAACCGCCCGGCAACCACCGGAGGGAGACACCAAGCCGCAACTAGAGACCGACAGGTCGCCCGGTCTCCAAGACCCAGGGATAGATAGGCAGACCCCCAGGGCACCAACAGCAATAGACCTGCTACCAAACTACTGGAGAGAAACCGACAGACCGCCCGAACTGCAATCCGCAAGAGTCAGACCGCCAGACCGCCCGTGCTGCAATCCTCCAGAGTCAGACCACCAGACCGCCCGGTCTCTATTCTGCAATAGAAGCTAGGCAGGAGGTTCTCCCGATTTCTAGCTCTCACCTAGCTAACAAGTCTGGAAGGTCCTCTTTAGAAGAGTGGAGTCACTCAAGAATCATAAGAGGATCTTGCAGTCAATGATCTCACCAGTCTATAGAAGGCACTCAAAGGTAAGTCTGGGGAAAAGTGTCGAGGGCAGGTCAAGGTCTATATGCGGATGTGAATAATCAAAAGAAGATCTCGCAAATCGCGTGCTCTAAGCATGCATGAGCCAATACGGCGAGAAGTGCACAAGGCCTTATTCTAAGCGGCAAGTTTGAGAAGTCGAACACTCTAAGTGCGCATGAGCCAATGGGGCAGAACGATGTGAAACCTATTTCTATATATCGATTCAGCGAAATCAATTGATTACAGGTTAACACGGCAAAAGGTTGATCTAGGGTATCGCGAGGTTTCTCGACCATGGGCTACCTAAGCTGAAGCGCAAGCGGAGTGTGTTTTCGCATGACAGATCATTCAAAGATAGAACAAAAAAGGAAGAAAAATTTCACAGCAAAATCTTATTGTTTTCATTCATTAATCAACTGTTACATCTCGCAAAAAAAGGGCATGGACCAAAATGAAAAAAATACAAAATAAATACAAGCGAGAACTCAAGGCGATGCTGCCAATTTCTCGCTCTTGTCGGAGATATCGTCACCGATGTCTTTCAGTTCAGGGATGGGCAGGAAGAGCTCTGGAACCAACATCTCAGCAGTCACCTTCTCGCCCTCACCTTTCAGAAATCCAGCTCTTTGCATCATGTGGAGTGCATGTTTTGTTGCCGCGATGGCATTCTTCTGCTGCATCATTAGCTCCAGCTCGTGCTTCGAGTATAGTAGAGCCTTCTCCTACTCGATCAGGGAGGGGGAATCAGCGAGCCTATCTACTGCTAATTCTAACCATTTAGCCTCCGTTTCTCCTCCTCAAGTTGGGCAATGCACGTGTCCTTTTGAGCAAAAGTCGCGACATTCTGCAAACCAATCAACCTTAGAGCGACAAAGGTGTTCAGCGAATGAACTGGAGAGGAGAAACTTACCACTCCACCTACTCGCCTGGCGAGATCGTTCTCGGCACCGAAGAGCTTCTCTTTCAAATCTGTCACGTCCTTGGACAGTGCGGACCACGCGACGCTGACATCTGCCATCTGTCGCGAAGGCGGATACCATGACGAGCTGCCACGTGAGCGAGCTCGATGGCGCCGAGTTAAGATTGCGAGCTCTCATAGGCAAGATATTGCATGAGGGCATCTTCATAGTAGGCGGCACTATCCCGCCCATATAGCTCGAAGGCGAGTGCATATGCCTAACCCGAGACTGTCTTGCCCTCCTGCCAGGAAGGGAGAACAATAGAGATTGAAGCCCTGTTGGCCTCTCGGTCCTAGACTAACAAGGGCTTGACGGCATTGTCCTGCTGCTTCTTGCACAGGCCAAAGTTCCTATAGCCTCTGGGCTCCACCTTCTCTGTCACCGCCGAAGTCCCACCGATCTCGCCAGCCCCCTTCCCGGCAATCTTGCCAGCGGCCCGAGTACTCGCGGGAGGATCTGAGATGATCTACTTGTATTTGGCGAGATCTGTGGTTTTTGTGTTCTTGGGAGGCGTTGGAGGAAGAGTTTAAGGTTTCCGCTTCTGGATGCTGGATTTCGACAGCGGCTTCGGTTTGCTTCTACATGTCGCGGCGGCGGCCTTCGCGCATGCCTTCTCGGAGGCGAGTGTTGTGCTGCTCGCAAAAGGTAGTTTGAGTGGAAGATCTCGCGCCCCTGCACATGCGTCATAAGTTAGCAAGTTACACTTTTCTTAGGATAAAGAATTACAAGAACTACCTTCCCCGACGAGTACATGTAGGAGCGAGACGATGTTCCTTCTCAGATAGGGAACACCGAAATCCTTTCCGAAAAATTGATGGAGCTTGGATTCGTGGCCGCCGAGAGATGGAAGGCGGTATGTTGACTCTTCCTCCTAGTTTGGCGAGCGGGGGGGGGGGGGGGGGGGGGGGGGATTGCCGAAATCCCTGGAGATGAAGATGTTGGAACCCTATTACTGATCTGGGCTAGGATTACTAATAGGACGTTTAGTTTGACCCATTTTGTATAGTCTAGGGTCATAGTTTTATTTCCAGGGTTAATGCCTTATAAGAAATCTAGAGAAATGAAGTCAGACAAATACAGAAAATCAGTTCGACAATAACAGAGCGGTGTTCGATGAACGATGATCTCAGTTCGACGAATCAGAGTCTTAACTCTGAGTTTAGCTCGACGAACTTTGAGCTCCGGTCGACAAACTCCGGTCTCTACTCAGAAACTCAGCACGATGAACTCTGACCTCAAGTCGACAAATAAGAAGATTAAGTTCGACGACTCCGGGCTCGGGTCGACAAAATGCCTGCTAAGTTCAACTAATTCTTTGCAGTGTTATTTACAGAAGGCAGAGTTGTTTCAGGCTTAATTTCAGGATGTTATATATTCTGAATGTAGAATAATTTAAAGGCATAATTACAGATAGTTATGACTCTGATATTTAATGCAAAATATTCTAACGAATATAGCAGTTTAGAGACAACATTAAATATGGGATTTTCACAAAGTTATTATTCTAATCAATTTCCAAGGCAGTTACAATTCTCGGGAATTCCAGAATCGATTAATTCAAATGTTTAAATTCCTCTCAGCATTCAATATATATGTGCAGAAGATTGCTGCCTCAAAGTTACAGACTTGGAGAATACTGACTTAGAGACTTGCAGATCAACACATACTCTTACAAATTTCATAAGCTTATAGAATTAGATCTTCAGTCTCTGCTCATGCAAAGTCTTCATCTCTCGAAACAAGAAGGCCTACACCCTAAATAAAAGACTCCCTCTCGTGATCATAAACTCTACTCAAATCAGGGGGAGCTTTTTGCTTCAACATCAATCCACTAGTCCTCTCAGAGAATCTTGAAAGAGAAGACATCATCAACTTTTAGTTTATTTCATAAATTGTGTACAAGGTTATAACTCCCTTCAAAAGTTAAACCACTTGGTTATTAAGCCACCTGATCAAAAGACTTAGATTGGTTTTTTTGAGCACCTGATCAAAAGCTCAAAGGGTTGTTAGATCTCACTTAGAAAAATAGATCTTGTGGTGGCATGGCACCTGAGCAAAATCCTGTGGTGGCAGGGCACCTGATCAAAAACCTGTAGTTGATTCCTACCAGGGTGATAGAAGAGTGATGTGCCCAGATTTATTGGGGAACCACTATAAATTTTCTTATGTCATCTGTGATTGTTATTCTCTGTATTGTTATGTGTTGTGATTGCTTCTCTTTATATGTATATATATCACTAGTTTTTTAATCCGCTATAAAAATAAATTGAAGTTTTTAATATACACTATTCACCCCCTCTAATGTACAGTAGATCTATCCATCACTTTCAATTTGTATCAGAGCCAGGTTGTTTGTTTTATAGGCTAACACCTGAACCATAAGTTCTGATAGATTTTTATTTTTTCCTAGAGAAATTTATCATGGCACAAAACAAGGAATATTCAAGCATTAGACCTCCTGTGTGCAATCTAAATAAATTTGCACTATGGAAGACAAGGATTAGACTTTACATGAACTCTATTGACAAAGATATATATAATTCAATTTCACAAGTCCACCTCAACCATTGGCAACAACTAGCACCAGTGTTGTACCACCACCATAATGGACAGAATCACAAAAGAAACTAAAGATTGTTGATGTCAGAGCTATGAACATATTAACTCAGACAATGTCAGATGACATCTTCCAAAAGGTTGTTGAATGCTCCTCAACAAGGGACATATGGAACTCCCTCAACACAATGGTTGCTGGATCTGCTGATGAAAGAAAAGACAGAAGATCACACCTTATCTCCCAATATGAAAACTTCAAAAAGAAGAATCTGAATCTGTTGCTGATATGTACACAAGACTCAGTATCATTATCGATAAGCTGAAAACCTTAGAGAAGGATATCACATTGACAGAGGTCAATGCTAAGATCCTCATGTATTTCCCTAGTACATGGGATTCAAGGATCTGGCCAATCAAGGAAGCCAAAAGCTTAAATGAGATTTCAATAGAGACCTTATTGGGCAAGCTCAAATCTTATGAATAGCTCATCAAGATATGGGAAGCTGAGCAAAGGAATCCACCTGCGGTAAGGAAAGAGAAGAACATAGCCTTCCAAGCAATAAAAGAGGCAAAAGTTCTTCCAAAAAATGAAGATCTTATAGGGTCACTTGGCTGAGAGATTCTATAAATGACAAAGAAGGACTTTAGGAGAAGAGCATCTAGAAGGTCCATGACAAACCAAGGTTGATAAACTCCCACTAAAGAAATTGTATGTTTATGGGTGCAGGAAACCAGATATTCTCCAAAATGTCCTGAGAATCAAAGAAGATAAGAAAAAGAGTACATGAAACACTCCAACAAACCTTCCTCCATGAAAACACAAAAAGAAGGAGGAGGGGCTTTGTAGCTGAAACTTGGAGTGAAACAGAATCTGAAACTTAATCCAGCTCAAGTGAAGATGAAGAAGAAGCAAGGCTAAGGAAGCCTGCTTGATGGCAATCAATGAATCATGCAGTAACTCTGATGCTGAATCACAATCTGAGAAGATCGGGTAATCTCTTCACTTGATTTTTACTTCAGATCATTTTAAATTAGATTTCACATTACTATTCAAAGATTTAATAAATATGAGAGAAAATAAAGCTTCTCAGAGAGACTAACTGAATTAGATAATCTTTCTTCAGAAAACCTTGAACTTAAAGAAATTTTAAAAATGCTAATGAACAATAGGCTCTTTAGAAAAAAGTTAAATGAGGCTAAAAGTTTGAAGAGTCCCATAATGGGAGAAGCATCAAACTGATGGATATCACAAGCATAATTAATGTCAGGCTCAATGGAAAAACTGGGCTTGGGGCCTTCATCTAGTCAGCTATTCCTTTACAGAAAAATATATTTATCTACACCTATAAATTGTTTCTGCTAAAGAAAATGAAATCTTACAAATTACCGATAAAGTCACTGAAATTTTACAAAAGGATAAAACAAAGTCAAAGTAAAAATTTCATAACAATTATGTTCAAAATATTCACCGAACCGAGCTCGACAAACTAATCATTTTTCGTCGAAACAGATAATGACGAACTATGAACAAAGAATTTGAATATAATAAGCATTCAAATGGCGCTCGATGAAAATAATTGATTCGTTGAACAGCGATCGACGAACGTGGAACACAGAACATAATCAATATTTTTCTGTGTACGGAGTTCGACGACTCATTTCCTTCGTCGAACTCAAAAACGACGAACTCATTTAATTCGTCGAACCAAATATTTATAACAGAAATTTTAAATCTTTTCAACAATACAATCAAGAACAAGAATTATAAATCTTTTGCACAGTGGATTATTTACCCTAGGAGATATCATCCACTGTTTACAAGGATCAACTGAGTATTCTTACATTTCTAATTATCATTATGTCAAGAAAATAGGACCTAAGGTATCCTGGGTCAAAAACATCTAATTTTTTGATGTAGGAAAAGAACTATCCTAACACAGTGGAACAGTGGTATTTGGATAGTGGTTGCTCAAAAACATATGACAGGTAGAAAAAGAAAACTTAATTGATTCAAAGCTAAGCTGGACCTAAGTCATTTTTGGAGACTCCAACTGTGACCAGACAAAGGGCTATGGGAATGTAAAGTTGGAGAAGTTACCTTCAAGAAGGTAGCTTATGTCAAAGGTCTCATGTATAACCTTATATCCATAAGTCAATTATGTGATGAAGGTTATCAGGTAACTTTTAACAAATCATTATGTTCCATTACATCTGATGATAACAAAACTATTTTAACTGGAACTAAACGGGGTAATATCTACTTAGTCAAGTTTTAACTCTGCAAAAATTAAATCTGTTTATTTAATTCAGTTTTGTAAAACTAGTGCTCTATGGCATAGAAAGTTTAGGACATGTCAACCTTAGGACAATTGCTAAATTATCTAGATACAACCTTGTCAGAGGACTGTCTTCTGTTTTTACACAAGAAAGAAGGACTTTGCAGAGCTTATCAATTAGGCAAACAAACTAAAAATAGTTTCAAACATTTCTAAAAAGTGATTCTCCCAGGATTTTGTATTTGATACATATGTACATTTTTGGAGATATTCGCAGTACAAAGCTTGGAGGAAAGTCTTATACTCTAGTATTATTGATGATTTCTCTAGATTCACTTGGTGTTCTTCTGAGAAACAAGTCAGATAACTTTAAAGTTCTTACAGACTTTCTTAGGAACATCAAGATTGAGTACTCTACTCAGATTGCATTGATCAGAAGGATCATGGCACTGAGTTGAACTCTTCTCATCAAAGAATTTTGTGAGAAGAAAGGTATCGATATTATTTTCTGCTCCTAGAACTCCTCAACAAAATGGGGTGGCTGAAAGCAAAAAATAGAAACTTAATTGAATCTGCTAAAACATTACTTGCAGATGCTCACTTACACATCCCATCCTTTTAGGTAGAGACAGTAAGCATAGCAAACTATGTTCTTAACAGGAGTTTGATTCATAAACTAAAGTGTAAGACTCCTAGGAACTACTAAGAATAATAATCCTAAGGTTGATTATTTCAAAGTTTTTGGTTGCAAATGTATATACATAATAATGAAAGAAACACCTTAGAAAATTTGAAGCAAGCTGTAGAGGGAATTGTCCGGGATACTCCAAGTCAGCAAGGCTTATAGAGTATTTAATAAATCAACTCTAAAATGTAAGAATCTATACATGTTTATTTTTAGAATCTAATATGTTTTACAAGAAGAGAGACATTGTACATAGAATCTTTTCAGGTACCAAATCTGTATGAGAAAATTGATGAAATAATCCAACACAAGGGATACAGTACATCCTTCTCAACAGATTGCTGATGATCATAGTGATAAAGAAATCATGAGATTTATACTGAAAAAATATTGTGGCAAATGAAATTCAACAAAGGAATAGCACCACAAAAAGGTGAACAACCAACTCTACCTGCTGATCTTGTCACACTAAGAGATCACCCGAGATCTCAAGTGATTGGAGACACATCAGCTGGTGTTCAAACAAGGCATCAATTGAATCAAGATCAGATGGTGCTTGCTTTATTCTCATATTGAACCTCAATCTATCAAAGAGCAAAACAAGAACCCCAAGGTCATTGCTTATAAGAAGGAACACAATCAGTTGAGAGATGTAGAGTGGGACTTAGTTCCTAGACCCAAAGACTATCTAGTCATTGGAACAAAGTGGGCCTTTAGGAATAAGTTGGATGCTCAAGGAATCATTATAAGAATAAAGCAAGATTGGTAGCTCAAGGATACTATAGGAGGAAGGAATAGACTATGATCAGACATTTGCTCTTGTTGCAAGCTAGAGGTATCAGGATCTTTTTTGCTTTATGCAGCATTCAAGAAATTCACAGTATATTAGATGGATGTGAAAGTGTCTTTCTAAATGTATAGCTCATGAAAGAAGGTTATATGGAACACCACCAAGTTTTATCTCTCCAAGTTATTTACTCATGTTTTTAGACTTAACAAAGCTCTTATGGTCTAAACAAGCTCGAAGAGGCTTGGTATGAGACTCTTGCTAGTTTATCTAGAAAATAATTTAGTAGGGCATTGTAGATAAAATATTATTATTAGAATCATAAATCTAAAATTTTGCTAGTTCAAATATATGTAGATGGACATAATATTTGGCTCTACTGATTCAGACTATGTAAAAGTTTTCTGACCTAATGCATTCCAAGTTTTGAAACGAGTAGCATGAGTGAGCTACCCTATTCTTTGGTTACAAGTGAAGCAAATTCTCGATGGCATTTTCATATCCCAATCTAAGTATTCTAAAGAGTTATTAAAAGATTTGGGATGCAGATGTCTGGCCATGAAAACACCTATGCCTACAAATGTTGTTGTTGATACTGATGAACATGACAAGCTTGTTGATCAGAAAATTATAGGACTATCATTGGGTCCTTATTATATTAACAGACTAGTAGACCAGATATAATGTGCTACGGTTTTTGCTAGGTTTCTGGTAAATCCTAAAGAATCATCTAATTTTAGCTAAAAGATTTTAAGATATATAAAAGGTTGCCCAAATCTAGGACTTTGGTATCCAAACGAGTCAAAATTTGAATTAACTGGATTCTCAGATGTGCTAGCTGGATGCAGAGTTGACAGAAAAAAGTACATCAGGAAATTGTCAGTTTCTTGGTGATGGCTTGTGTCATGGGTTTTACAAGAAGCAGACTTCTGTGTCTACCTCAACTGCTGAAGCTGAAACATGGCAAATGGCAGTTGTTGTATAAATTCTGTGGATTCAAAATCAGCTACTAGATTTGGATACACTTAAATAATTTAAACTATATTTTGTGATAATACAAGTGCAATATCAATGCACAAAATCCAGTCCATCATAGCATGACCAAGTATATAAAATAAGACATCATTTTCTAAGAGATAATGTAGACAAAAAAAAAAAACAATATTGGTTTTCATTTCTACTAATTTAGAAGGGCAGCTATTTTCACAAAAACCCTTAGATGAAAAGAAAATCTTTTCTTCTTAAATCAGTTAGGCATGACTAATGGAGACTCATTAATTTGATTTTTGTTCTAAGATCGCCAAATTATCCCCTTTCCTCGAAACGGAGCTCTTTTTGATAAAACTGTGAAATCTTTGTGCATTTTTTGTCAAATGGAGATTGATGAACTGTCTTAATAACTATTTTGTCGAATGGAGATCGACGGATAGCTTCAAGTATTTTCGTCGAACGGAGCTCGATGAAATATATTTCTGTTCGTAACTTTTGTCGACCGAGATCAAACGAAACATATTTCTTTTGAGAATTTTCGTCGAACAAGAGTTTGAAGCTTTATTTTTTCGTCGGATATATTTCACGTTTTCAACTTCTGAAAACTTATAATTAGGTTTTTATCGAACTCTATCAGCCACTTTCTCCATTTCCATCTCTTGCGCTTGATCTTGTCGGTTCTATAGGAAAATGGCAGTGTCGCAGGCGAATCTCTCTGGATGAATTTGACGTAGTTTTGACATAGACATTGAAAGATATGGTACCTAAACACCTAGAGGGGGGGGTGAATAGGTGACCTAAACCTTTTTAACTTTTGTTTGACAGCACAACAGTTTATCACAGATTATTACAGTTAACAGCAATTTCAGAAATCACACAGAAAAGCCACAACACAGCACAGCACAGCAGACACACTAATTTATAGTGGTTCCCCATCTTTGGGTACATCCACTTTCCCCTTCGCCTATCTAGCAGTGTACTAGATTCGGCCAAACTTCTCCACTAGCTCAGAACCCAACAAGGTTCCTACCTCAGGCCCAAAGCCTTACACTCAGCCAAAAGGCCTACACTCAGCCACCCAGGCCTACACTCAGCCAATCAAAGGCCTACACTCAGAGTTCTTCAACTCCTACACTCAGGCACCAAGCCCTACCCTCAGCCTTTAAAAAATAGGCTTACAATCACTCAGATCCAATGGATCTTACAAGTTATAATAGAAATTACAAATTCTAACTCTACAACTCAGAAGGAATGAGAGGAGTTGAGAGTTTCTTGGAGAGTTCTTGGAAGAACTCAGCTTGATCCAAACTGACTTAGCTTTCTTCAAAGCTTCTTGAGTAGAACTGAATTAGTCTGAATCTTCTGCAGTTGATCCTTGATCTCTGCTTCTTGAAATCCAGATGACTCTGAATTCTTCTTCTCAGCCTTAGTTCCAAAGACTGAATCCTTGGTGGAGCTCTCTCTCTCCAACTACTTAGATCTGCAGTTGGACTGCCTGATCTTTGTGTTGATCTTCTGTGTATCACTTCTTGATTAGTCTGATCAACTACTTCAATCACACCATGTAATGTTTGTGAACTTCTTAATTATTATCTCCACACCTTTCTGTAGACTGTGGGTGCCTATTTATAGGCTTCCTTCATGGTAACCGGCTGATCCGGTTTATAACAGTCTTTTGACTTTGCTGACAGTTGCTGTAGAACGGCTGGATTGGCAGCTGTCATGTCAACCAGTCACTTCTTGAAATTCTCTAACTGTCAGTTAGTGTCGAGACTTTCTGTTCTTAAGTGTCGACACTTATAGACCAAGTGTCGACACATGTTGTGTAAGTGTCGACACAAGTCTACAAGGTGTCGACACATTCCCTGTATGTCTCGACACAGTTTCTTCTGCATGTGTCGACACTGAAATTGAGTGTCGACACAAGCACTTGTACTTCATTCTTTCTGTATTCTTCTAAGTGTCGACACATCTCCTTTGTGTCGACACATCTTCATGTGTAGAAACTGTCAAGTGTCGACACTGCTTCTTGGTGTCGACACAAGTCTTCATTCTTGATTTTCAGCTGAGTGTCATTCCATTAGTGTCGACACTTATACTTAGAAATTTTACAAGTTTTCTGTTCTTTGCTAAGTGTCGACACAGCTCCTTGTGTCGACACTATCTTCAAGTGTTGAGTCTTCTGGTTATGTGTCGACACATGTGCTGAGTGTCGACACATTCTTTAAGTGTTGACTCTTTGATGAGTGTCGACACATTGTGTTGAGTGTCGACACTTTGTAATTAGTCTCTGCAGAATTATGCTGAGTGTCGACACAACTCCAAGTGTCGACACTGTCTGGTGTTGACTCAGCTCTTCAAGATGTCGACACTTCTGCTAAGTGTCGACACAGCTTTTCTGCATCCTTCTACACTGAGTGTCGACACAGCTCCAAGTGTCGACACTTTCTGACTGGTGTCGACACTTCTTCCCAGGTGTCGACACAATGACTCCAAGTGTCGACACTGCATGTCTGGGTGTCGACACAAGCTTTCTCAAGTGTCGACACTTTGCCTCTGGGTGTCGACACATGGACTTAGAAATTTTCAGCTTCAGTCCAGTGTATACCTAACCTGCACAATTAACTCAAACAAACATCAAATACATTCTGATGTATATCATTGAGTTAGGTGAGGCTTCTTCAAATCAGGTACATTTGACCATGTACCCAACAATCTCCCCTATTTGGAGAAGTCATAACCCTTAGTCAATGATATACACCACTCATAATTAAAAAATACAAAATGATGTAAAACATATAAATGACAACAGGGTAAAACTTGAACAGTAATAAACCACACATGTATACTTATTAAACATTGCAGAACAATTAAGAAACACACATATTTCAGAACATTCAAACTATATTTATCATATACTGTTCCAATAATGTTTCTTATACATTTTCAATGAAGTATTACAATGTTTTTCTCTTAACAAAATTACAATAAGCAACAAGTTAATTCCTAATCTAGTGCTGATCAGGTTCTTTGATAACAATCCCTTTTCCAGCTTTAACTTGAGCTTTCACAGCAGCAGCAAGCAGCAGGCTCAGCTTCAGCAGTCTTCTTCCCTTTAGATCTTGCTTATCTGCCTTGATCTTCTGCCTTTCAAAATAATGATAAGGCTTGGGAAAGTACTTGCTAGGCTCCACAGCTGTTGGAGGTAGCTTTCCTAACTTGGCCTTCCTTCTGTGTTGGACAATGGCTTCTTGTCTAATCTCATGCTTTCTCCATTCAGCCTCTGAGAACCACTTGTTTCTCTCATGGGCATTATCCTTGGCGCTTTCCAGGCTGTAAGAATTATGTTTCTAGAAGTAGGGCTCCATTGTTCAAAATCTGGCTTTTGCTCAGCAATTTCCCTAAACTTCTTCTTTGACAGCCTAGTTTCTTCTTCTTTATCCAATGCCTCTTGCATAGCAGCTGTGATAGGTTGAACAACCTTTTCCAGAATAACATTTGGCTTGCCAGCAGTTGGACTATACATAGTGCTTACATCAGCATGAATCATTTCAAAGTCTGGAGGTGGATAGATGACATCAGCCACTGCTTGTTGCTCACCTCCAAGAAATGTCCTTGAATACCAGATTCACCTACTTCATTGTCATCACACAGGGGAGGATATCCAAGTGTAGCCTTATAGAATTTGAAATCATTTTGCATGCTCAGAAACTGGCCTTGACTAACACTCTCTCCCCCTTTATGACTTCTTGAGCCATATGATCCCTTACATCATCTTTCTGAAATCGGATTTGGCTATCCAAATATCTTATGCCCTCTTTAAAGAAAGGTCTAAGCTTTGTAAGCTGTTCTGATATGACCTTCTGGGAATCTTTTATGGCATTTTTAACAGCAGCAATCTCTGCTTGAAATATCTTATCAAAATCAGCTTTGGCAGCAGCAGATGAAGTTGAAGGTTCAGCTGACTTATTCTTGATTTCAGTGACTATTGCATTGTGAGATGCAGTCAGTTATCATTCATTCTCAACTGATTCTCCAGCACATAGCCTTGCTTGACTGCTATATCATCCACTTTCTCTTTAATTGCTTCTTGATGTTTAGCTAGATAGACCACAGCATTAGCACCCTTGTAAAACAATCAGTCATGCTGTTTTATAAGTTCATTTCAAACCTTATAGACTTGATTTCCTGGCCTAGATCAGTTTGCAGTGCTTGTGCCCTTCATCAACATAAGTTTCTAAGGCTTTCCTTTGTTCATCCATCTTGATTTGCATTGCAAGCAGTAGAGCACTATAATCAGTGGATGGAGCTTGTTGAACTAATGAATGCTGAGCAACTGTTTGTAGAGCCTTCTTATAGCTCTGGCTCCTCCTCTTGAATACAAAGAACTTCTTTTTCTTAGCTTGCTCAGCTTCCTCATCTTCAGAGTCAGATGTACTTGCTATATCCACCCTATCCTTAGGGCTGGATGGTCTTTCAGTATGCACATCTTGTGCCTGCTCAGAATCTAGCCTTATAGGCTCTTCTTGACTATCCAAAGTCTCCCCCTCAGCAACAGCATCCTTCACTGCATCAGCAGCAGTCTTTTCCATATCAAAATCTTCTTGATCCAAGTTCAAAAACAGATCTTCCATGGTATACTCTGCTGGAGACTGTGCAGGAGATGTACTTGGTTCTTCAACACTGTATCAGGTATCACAATAGATGTGTCTGGAAGAACAACATCTGGTTCTGGGTTTGCTGGCTGATTTGCTGATGATCATCAGACAAATCAGATTGTTATACAAAAATTCAAAGTGTTAAGATCAACAAGTACCTCTTGAATGATGAGAGTAGCCTGCTCACTATCCAGTGTAGATGGATGTTCTACAGCTGGAGGCTCCCCCTGGATATCAGCTGGCTCCTGAGGAGCAGGTGACTTTGCTGCAGTCACATCTACTGGACTTTCAGGAGTGAAGACCACCTGTTCTTCACTGCCTGAGCTGCTTGAGGACTCTTGAGGCACAGCAGCTGTCTTCCTTTTCTTCCTGGGAGGAGAGTCTGTTTTAGAAGTTTTGTTTCTCAGGGGTGGCCAAGTCCTTTGACACCAGCACCCTTTCCCATCTTGAGAATATTCTGGAGTCCATTCTCCTCATATGATTTATCTTTGTTCCTGCAGCAGTGCTCATTACCTCTGGAATGGATCCAGCCAGGTAGAGACTTATAATCCTGCCCAGATTGGGCTTCTTCAGGCTTTCCTTCACTTTCTCAAAAACCACCATTGACCAATCTGTCTTCAGAGTGAAGATGATTCTGGTCATTACTTCAAACATGGAGGCAGACACCCTGTCATGCCCTCCTGGTTTGCACAGAATTACCTTGCCCACTACTTCTGACAAGAACTTGCCTTGATTGTTCATCCCCTTCCTATTGAAGACTGATCCCACCTTCATCTGTGAATCCAGTCCACACCAAGTAAGAGCTTCCCTGGTCTTAGAAGCAGTTACCTCCTCTTCTTCTTGAATCTTAGGTAGCTGAAGTACCTTTCTCAAAGACTTGGGGGATAGTTTGACTTTGGTGCCATGCACCCTGGACTTGATTCTGAATCCAGAGTCGTCCACAGTTGCTTGAGTAAGAAATTCAATTACTTCTTTCTTCCAGATTTTCGTTGGTTCTGAAACCAAGAATTCCAGTCCTGAATCGCTGACTAGGGTAATCACCGATTTGAATTCCTGATCGCTGTCGTCAAATGCGCCTCGCACGAGCTCATAGCCCTCGTTGACGTTCTCTTCCAGCTTGGGAGCCATTAGGGTTTGAAGATTTAGTCTTGAGAAGAGAGAAATGTCGACACAAGAGTTTAGGTCTCGAAACTTTGAAAGCGTGTCGACAACAAAGACAGAACCCTATTTATACCTTTCCTGTTTGAAGACGAACAGGCGGGAGGAATTTCTAATGATGTGTCGACACTGTCAATAAGTGTCGACACTGACCTATAATGTCTCGACACTCATGTGTCGACACAAATTTAGTTAACAGATTCTATGTGTCGACACTTGGTTAAGTGTCGACAACACTATACTCGACATGTGTCGAGACTTTACTTATAAAAATCTGAGTAAAACTTAAGTGTCGACACCTTAGTGGATGTGTCGACACCTACTCGACATGTGTCGACACTAACATTCTGAAGTGTCGACACTAACTTCCTAGATGTGTCGACACCATTTTTCTGAAGTGTCGACACTTACTATTCTGTGTCGACATAGACTTGTCTATGTGTCGACACCTTTTTACTTAGCCAATTTTTGTTCTGTATACTTAGTCTAAGTTTATCATACCTAGTTCAATTTTGAACTTATTAAACTTAGCTTCATCTAAGGGCTTAGTGAACATATCAGCTATCTGATTATCTGTTTTAACATATTCAAGTGCAATATCATTTCTTTCTACATGCTCCCTAAGAAAGTGATATTTATCTCAATATGTTTAGTTCTACTATGAGATACAGGATTATTAGCTATGGAAATAGCACTAGTAGAATCACAATAAAGTGGAGTTCTACTTACCTGACATCCATAGTCTTCTAGCTGATGTTGAATCCATAGAAGTTGAGCACAGCAACTTCCTGCAGCTATATACTCTGACTCAGCTGTGGAGATGGCCACACTGGTTTGCTTCTTACTACTCCAAGAGATAAGTCTTCCACCTAGGAATTGACAGGATCCAGTGTGCTTTTTCTATCTTCCTTGCATCCTGCAAAGTCTGCATCTGAATAGCCTGTTAGATCAAATCTCCATTCCTAGGGTACCAGAGGCCTAGATAAGGTGTGCCCTTTAGATATCTCAAGATTCTCTTGACTGCAGTCAAGTGAGACTCTTTGGGGCAGGCTTGATACCTGGCACAAAACACATGTAGCATACATAATGTCAGGCCTACTTGCAGTCAAGTATAGTAAGGAGCCAACTATCCCTCTATACAAGGTTTCATCTACAGGTTTCCCTGCATCATCCTTGCTTAGAGACATACTTGACCCCATAGGAGTCTTCATGGTACTGGAGGAATCCATACCATATTTCCTTATGAGTTCTAGGGAACTTAGACTGACATATGGAAAGACCACTTTCAGTCTGTTTAACTTGGAGACCCAGGAAAAACTTCAGTTCTCCCATACTACTCATTTCAAATTGACTCTGCATAAGCTTTGCAAACTTTTGCAAAGGCACTACTTTCAGTAGACCCAAATATAATGTCATCTACATATATTTGGACAAGTATTACTTTGCCTCTAGATTCCCTAAGAATAGAGTCTTATCTATTTTCCCCCTTGTGAACTTGTTCTCAATGAGGAAACTAGATAGGGTTTCATACCAAGCTCTAGGAGCTTGCTTTAACCCATACAATGCTTTCCTAAGTCTATAGACATAATGTGGAAAAGTAGAATCAACAAAACCTGAAGGTTGCTCCACATATACTTCTTCTTTTAAATTACCATTAAGGAATGCTGACTTCACATCCATTTGGTATACTTTGAATCCTTGGTAGGTTGCATAGGCCAAGAACATCCTTATGGCTTCCAGTCTGGCTACTGGAGCAAAGGTTTGATCAAAATCAATACCTTCTTCTTGCCTATATCCTTTTGCAACCAATCTTGCCTTATTCTTAATGATGACTCCTTGTTCATCTAACTTGTTTCTGTAGATCCACTTTGTTCCTATCACATTGTGATCTTTAGGCTTAGGAACTAAGTCCCAAACCTTGCACCTCTTGAACTGGTTTAGCTCTTCCTGCATAGCTTCAGTCCACTGTGGATCTTGTATAGCTTCTTCAAATTTCTTTGGTTCTATTTGAGACAGAAAACTTGAATATATTGCAGCATTCTGATTTCTGCTCCTGTCTGAACACCTTGTCTTGGATCTCCAATGATCAGCTCCACTGGATGATCTCTTAGATGCCTGTTGGCTGGAGGCATCCTACTTCTGGTTGTACTTCTTCATCATCTTCATCATGCTGAGTTCCTTGAACTTCTTCAGCTCCTGGTACATGTAGTTCTCCCCTGGACATAAGCCATCTTCTTCTACTTGCTGTCTTGCAGCAGGTACATCTTCTATGGTTAGCTTGTCCATCTTCTTAGAAAGACCTGTGGGGCTGCACACACTACTAGACAACTCATTGTTAATAAGAAGTGTCTCATCAAAAACTACATGCACAGACTCCTCTACAACTTGTGTAGTCAGTTGTAGACTCTATAAGACTTACTATTACTGCTGTACCCAACAAACACTCCCTCTTGGATTTGGCAGCAAACTTAGTTAAGTGAGTCTTCCCATTGTTAAGTATAAAGCATTTACAACCAAAAATCCTGAAATAGGATAGGTTTGGTTTCCTGCCTTTCACTACTTCATAGGGGTCTTGTTTAACCTTTTAGTTATGGTAGCTCTATTTATCACATGGCATGCAGTGTTTACTGCTTCAGCCCAGAAATATTCTGGTAGTGAAGAATCACTTAATAGAGTCCTACCAGCTTCTATCAAGGTTCTATTTTTCCTTTCAGCAATGCCATTTTGCTGAGGTGTTCTTGGTGAAGAGAATTCTTGAAATATCCCATAGTCTTCACATAGTTTTGTCATGCTTTCAGATTGAAACTCTGTACCATGGTCACTTCTAATTTTGACCACTGTACAGTTCAATTCATTCTGAATTTGCTTAACAAAACTGTGGAAGACACTAGGTGTTTCAGATTTCTGCTTTAAGAAGAACACCCAGGAAACCTTGAGTAGTCATCAACAACTACAAAGGTGTAGACCTTCCTACCTAAGCTGTGAACTGGCATTGGACCAAATAGATCCATATGCAAGAGATATAAACACTCACAGCATCCTTGTTGTCAATGCTTCTAAAGGTGGATTTAGTCTGCTTGCCCTTTTGACAAGCTGAGCAAATGCCATCTTTGACACATAACTTGAGGACCATTCCTCACTAACTCTTCACTAAAGAGTTTGCCAATAGTCTTGTAATTAAGATGGACAAGTCTCTTGTGCCATTGACACATTGAGAGACTGTCTCATTCATCTGCTACAAGACAAACTGGAGAACTATTGTTCTCAACCATAATGTCTAAACAATAGACATTTCTCTTCCTATAACCTGTCAAAATGATCTTTTGATCACTAGACCTCTTGATATGACAACCATTTTTAACAAATGAGATGTCATACCCTACATCACTTAATTGACTTATACTAATGAGGTTATGTTTCAAACCTTAAACATAAGCCACTTGAGTAATGGTAACTAAGTTAGAAGATATGTTACCAAACCCTTTGATGATTCCTTTTTCTGAACCACCAAAGGTCACCTTGGACCATTCTTGATTGGAATGAAATCCTTCAGTAGTCCCCTAGTTCCAGTCATGTGTCTGGAACATCCACTATCCAAGTACCATGTTGGGGTATGGCCACTTGGATTCTCCTGCAAAACAAATTACTGAACCTTAGAACCCAATGGTTTCTTGGGTCCTTGGTAACAGTTAGCTTGCAACTCAACAAGGCTACCTGCTGGCTTTCCACCAGGTATCTTGTTACACTACCTTTGGCACTAACATTGTGCCAACAGTCCAAAGCAAAGTGGCCAACTTTGCCACAGCACCAACATTCAAATTTGTTGTACCTTGCTTAGGTACAGACTTGGCTGTCTTAACTACAGCAGTCTTAGTGAATGTTGGGGCTTTGCCCTTGGACTTGGACTGATTCTGAACAGTCCAAACTGGATTAACAAATCCCAGTCCAGTCTTTCCTTTATGATGAACAAAATCATCAATCAAGGGTAGCACTGATTTAGGTTTTGAAAAGCTAGCTACTAGCTCTTTCTCCTTCTGAAGATTAATCTCCAGTTTCTTAATTTGATCATTCTTAAATGTAATGGTACCCATCTGAATCACAGAAATGTGTTTCAGCCTGGCCACTTCATTTAGTTTTGATCATAATTCTTCTCATAATCTATTGCAGCTGTCTTGAGATCAGCAATTTCCTTGGCCAAATTTTGGCTAGGGTCTTGCTTTTCTTATAGGCTAGCAATAGTACTTGATATTCATCTAGGAGTTGATGAATATCTCCCTCAGACTCAGACATATTCTCATCACTTGATGAAGAATACTCTGACTCTGAACTTGAACTGGAATCAGAACTTTGAGTTAAGCCTTGTAACTGACTGGGTCCTGGCTGCTCCAGGTTTTTGGTACTTTCAGTCAAAGCCATCAGTCCTTGGCTTTGACAGTCTTCTTGCTCATAGATAGATTCCATGATCTGCATGAACTCTTCTTCTTCTTCAGCAAATAGCCCAATATAGGCTTCAGCATCTGTCTCTGTGTCTGAAGAAGACATATCTGAAAGAGTCTTCTCATTCTTTGCAACAAAGGACTTCTCCTTCTTTCCTTTGAAGTGTGTTTTCTTCTTGTCACTGGATTCCTTCCTTCTTTCAGGACAGTCTGCAATAACATGGCCCTGTCTATTGCAGCAGTAACAAATTATCTTGGATCCAGTTGCCTTACTTGTCTTGGTCCTTTTCTTGTCCTTCTTTGAAGGCTTCTTTTCCAGATACTGAACCTCTTTCCCTTTGGAAGATGAAGGTCTAGACCTCCACTGTTTTCTTAAGGAACTTCTGAAAATGTCTGGTGAATGCAGCAAAGTCTTCATCACTTTCACTGCTTGTAGATTTTGTACTTTCAGATTCTTCAGATTCTGATTCAACTACCTCAGGAGGAGGAGTTGATGACTTGGTCCTGCTCTTTCTAGGTACATCTGACTTAAAGGCAACAGTCTTTTCTCTGTATTCAGTCCTTGTTGACTTTTCTTCTTCTTTTCTTACTGACAATTGCATCTCATAGGATAACAACTTGCCAAAAAGTGTGGGAGGAGAATTTCTCCCAACTTTGCCATTTCTCTGATGGCACAAATCTTGGTGTCCCAGTCTTTGGTTAGGGACCTTAAGAATTTGTCATTCAACTCATAGTTTGTGAACTCTCTTCCATATGACATGAGTTCATTTACAATTCTATAAAATTCTTATAGCATTCAGTGATGCTATCTCCTCTTCCTTGCCTAAAACTCTCATATTCTTGATTAAGCAAGGACTTCCTATCTTGCCTTACTTCTTCAGAACCTTCCATGTAGACAATGAGGGTATCCCACATTTCTTTTGCAGTTTTACAGTGAATAAGGTTCTGGAAGGTGGCATCATCAATGCACTGACTATGATGTTCTGTGCCCTTTTGTCCATAGTTGCTAGGACAATCTCATCCTTGGTCATTTCAGAGAAATCCTTTGGAGTCCTCTGATTTGCATCCAAAACTGAAATCTTCATAGGCACATATGGCCCTTCTTTGACTGTGATGTATATTCTAGGGTCAGAGGCTTCCATAAACAGCCTAACCCTCTCTTTCCAGATCCCAAAGATCTCTTTTCTGCATATAGGTAGTTTCATTGAACCCAACTCCTTATGATTCTTTGAAGAACCCATGTTCTTGATTTTCTTGAAACTGTTTCCTGTTTCCTGACTTAACTGAATCTGCCAAACTGGATCTCCTCAGACAGTTAGTCCTGATTTTGAGGAACCTCCTCTGATACCACTTGAAAGATATGGTACCTAAACACCTAGAGGGGGGGGGGGTGAATAGGTGACCTAAACCTTTTTAACTTTTGTTTGACAGCACAACAGTTTATCACAGATTATTACAGTTAACAGCAATTTCAGAAATCACACAGAAAAGCCACAACACAGCACAGCACAGCAGACACACTAATTTATATGGTTCCCCAATCTTTGGGTACATCCACTTTCCCCCTTCGCCTATCTAGCAGTGTACTAGATTCGGCCAAAACTTCTCCACTAGCTCAGAACCCAACAAGGTTCCTACCTCAGGCCCAAAGCCTTACACTCAGCCAAAAGGCCTACACTCAGCCACCCAGGCCTACACTCAGCCAATCAAAGGCCTACACTCAGAGTTCTTCAACTCCTACACTCAGGCACCAAGCCCTACCCTCAGCCTTTATAAAATAGGCTTACAATCACTCAGATCCAATGGATCTTACAAGTTATAATAGAAATTACAAATTCTAACTCTACAACTCAGAAGGAATGAGAGGAGTTGAGAGTTTCTTGGAGAGTTCTTGGAAGAACTCAGCTTGATCCAAATGACTTAGCTTTCTTCAAAGCTTCTTGAGTAGAACTGAATTAGTTGAATCTTCTGCAGTTGATCCTTGATCTCTGCTTCTTGAAATCCAGATGACTCTGAATTCTTCTTCTCAGCCTTAGTTCCAAAGACTGAATCCTTGGTTGGAGCTCTCTCTCTCCAACTACTTAGATCTGCAGTTGGACTGCCTGATCTTCTTGTGTTGATCTTCTGTGTATCACTTCTTGATTTAGTCTGATCAACTACTTCAATCACACCATGTAATGTTTGGAACTTCTTAATTATTATCTCCACACCTTTTCTGTAGACTGTGGGTGCCTATTTATAGGCTTCCTTCATGGTAACCGGCTGATCGGTTTTATAACAGTCTTTTGACTTTGCTGACAGTTGCTGTAGACCGGCTGGATTGGCAGCTGTCATGTCAACCAGTCATTCTTGAAATTCTCTAACTGTCAGTAGTGTCGAGACTTTCTGTTCTTAAGTGTCAACACTTATAGACCAAGTGTCGACACATGTTGTGTAAGTGTCGACACAAGTCTACAAGGTGTCGACACATTCCCTTGTATGTCTCGACACAGTTTCTTCTGTATGTGTCGACACTGAAATGAGTGTCGACACAAGCACTTGTACTTCATTCTTTCTGTATTCTTCTAAGTGTCGACACATCTCCTTGTGTCGACACATCTTCATGTGTAGAAACTGTCAAGTGTCGACACTGCTTCTTGGTGTCGACACAAGTCTTCATTCTTGATTCTTCAGCTGAGTGTCATTCCATTAGTGTCGACACTTATACTTAGAAAATTTTACAAGTTTTCTGTTCTTTGCTAAGTGTCGACACAGCTCCTTGTGTCGACACTATCTTCAAGTGTTGAGTCTTCTGGTTATGTGTCGACACATTGTGCTGAGTGTCGACACATTCTTTAAGTGTTGACTCTTTTGATTGAGTGTCGACACATTGTGTTGAGTGTCGACACTTGTACTTAGTCTCTGCAGAATTATGCTGAGTGTCGACACAACTCCAAGTGTCGACACTGTCTGGTGTTGACTCAGCTCTTCAAGATGTCGACACTTCTGCTAAGTGTCGACACAGCTTTTCTGCATCCTTCTACACTGAGTGTCGACACAGCTCCAAGTGTCGACACTTTTCTGACTGGTGTCGACACTTCTTCCCAGGTGTCGACACAATGACTCCAAGTGTCGACACTGCATGTCTAGGTGTCGACACAAGCTTTCTCAAGTGTCGACACTTTGCCTCTGGGTGTCGACACATGGACTTAGAAATTTTCAGCTTCAGTCCAGTGTATGTCTAACCTGTGCACAATTAACTCAAACAAACATCAAATACATTCTGAGGTATATCATTGAGTTAGGTGAGGCTTCTTCAAATCAGGTACATTTGACCAATGTACCCCAACAGACATGGACTCCTCAACCATTCGATCAGATTTTTAGGTAGATTGCAACTGTTGCGCACAACATAGCAGAACTTTATGTATAAAGAATCAAACTCCCTGGTCTTGGAATCAAGGAATGGGTCTATACGGAAAGGATCAAGACCTTACAACTGTCACTAGATCGTCGTAGGAAATCAGGTTTCTCTAACACCTGATATACTTATCTGAAATTTTTGGTTTTGTCAATGGTGAAGATGACATAGAAATGTCTGTAGTGAATTTGATGAAATAATAGATAGAATGGGTCATAACCAAGGAAACCCTAACCACCTCTTGAAAAAGAAAACTTTTATTGAATACAAATTCTTAGCTGATATTGTGGAAAAGTGCTGTTAGGAAAACACTCAGCACATGACTATATAACCAGGAAATAGTTTCACTTGATGAGTGCTTTGGTTAATCAGAAATTCTGAACTGGGGAACAGTTTTATTTGACTCAATTAAGAAGAAGATTAATAAGAAGGATGTCAGTATGGCAGAATTCGGCATTTTCCTCAAAACTAAATGTCCAAAAGTTTGATTTCTCAAAGTGTACACATCAATGCATCAAGAGGCTTACTTCTGCATTTTTGAAAGATGGGACAAAGTGATTCAAAAGCCAATAGGGATGAATCCTCTAGGAAAGCTTCTGAGAGCACATGTAAGACCCCCTTTTTCTTCTTTTTTTGTAACACTGGGGTCTTAGCGCAGAACTGCCGCTTTGCGGTGACACCTTCAAGCCCGGGAAGGTCATCACTACAAAATGTCGATCCTGTCGGCCAAATCGATCTCAATTGTAGCATTATCAAATAAAGGCAAGTCCACATAAGTCACATAAATAAGTAAATAATCTCCACGATGGGTGTGTCCACAGATATAATGAAAATAATAAAATCTTGGGCACAAGCCCAGTACATCAAATCCTCACTACAATCTCTCATCGCGGCAGCAAAACTAAAATCACTAGTAGCGAACAGGACTCACAGTCCCTGCCATCTGAACTCTGGTACTAGACTGCCCCATCTCCAAGCGTGTCGACCTCCGGGGCTGCTCCTCCATGCTGGGCTCCACGGTCCCCTAAAATTATGTGGTTCAAAAACCATTAGTCTAAAAGACTAAGCCCTATCATCCCCCGCCCTTTCCCATGGCTCCTAGGCACCGAGCGGGGAGGAGGAAAGGAGAGGACATGAAGGTGAAGAATAACAAATAAGCAAATGACAGAGAAACTAAACTAGCAGCTCTATAGTATACAAGATAAAATGAAGGTAAAATGATTGAACAAGAAAAATAACCTTAACTTATATGAAATAGCATAAGCCAAGGGATCTTTTGTAGGGCTCCTATCATATAAAAATTCACATACCAATTTAAACGATAGGGTGTCGGTTTTCTAGCAATTCTATATTTGTATTTTCTGAAATAAACCCTAACTTATAAGCACGCTCGTACGAGCTTATATACCAAGGGGTTGTTCTGCAGGGCCTAATGTATAAGCGTCCCATACTAGTTATGCAAAAGGCGTCGGGTTATATGCAATGATTATGCCATGAAATACAATTATGTCATGGTGTGAACATGCAAGTGCAACTCACCCACTCGACTCTGTGTACACAGACCTTTAGTTCCCCCATTCTGGAGCCGAACCTCCCAGGATACCTCCGTAGTGGCAAATGGAAGCGGTGGGTTGGGCCTCGCCAACCTCTAAACCGGTAATTACACTACCAGTCAGACCTATCATATGCCTTAATGTTGGTGCACTAAGCAGAGCTCCTGCATACTCTTGCCGGCTAGCGCACCGGACTTTATTTGGCCAAGTGCTAAACCACACTTGCCTAGTCAACGTATTGGCGACGGTGCATCTACTCTCCAATACTGAAGACCCACCACCATATACTTGATGCACATGCGACCTTGAAGTATAACCACCGAGCCAAAGCTCCCCGGACCATCCCGTTCGTTTCAAACAACAACCGAGCCAAAGCTCATCGGGCCAACCTGCCCATCACCAAATCCACCGAGCCTACTGCCCGAGTGACCCAACCTAACATTCTGTGACATTGAGGTGAGTGAGAGTGAACCCCTAGTTACACTAATTACTCTTGCAATTTAGTTTTACCTACAACTTAGGTTAGCCCAGGACTGCCCAAGGTATATCCCGTGAAGGGCTCTTGAAGGCACTAGGAACTTTGATGGATTATGCCCAAAGCACCCTTTCGCAATGCACTTACTATTGTTAGTTGCTATCAAATTTTCCAACCCTTACGTGTTGTACTGGATCTAACCCTAGAGTATTTGACATTTCCTCCCCATAGGAAGACGATCTTTCATCGATCCCGCGCACCACCTAACACTAGCCAATCCACACTCTACCCATCCTATCTTCCAATGATGAACTCATTTTTATTTATCCAAACCAGCAACCTCTAACCCCCCAACTCATGTGTCCAAAATCACATTCCAACAAAATCTCTGCAGTTTTACTAAATGCAGACCAAGTTAAGCTATATGACATATAAGATGGGCGGTACACAAAATAATCCCCCAGTACCCCTATAATAATTATTGGAGAGTTGTCATGACCTTTTTAGCCTAAATCCAGAATTTCATAATTTTCCAATTAATCTGGTATTTTATTTAATTATTCTAGTCATCCAAAAATCCCAAGTTTGAACATGAAGTACCAATTTCAGACAAGCAAATATTCCACCAAATTTATGATAAATACAATATGAATTTTTAACTCAAAATCCAAAGTCTCCCAATTTTGCAGTAAGGTTTAAGCCCCTAATTTTAATTTTAAATATAACCCATAATAAATCATTTTAAGAGATAAGTACAGAAAAATACTTCCAAAACTTCAGAGAAAATTCAAGAATGATTGTAAGGCATATAAATGCTCTAGGTCAAGTTTCATAATTTATTAGCAAGTAATGAGCTCTAAGCAAATTATTGAATAATTTTCCAAGTTAATGAGCTTGTGAAGTATGTACTACAAATATGTTTTTAAAAATTCTAATAAAATTCCTACATAAGAAACAATGTCTAAAACTTCCTCTGCCAAATTTCCATTGGCTTCCAATGGGCAGTGGGATCATAATGTCCAAATAAATAATTACGGCTAACTATTGCATTTATAAAGGAAGTACTAAAATTAATGTCCCAAAATTCTCAATTAAATTAGCAGAAGTTCAATCTATCCTTATGACTACACTACCCAAATCTCATTATTATTCAAGGAGTTTTACTAACTTATTCTAGCACTACAATGTTTGTGCCCTAAACTAGGATTAGGGTTTTGTGTGGACTACCCTTTCCCAAATCCCCTAATATTTTTACCAGAGGGCTTTAGCTACCATAGCACCCTCTCTACCAAATTTCAAGTTCATTCAAGGTCTTTTGACCTCACGCCCTTTACAAGGCACAAAAGTCCTTCCTTAGGGTTTGGTCTTAGACCTTAGGGCAAAACTATTCCAATCTACCCTATCTTGCATGGGAAGGTGCTAATAGTCATGCCAAGTCAGTGGCCCCAATATCAACCTCTGTTGAGGTGATTTGGTCACTCAAAAACCAAAGTGCACTTTTTGACCAAAATACCTTTTTAAAGGCAATGCTAGGATTTGCATGATTTCAATTCAAACTACCTCCAAATGAGATGAATTTTTAACCAAAGCTTTATAATGAGCCCAAGCACCACTCACCAAAATTGGGGTGAGTTTGGGGGTCATTTAGTCCCTCAATTAATTTACCATAGAGAAATTAAATAATTTCAAAACTATAGAAACATTGTGCCCAAAAATTCTCATTTTTGGGCAAGACCTAGATATGGACTAGGGTGACTCCCTTTCCAAATTACAAGTCATTTGGACCAGAGATGAAGTGTGGGAACCCACTTTAATTTCTTCCTAGCCCTAGGTATAGACCCCACCAAAATGAGTGCCCTGGTCAAACCAGGCACTCAAATTGGTTCAAATGAATTTTGCAGTAAAATAGACTCTTCAGGCTACAATTTGTAAGTTAACCACATTCTGTGAATTAGCATCTAAGTAGTTTTAAAAATTAAAAATATTAATTAGGAAAAGTGTGACAGAAATATTTAAATATATAATATAAACTTATAGTTTTATTTCTAATCTGAACGAATCTTGACGCACTAATGAAGGGCATCTCGTCATCGTCCCCACGCGTAAACGGCCTGGATTTGATTTTCTTGGAGCATCTTCCACACATTGCCGCCGGCCATCCGGCCACCTCCCTGGCCGGCCACCGCCACCACCACCTTCGTCGAGGTGGTGGCTATCGCCAGGCGGCGGCACAGCCGCCGGAAGGGCCTTTTTCGGCGATCCCGATTGAGGAAATTTCTCGAAAAACCAGTAAATTGAAGGCTTAGAGCGGGCTCAATTGAGCTCGATCTTCATTTTAACTGAAACCTAAGATCTAACCACAGAGAGAGGAGAGGAGGAGGAACTTGTTTGAGGTCTGGAGACAGGTCGATCGCCGGGAAGCCATTGGTGGAGGAGATGTCATCGACGCTCTACAACAGCACTACGAAGTTGGTCGTCTCCTTCAGGCAAGATGTGGAACCGAAAGCCTGGATCCAGGGAAGCTTTTAAGACAATAAGAAGAGGGAGGGGAGGGGTCTAGCTGGTGGTGGCCATTAATGGGCTTTTAAGGTGGCTCTCGGCCACGGTGTGGGGGGGGGTGAATCTGTGCTCAATCCAGTGGGGAAATGGCTGGAAATTACTCCCCTTCCCCAGAGGAGTTGAATCCAGTCGTTTAGAGGTGGAGGGAAGGGTCAATGCTTCAATGGCCATTAATGACCATTGAACGCACATTTCGTCCATGGCATGGTGGCACTGTTCCGGCCATGAACAACCTCCAATCTGGCCCCCTGGTCTTCCTAAAGTGAGTGTGGAGCTGGATCAGCCAATGGGGTATGGCCTTTGGCCTCCTTGGCCATGAATGGCACCCTTTCACCTTTCTCTCTCTCCTCCATTAAAGTGAGGTTGAGGTTTTCTCTCTCCTAGTCATCTAGGTTGACCATGCTGACCACTCCAGCCTATTGGCAGCCCACTAACTCATAATTTTCATGATAATAAGGCTAGCCCAATTAGAAATAGGGCTTGGGCTTGGGTTAGCCCATTTAAGCTAAGTTTGACCTAATCTTGACTAGGGTTGACCTATGTCAAATTGACCTTTTATCTTACCATCATTGGATCCTTGGTGACCTATTGGGCTCCCATAGGGTCTAGGTAGGGATGGGTAGGGTTGACTTGACACTTTGGAGGTCACCTGCCCTTAGGTAGGGTACTTGCCCAAATTAAAGTTAGGGTTGACTTTGGTCAACCCAAACTCTTGGTTGACCCCAATTGGTCTTTGGTGGTCCATTGGCTTCCTCTAAGGTCTAGGAAGGGTTGTATAGGGTTTACTTTGAACCCTGAAGGTCACTTGCCCCTTAGTTAGGGCACTTTGACCACTTTAGTGCTAGGGTTGACTTGGGTCAACTCAGGCTCTAGAGTTTATCCCAATGGATATTTGGTGACCCATTTGCCGTACTTTAGGTCTAGGAAAACCTTGGTAGGGTTGGTTGGGCTTATTAGGGGCACATTGCCCTTAGTTAGGGCACCTTGCCAAATTTAGGCCTAGGATGGTCCTAGGTCAACTTGGCCACCTTGGGTTGACTCCAATGGATCCTTAGGGCTCTAATGGACCTTACAATGAGTTGGTGAGACCATGGTGGGGTCTTAGAGTCATTGTAAAGCCTCATGATCATCTTAAACCAGGGTTCATAAATCTACTATTTGCAGACCATAGTGGTCTCACCTACATTCCTAGGTTCACTAGGCCTTCTTGGGCTTCCTAGGGTTTTGTCATGACCTAGTCATGACAAAGTCACTCTTAGGGGTATAGTTGTTTGAGGGATGTTATAAATCCCAATATATAAACAAAAACTTTTGTCCTCGAAATTCTAGTTAAGCCTACGGGGTTTCAAATATGAAAGGAAAATTGTAACATCTCGAGAGGTTGTGAGTAATACCTGACCGAAATGCTTTGGTTAGCTATGTTGCATCAAGGCCTGAGGCTACCATGTGAGCTCCTCTCGCCCATGATTCCTCGACAGGACCTTGACCAACGGAACCTTCTTGCGACGCAAGACTCGTATTCCCCTGTCGTCGATACGGACCGGTTCCAAGGGAATTCACCGATCAGATGCTACTGGCCCATCCGTGACCGTAATCTGCTACTCCGGGCATAGTAGAGCCCTCCTGAGATAGGATACATGGAACAGGTCATACAGGTTCGCCAGCTCCGGCGGCAGTTCCAGCCTGTATGCCAAGGGACCGATCCGCTCTCGGATCCTATAAGGCCCCATATATCTTGGGCTGAGCTTCTTCTTCTGAACGCGGACCCATGAAACCCCATGCATTGGTCGGATCTTCAATAACACCTGGTCCCCCACCTGGAACTCCACCTGACGATGCCGAGCATCGTAATACTTACCCTATCGGATATGTGCCTCTAGCATCCTGTCCCGTATCAATCTCACCCGAGCCTCGGTGTCCTCAACAAACTTCGAACCCAGAGCATTCGGATCCTCGTCCTGTATCCGTGACAGTGGAGTCCTATACCTCCGTCTGTACAGGGCCTCATAAGGAGCCATTCTTATGCAGGACCGATAGCTGTTATTATATGAGAACTCGATCGGTGGCAACAACTTCTCCCAGGGCTCACCGTGATCCAAAAGTCGGAGCAGATCTTCCATGGTCTGATTAATGCGTTCTGTTTGCCCATCAGTCTGGGGATGAAACGATGTACTGAATATTAGCCGAGTGCCCAAGTAAGTCTGCACTGATCTCCACTCCCTGGATGTAAATCGTCCATCTCGATCTGATACAATCAACCTGGGTACGCCATGATAACGGACGAACTGCTCTACGAACTTCCGAACCAACACACCAACCGAGTCATCCTTCCTGATCGGAATAATTCTGGCTACCTTCGTCAACTGGTCGACGATCACGCAGATCGAATCATTTCATGTCCGCGATCGGGGAAGCCTATGTATGAAGTCCATCGCGACATCATCGAACTTCCACTCCGGCACTGGGAGTGGCTGCAATAATCCTATGGGGTTTCTACACTCTGCCTTCACCAACTGGCATGCCTCGTAATGGGTCACGAAGTAGGTGATATCCTTCTTCATGCCTGTCCAGTATAGGGTCTTCTTCAGATCTGCAGTCATCTTCGTAACTCCCGGGTGTACTGAATACCGACTGCAATGAGCTTCTGACATGATATCTTCTCGGACCTGGCCTCCCTCTGGTATGTAAATCCGTCCTCTGAAATACACTAGACCATCCCTCAGCGAGTAATCTCCAGCTGTGCCTGCTTCTAAGGCCTGAAATATCGGTTCTAGCTGGGCATCGTACCTCTGCCCATCTCTGACTCGGTCTCGAATATCATCTGGGGCAACCAACAATGCTAGGTACTCCGGGTACAGCTCTTGGTGATCCTCAGACATCAATGATATCTACATCTATTCTAACATCTGAACTAACTCCAAGGTCATCAACTATGTACCTTCTCTAGAGTTTGTGGCCTTCCGGCTCAGCGTATCTGCCACCACATTCGCCTTCCCTCGGTGGTAGTGCATCTCGTACTGGTAATCTGCTAGAAACTCCACCCATCGCCTCTGCCTGATATTCAACTCCTTCTGCGTGTCCACATACCTGAAGTTCTTGTGATCGGAGTAAATGTCGCAGTGGACACCGTACAGATAGTGTCGCCAGACTTTCAGAGAAAAAATGACCGCTCCCATCTCTAAGTCATGAACTGGGTAGTTCTGCTCATGCTTCTTCAGCTGTCGAGAAGCGTATGGGATCATATGACCATTCTACATCATCACCGCACCCATGCCCTGGTAGGAAGCGTCGGTGTAGACCTGGAATCCTTCTTTCCCCAAAGGGAGGGAAAGTATATGAGCCGAGGTGAGTCAATCCTTCAGTTCCTAAAAAGCCACCTTGCACTGTGTGGTCCAGACAAAGGGCACATTCTTCCTCATCAGGGATCTGAGTGGAAGGGCAATACGAGAAAAACCACTCCACGAACTTCCGGTAATAACTGGCAAGTCCTATAAACTCCGCACATCTGTGGCCGACTTTAGCTGCGGCCAATCCCTAACTACCTGAATTTTGGCTGGGTCCACTGCCAACCCAGCACCACTGATGATATGGACTAGAAAAGCCACCTCCTTCAACCAGAATTGGCATTTGCTGAACTTCGCATAAAGCTGGTGCTCTCGTAGTCTCTTTAGGGTCAGCGCCAGATATTGTGTGTGCTCCTACTCTGTCCTCGAGTAGATGATGATGTAGTCAATAAATAGAATGACGAACACATCCAGATATGCCTCGAACACCCGATTCATGAGGCTCATGAACGCCGACGGTGCATTTGTGAGAACGAAGGGCATCACAGTAAACTCGAACAACCCATATCTTCTACTAAAGGCAGCCTTCGATATGTCCTCCTCCTGGATCCACAGCTGATAGTAGCCCGACCCCAAATCCAATTTTGAAAAGAAATGTGTGCCCTCCAGCTGATCACATAGCTCATCTATCCTTGGCAGTGGATAGGTATTCCGTACTGTCAGTCGGTTCAGTTCCCTGTAGTCTATGCACAATCTGAGTGTCCCGTCCTTCTTCTTGACGAATAACATTGGGGCTCCCCATGGTGAAGTGCTTGGCCGGACAAATCCGGCATCCACTAACTCCTGCAGCTGGCTATGAAACTCTGTCAGCTCCTTCGGGGCCATCCGGTAAGGGGCTCTAGATGCTGGCTTAGCCCCCGCACCAGCTGTATCCAGAAATCCTGCTCCCGGTGCGGGGGTAGCCATAGCAGCTTCTCTGGAAATAGGTCAGCAAAATCTCGCACCACTGGGATATCCGAGATGGAATCCTTGGCCTCTATGATTTCATACAACACTTCATAGACTTCCTCCCCCTACAAGTGGGCCTTGACGGCCTGCACGGATGACAGCAAGAGAGGGGGAATATATCTAATACCTTCGATGACGATGTAGGAATCCTCGTACATCACAGTAATCCTCTTGGACATGCAATCAATCTGAGCATGGTTCCAGCACAACCATGTCATTCCCAGGATCAAATGAAAGACCGACATCTTCACGATCATCACTGGTCCTTCAAATATCTTTCCGCCGATCTCCGCCTGCATGTTGCAGTGGGCGGTGGTGAATAACTCTGATCTGTCAGGTAGCCATATCCTCATCATCAGGCCTGTGAATCGCTTCATGCCTTCCAGCCCTTCCACGAAGGCTTTCGACATGAATGAGTGCGAAGCACACTTATCGAACAGTGTATAGGCGGGCTTGCCGCTGATGAAGACTATGTCTGGGGTAGTTTAAAGTCTTAGAAATCTATTTGTGATTTTCTTTCCTAGTTTATCAATTCTATGCCCAAAACTCTGACTATCTAGAAAGGAGAAAAATTAAAATTAATCTGGTGTACCTGTGATCACTTGCTTCAGATTCCGTTGCTGAGTCAGATCCAGTGCATACACTTGCTCCCTCTCCTGCCTGCGGTCTCTACCCTGGTATTCTCGACCTCGGCCTTCAAAATACTGAGCTAGCGGGGCAGCCGGTGGTGCTGGTGGTGGTACCCCCCTCATGGGGCAGTTCCTCCTAATATTCCCCACCTGGTGATAGTTAAAACACTCTAGCGGGGGATATGTCATACCCCCGGGTCTCTGCACCTCCCGCATATGGGGTGGCTGAGGGGCCACCACTACTGGTTCCCTCTGCTCCTATCTCGCCTCCTGATGAGGCTAGTCTTCTCCTCTTGTCCCCTCTGTGATGCGGCCCCATCGGTGATCATTTCTGGCTCCCCGACCCTAATCCTCATTTGGTTGCTTCCGGCCTCGGGTAGTTTTCCAATCTGCCTCGATCCTTTTTGCCATCTCCAATATCCGAGGAATAGGCCCGTCAGACACGAACAGCAGAGCCTCCCTCAAATCCTCTCGCAGGACCTTATAGAACCTCTTCGTGTAACCTATCTCATCCAACTGATAAGAATCCGCAAACCGGGCCAGATGGTTTAACTCCCGATGATACTCCACCACTGTCTTGCTGCCCTGTCTCAACTATAAAAATCTATCCTCCAGCTCGTCTCTAGCCGACTGCAGCGAAAAATGCTCCAATAGTCCGGCCCTGAATTCCCCCCAAGCAATCTCTGCAACCTCTCTGTCAGCAAACGTCGTGTCTAGCGATGTCTTCCACCACATCTTGGCATAGGACTCCAAGCAAGAGATGACCAAGGTCACCCTCTCCTCCCACGGGCACCGGATCCCAGTCAGCATCTCGAGTATGTTGTCCAGCCACTCCTCCATCCGAACGGCCGACTCTATCCCCAAGTAGGACGGGGAGAAAGTCCTCAGAAAATACTCAGCCAGTTGGCCCCCGGGTTTGGCTGCGGAACCGGAACCTATTGATCCCTAAAAGCCTCCAAGATAGCTGTCATAGTCTGCCCCATCTCCGACTGTAGGAACAGAGTGGGGACCGGGGGAGGTGGTGCAACATTCGGAGTCTGCTGGACTCCACCCAGTGGCATAGGCTGTGCTGGGGGCTGCGTAATAAACTCCATTAGTAAATAATCAACTCAAACCTAATTAAAAGTGGACAATTTACATGTGATCCCCCATATGGGCACACCAGCGCTTCCGCTGCTTAGTTTGTCCCCAAACTAAACTCGCGCGGGGGTGACCCAGGGGTTGTGGACTGCTACTTTTCGATCGAGGTCTTCTCTGATACCACTTGTAAGACCCCCTTTTTTCTTCTTTTTTTTAAAACACTAGGGTCTTAGGAACAGAACTGCCGCTTTGCGGTGACACCTTCATGCCCGGGAAGGTCATCACTACAAAACGCCGATCCTGCCGGCCAAATCGATCTCAATTGTAGCATTAAAATAAAGACAAGTCCACATAAGTCACATAAATAGTAAATAATCTCCACGATGGGAGTGTCCACAGATATAATAAAAATAATAAAATCATGGGCTCATGCCCAGTACATCAAATCCTCACTACATATCTCTCATCGCGGAAGCAAAACTAAAATCACTAGTAGTGAACAGGACTCACAGTCCCTGCCATCTGAACTCTGGTACTAGACTGCCCCATCTCCAAGCGTGTCGACCTCCGAGGCTGCTCTTCCATGCTGGGCTCCACGGTCCCCTAAAATGATGTGGTTCGAAGACTGTTAATCTAAAAGACTAAGCCCTATCATCCCCATCCCTTTCCCCATGGCTCATAGGCACCGAGCAGGGAGGAGGAAAGGAGAGGACATGAATGTAGAGAATAACAAATAAGCAGATGGCAGCGAAACTAAACTAGCAGCTCTATAGTATACAAGATAGAATGAAGGTAAAATGACTGAACAAGAAAAATAACCTTAACTTATGTGAAATCACATAAGCCAAGGGATCTTTTGCAGGGCTCCTATCGTATAAAAAGTCTCATACTAATTTATACGATAGGGTGTCAGTTTTCTAGCAATTCTATATTTATATTTCCTGAAATAAACCTTAACTTATAAGCACGCTCGTACGAGTTTATAAACCAAGGGGTCATTCTGCAGGGCCTAATGTATAAGCGTCCCATACCAGTTATACAATAGGTGTCGGGTTATATGCAATGATTATGCCATGAAATACAATTATGTCGTGGTGTGAACATGCAAGTGCAACTCACCCACTCGACTCTGTGTACACAGACCTTTAGTTCCCCCCTTTCTAGAGTCGAACCTCCCAGGATACCTGCGTAGTGGCAAATGGAAGCGGTGGGTTGGGCCTCGCACACCTCTAAACCGGTAATTACACTACCAGTCAGACCTATCGTATGCCTCAATGCTGGTGCACTAAGCAGAGCTCCTGCGTACTCTTGCCAGCTGGCGCACCGGACTTTATTTGGCCAAGTGCTAAACCACACTTGCCGAGTCAACGTATTGGCGAAGGTGCATCTACTCTCCAATACTGAAGACCCACCACCTTATACTTGATGCACATGCAACCTTGAAGTATAACCACCGAGCCAAAGCTCCCCGGACCATCCTGTTCGTTTCAAACAACAACCGAGCCAAAGCTCACCGGTCCAACCAGCCCATCACCAAATCCACTGAGCCTACTGCCCGAGAGTGACCCAACCTAACATTCCGAGACATCGAGGTGAGTGAGAGTGAACCCCTAGTTACACTAGTTACTCTTGCAATTTAGTTTTACCTACAACTTAGGTTAGCTCAGGACTGCCCAAGGTATATCCCATGAAGGGCTCTTAAAGGCACTAGGAACTTTGATGAATTACGCCCAAAGCTCCCTTTCGCAATGCACTTACTATTGTTAGTTGCTATCAAATTCTCCAACCCTTACGTGTTGTACTGGATCTAACCCTAGAGTATTTGACATTTCCTCCCCACAGGAAGACGATCTTTCGTCGATCCCGCGCACCACCTAACACTAGCCAATCCACACTCTACCCATCATATCTTCCAATGATGAACTCATTTTTATTTATCCAAACCAGCAACCTCTAACCCCCCAACTCATGTGTCCAAAATCACATTCCAACAAAATCTCTGCAGTTTTACTAAATGCAGACCAAGTTAAGCTATATGACATATAAAATGGGAGGTACACAAAATAATCCCCCAGTACCCCTATAATAATTATTGGAGAGCTGTCATGACCGTTTTAGCCTAAATCCAGAATTTCATAATTTTCCAATTAATCTGGTATTTTATTTAATTATTCTAGTCATGCAAAAATCCCAAGTTTGAACATGAAGTACCAATTTCAGACAAGCAAATATTCCACCAAATTTATGATAAATACAATATGAATTTTTAACTCAAAATCCAAAGTCTCCCAATTTTGCAGTAAGGTTTAAGCCCCTAATTTTAATTTTAAATATAACCCATAATAAATCATTTTAAGAGATAAGTACAGAAAAATACTTCCAAAACTTCAGAAAAATTCAAGAATGATTGTAAGGCATATAAATGCTCTATGTCAAGTTTCATAATTTATTAGCAAGTAATGAGCTCTAAGCAAATTATTGAACAATTTTCCAAGTTAATGAGCTTGTGAAGTAGGTACTACAAATATTTTTAAAAATTCTAATAAAATTCCTACATAAGAAACAATGTCTAAAACTTCCCTGCCAAATTTCCATTGGCTTCCAATGGGCAGTGGGATCATAATGTCCAAATAAATAATTACGGCTAACTATTGCATTTATAAAGGAAGTACTAAAATTAATGTCCCAAAATTCTCAATTAAATTACCAGAAGTTCAATCTATCCTTATGACTACACTACCCAAATCTCATTATTATTCAAGGAGTTTTACTAACTTATTCTAGCACTACAATGTTTGTGCCCTAAACTAGGATTAGGGTTTTGTGTGGACTACCCTTTCCCAAATCCCCTAATATTTTTACCAGAGGGCTTTAGCTACCATAGCACCCTCTATACCAAATTTCAAGTTCATTCAAGGTCTTTTGACCTCACGCCCTTTACAAGGCACAAAAGTCCTTCCTTAGGGTTTGGTCTTAGACCTTAGGGCAAAACTATTCCAATCTACCCTATCTTGCATGGGAAGGTGCTAATAGTCATGCCAAGTCAGTGTCCCCAATATCAACCTCTGTTGAGGTGATTTGGTCACTCAAAAACCAAAGTGCACTTTTTGACCAAAATACCCTTTTAAAGGCAATGCTAGGATTTGCATGATTTCAATTCAAACTACCTCCAAATGAGATGAATTTTTAACCAAAGCTTTATAATGAGCCCAAGCACCACTCACCAAAATTGGGGTGAGTTTGGGGGTCATTTAGTCCCTCAATTAATTTACCATAGAGAAATTAAATAATTTCAAAACTATAGAAACATTGTGCCCAAAAAGTCTCATTTTTGGGCAAGACCTAGATATGGACTAGGGTGACTCCCTTTCCAAATTACAAGTCATTTGGACCAGAGATGAAGTGTGGGAACCCACTTTAATTTCTTCCTAGCCCTAGGTATAGACCCCACCAAAATGAGTGCCCTGGTCAAACCAGGCACCCAAATTGGTTCAAATGAATTTTGCAGTAAATTAGACTCTTCGGGCTACAATTTGTAAGTTGACCACATTCTGTGAATTAGCATCTAAGTAGTTTTAAAAATTAAAAATATTAATTAGGAAAAGTGTGACAGAAATATTTAAATATATAATATAAACTTATAGTTTTATTTCTAATCTGCACGAATCTTGGCGCACTAATGAAGGGCATCTCGTCATCGTCGCCGCGCGTAAAAGGCCTGGATTTGATTTTCCTGGAGCATCTTCCACACATTGCCGTCGGCCATCCGGCCACCTCCCTGGCCGGCCACCGCCACCACCACCTCCGTCGAGGTGGTGGCTATCGGCAGGCGGCGGCACAGCCGCCGGAAGGGCCTTTTTCGGCGATCCCGATAAGAGGAAATTTCTCGAAAAACCAGTAAATTGAAGGATTAGAGCGGGCTCAATTGAGCTCGATCTTCATTTTAACTGAAACCTAAGATCTACCCATAGAGAGAGGAGAGGAGGAGGAACTTGTTTGAGGTGTGGAGACACGTCGATCGCCGGGAAGCCATTGGTGGAGGAGATGTCATCGACGCTCTACAACAGCACTACGAAGTTGGTCGTCTCCTTCAGGAAAGATGTGGAACCGAAAGCCTGGATCCAAGGGAATCTTTTAAGACAATAAGAAGAGGGAGGGGTCTAGCTGGTGGTGGCCATTAATGGGCTCTTAAGGTGGCTCTCGGCCATGGTGTGGGGGGGGGGGTGAATTTGGGCTCAATCCAATGGGGAAACGGCTGGAAATTACTCCACTTCCCCAGAGGAGTTGAATCCAGTCGTTTAGAGGTGGAGGGAAGGGCCAATGCTTCAGTGGCCATTAATGACCATTGAACTCACATTTCGGCCATGGCATGGTGGCACTGTTCCGGCCATGAACAGCCTCCAATCTGGCCCCCTGGTCTTCCTGAAGTGAGTGTGGAGCTGGATCAGCCAATGGGGTATTGCCTTTGGCCTCCTTGGCCATGAATGGCACCCTTTCACCTTTCTCTCTCTCCTCCATTAAAGTGAGGTTGAGGTTTTCTCTCTCCTAGTCATCTAGGTTGACCATGCTGACCACTCCAGCCTATTGCAGCCCACTAACTCATAATTTTCATGATAATAAGGCTAGCCCAATTGGAAAGAGGGCTTGGGCTTGGGTTAGCCCATTTGGGCTAAGTTTGACCTTTCCTTGACTAGGGATGACCTAGGTCAAATTGACCTTTTCTGTTAGCATCATTGGATCCTTGGTGACCTATCAGGCTCCCCTAGGGTCTAGGTAGGGATGGGTAGGGTTGACTTGACACTTTGGAGGTCACCTGCCCTTAGGAAGGGTACTTGCCCAACTTAAGGTTAGGGTTGACTTTGGTCAACCCAAACTCTTGGTTGACCCCAATGGGTCTTTGGTGGACCATTGGCTTCCCTAAGGTCTAGGAAGGGTTGTGTAGGGTTAACTTTGAACCCTGAAGTTCACTTGCCCTTAGTTAGGGCACTCTGACCACTTTAGGGCTCGGGTTGACTTGGGTCAATTCAGGCTCTAGAGTTTATCCCAATGGATCTTTGGTGAGACATTGGCCCCAATTTAGGTCTAGGAAGACCTTGGTAGGGCTGGTTGGGCTTATTATGGGCACATTGCCCTTAGTTAGGGAACCTTGCCCAATTTAGACCTAGACGGTCCTAGGTCAACTTGGGCACCTTGGGTTGACTCCAATGGATCCTTAGGGCTCTAATGGACCTTACAATGAGTTGGTGAGACCATGGTGGGGTCTTAGTGTAACATCCCTCAAACAACTAGATCCCTAGGAGTGGTTTTGTCTTGACTAGGTCATGACAAAACCCTAGGAAGCCCAAGAAGGCCAAGTAAACCTAGGGATGTAGGTGAGACCACTATGTCTACAAATAGTAGATTTATTAACCCTAGTTTAAGATGATCATGGGGCTTCACCAAGACTTCAAGACCCCACCATGGCCTCATCAATCCATTGTAAGGTTCATCTGAACCCTAAGGGTCCATTGGAGTCGACTCAGGGTGGCCAAGTTGACCTATAACCACTCTAGGCCTAAACTGGTCAAGGTGCCCTAACTAAAGGCAGTGTGCCCTAGTAAAAGCCCAACTGACCCTACCCGTGGTCTTTCTAAACCTAAAGTGGGTTCAATGGGTCACTAAGGACGCATGGAAGGTAGTCAAAGTGGTTAAGTTGACCAAGGTCAACTTTATCCCTAAATGGGTCAAACTAGCCTACTTAGGGTCAATTGGGCAACACATAGACAGGTGGACACCACACATGCCATACTAACCCTAAGGTGTGGTCACTGGGTCACTAAGGGCCCATTGAGGTCAACCTTAGAGGCTAAGTGACCTAAGTCAACTCTCTAGCCCCGAAGTGGTCAAAGTGCCCTTACCAAGGGACAAGTGACATCCAAGGTGCCAAGTCAGCCCTACCCAACCCTACCTAGTCCTTAGGGGAGATCAATGGGTCACCAAGCATCCATTGGGGGTAACCCAAAAGGTCAAAAAGACCAAAGTCAACCCAAGCCTACTTTGGGTCAACCTAGCCCAAATGGGCTAGCCCAAGCTCAAGCCTCCTCATGTGGCTTCTTTAGGGAATAATGTGCATGGATGGGCTGCAAATAGTCCTTCAGGTTGACCAAGTCAACGTGGTGACTAGAAGAGAGGGTGAGCTCCATTCCATGTTAATGGAGGAGAGAGAAAAGAAGAAAGAGGAGGGAATGAAGGGGCTCGGCCAAGGGGAGGCCAAAGGCCACCATTAATGGCTGAATTCAACTCCCCTAGGGAAGGGGAGAAGTTTCCAGCCATTTCTCCGGCCACCAACAACCTGGTTCAGCCCCCTCCTCCATGGTCGAGCCTAGCCAATAATGGCTTTAATGGACATTGATAATCCAACCCCTCTCCCCAACTGAGGCTTTAAACACCATAAGTGGGTCGAGAGAAGACTTTCCAAATCCTCACCTGAAGAAATCGAGCCCCCCCCCCCCCCACTGTGCAGTTGCAGAAACCGAGCGGCGCCGCCTTCAAAAATGGTTTCCCGGCGATCTTCTCGACTTCAGGCCGCCGGCAAGGTCCTCCTCCTCCCCTTGCCTCATGGTTAGATCATAGCAATGCTTAGGTTCAAGGTTCGGGCTCAATTGAGCCCGAACCAATTCCTAGTTTTCATGGTTTCGGGCCGAGAAATCTTCTTGGTAGAACTACCGGAATCCGCCCATCCGGCGGGGTTGTGTCGCCGCTAGTCGATAGCCACCACCTCGATGGAGGTGTTGGTGGCGGTGGCCGACCTGGGAAGTGTCGTGATGGGCGGCAGCGGCGGTTGGAAGTGGCTCCAGGCTCGGGCTATCTCAGTCATTGGCTGGAGGTAGACGATGAGCCAGGGCCATTGGATCTGCGCCAAAATTCGTGCGCCAGATTGATAAGAATCATTCTAATTTCATTTTTATTTTGTTTCTTTCACACTATTTGTAGTAGATGGTTTTAATTTGTAAAAATACTTAGGCTCCTCTACTGAACAAGTCACCAACATGAAGTTTGTAGATCTAAGGGTCTACATTAATTTAAAATTGATTTGAACCAATTTGGACCTCTGGTTGGACTATGACACCCATTTTGGTGGGACCTATACCTAGGGCTATCCTGAGATTACAATGGGTGCCCACTCTTCATCCCTTGTCCAAATGACCTGAAATTTGGGCAGGAGGTCACCTTTAGCTATACCTAGGGCTTGTCCGAAAATGGGAATTTTTGGAGATACTTTTGCTATGATTTTATTTTTTATTTAATAATAGGGTAATTTAATTAGGTGGTCTAATGACCTCCAAACCCTCCCGACTTTTGGTGTGTTGTCCCTGGCCTCATGATATGTCTCTGTATAAATTTTTACCTCATTTGGATATGTTTTGGATAGGGAATGACCTAACCCTAATATTACCTTAATGAGGGGTTCTTAAGTAAAGAGTGCACCTTGAGGTTGAGTGGTCAAATCACCTCAACAGAGGCTGAGATTTTGACCACTGACTTGGCATGACCTTTAACACCCTCATAGGGATTATGGGGTGGTCTAGGGTAGTTTTGCCCTAGGCTCCAAATGCAAACCCTAAGGAGGGGCTTTTGAGTATTGTGAAGGGCATGGGGTCAAATGCCCTTGTATGATTTTGCAACTTGGTAGAAATGATGCTAGGGTAGCCCAAGTCCTCTGGTATGAATCTTAGAGGATTTGGAGATGGATAGACATCTCAAATCCCCAACCCTAGTTTAGGGCATAACCACTTTTTGTGTAGAATAAGCCACCAAAACATACTAAAAAAGTGTGAAACTTAGGTGGTATGGACTATAAGTTAGATAGAACCTCTGGTGAATTTATTGGAATTTTTGAGAAATATTACTAGCACCCCCTTGTTATACATGATGTGGCCCTAAATGGTATATTATTTATTATGATCACACTGTACATTATAGACTCATGAAATTTGGGCTGAAGATGTTTTAAGTCAAAAAATAATTATTCCTGAATTTTTTTTATAAATTTTAGTTAAACAACTTTAGTACTTTCTTCACAAGTATTAAAAGGTGCAATTATGGTCAATAAATTATTTAGAGATATTTACTTGTTGCAAAAATTGTGAAATTAGGTCTTTGATAATTTTAGGTCAATAAACACTTGGAGAAATTAATTCATGATTTTTAGATGATTATTTGCAACATATACTCTACAAACCCATAATTTTGGGGATGTGATGTATAATTTATTCAGAGCTTATTTCCTGTTGAAAATTTGGGAGACACTGGATTTTATGTTAAATAGTCATATTTAATTTATCATAAATTTTTTAGATCATTTGATTGTCTGAAATGGGTACTTCATGTTCAAACTAGGGTTTTTGGATTACTAGAATAAATAAATAAATTATCAGATAAATTAGGAAAATTATGAATTTCTGGATTTAGGATAAAACTATTATTATAGCCCTCCAATAATTATTATAGGGGTACTGGGTGAATATTTTGTGTACCTCCCATTTTAAATGTCATATGACTTATCATGGTCTGCATTTAGTAAAACTGCAGAAATTATGTAGGAGTATGAATTTGGGCATATGAGTTGGGGTTAGATGTTTGCTGATTTGGATGGATAAAAATGAGTTCATCGTTGGAAGTTGGGATGAATAAGGGGTTGGATTGGATAGTGTCCAGTGGTGCTCGGGATCGACGAAAGATCGTCTTTCCCGTAGGGAGGAAGTGTCTAATGCACTAGGGTTAGATTTAGTAAAACTATTAAGGGTTGGGAAATCCGGTAGCAACCAATAATAGTAAGTGCCTTGCAAAAGGGAGCTTTGGGCGTAATCCCATCGTAGTTCCTAGTGCCTTCGAGAGCCCTTCACGGGGTATACCTTGGGCAGTCCTGGGCTAACCTAAATAGTAGGTAAAACTGAAATGCAAGAGTAATTAGAAATAATCTAGGGTTGCGCTCACACTCCCCGTGGTTGTGGGAGATAGGTTAGGTCACTCGGGCAGTAGGCTCGGTTGATTTGGTGATGGGCAGGTTGTCCCGGCAAGCTTTGTCTTGGTTGATGTTTGTGATGGGCAGGTTGGCCCGGCGAGCTTTGGCTCGGTTTCTGATGTGACGGATGGGTTGGTCCGGGGAGCTTTAGCTCGGTGGTTATACATCAAGGTTGCATGTGCATAAAGTATAAGGTGGTGGGTCGTCTGTATTGGAGAGTCGATGCACCGACTCCAATACATTGACTCGGCAATTGTGGTTTAGCAATTGGCTAAGTAAAGTCCGGTGTGCCAGCCGGCAAGAGTACGCAGGAGCTCCGCTTAGTGCACCAGCGTTGAGGCATACGATAGGTCTGATTGGTAGTGCAATTACCGGTTTAGAGGTGGGGGAGGCCCAACCCACCGCTTCCGTTTGCCACTACGGAGGTATCCTGGGAGGTTCTGCTCCAAAAAGGGGGAACTAAAGGTCTGTGTACACAGAGTCGAGTGGGTGTGTTGCACTTACATGTTCACAGCATGGCATAATTGTATTTCATAGCATAACCATTGCATTCAACCCTAACACCTATTGTATAAAGTGGTATGGGATGCTTTATACAATAGGCCCTGCAAAACGACCCCTTGGTTTATAAGTCGTGCGACCGTGCTTATAAGTTAAGGTTTTTGTTCAGTAAAATATATATCTATGCGTGTTAGAAATCGACACCCTATCGTATAAATTTTATGGGACTTTTTATACGATAGGAGCCCCGCAAAAGATCCTTTGGCTTATGTGTTTTCATATTAGTTAAGGTTACTTTTCTTGTTCAGTCTTTCTTACCTGCACCCTGTCTTATATAATATAGAACTACAAGATTAGTTTCGCCGCCATCTGCTTATTTGTCATTCTCCACTTTCATGTCCTCTCCTCTCCTTCTCCCCGCTCTGTTGCTAGGAGTAATGGGGGAAGGGGTGGGGGATGATAGGACTTATTCTTTTAGACTAACGGTTTTCGAACCACATCATTTTAGGGGACCGTGGAGCCCAGATTGGAGGAGCAGCCCCAGAGGTCGACGCGCTTGGAGATGGGGCAGTCTAGTACCGGAGTTCATACTGCGGGACTGTGAGTCCCGATCGTTAGTAGTTTGTTTAGTTTTGCTTCCGCGCTGAGTGATATGTAGTGAGGATAATGATGTACCGGGCATAATCCTAAGATTCCGTACTTTTTCTATTATTTTTGTGAACACTCCCTTCATGGAGATTATTTACTTTATCATATATGTGATTCTCTGTGGACTTGCTTTTTTTATTACTTACTACAGATGTGATCGATTTTGGCCGGCAGGATCGACATTTTGTAGTGATGACCTTCCCAGCGTAAAGGTGTCGCTCCAAAACGGCGGTTCTGGGCCTAAGACCCCGGAGTTTCAAAAAAAGGGGGGGGGGGGGTATTACAAGTGGTATCAGAGCAAATCTCGATCGAAAAGTAGCAGTCCACAACCCTGGGTCACCCCCCGCGCGAGTTTAGTTTGGGGACAAACTAAGCAGCGGAAGCAGTCGTGTTCCTATATAGGGGATCACATGTAAATTTCCCACTTTAGTTAGGTTTGAGTCGATTGCTTACTAATGTAGTTTGTTTCGCAGCCCCCAGCACAGCCTACGCCACAAGGCGGAGTCCAGCAGACTCCAAATGTTGCACCACCTCTCCGGTCCCCACTCCATTCCTATAGTCAGGGATGGGACAGACTCTGACAGCTATCTTGGAGGCTTTTAGGGCTCAACAGGTTCTGGCTCCGCAGCCAAACCCGGGGGCCAACTGGCTAAGTATATTTCGAGGACTTTCTCCCCCATCCTACTTGGGGATAGTGTCGGTCGTTCGGACGGAGGAGTGGCTGGACATTATGTATGAGATGTTGACTGGGACCGGTGCCCGAGGAGGAGAGAGTGACCTTGGTCGTCTCTTGCTTGGAGTCCCATGCCAAGAAATGGTGGAAGACTTCGCTGGACATGACGTTTGCTGACAGAGTGGTTGTTGAGATAGCTTGGGGGAATTCAGGGCCTCACTGTTGGAGCATTTTGTTTCGCAGTCGGCCAGAGACGAGCTGGAGGATAGATTTCTACAGTTGAGACAGGGTAGCAAGACAGTGGTGGAGTATCATCGGGAGTTCAACCACCTAGCCCGGTTTGCGGATTTTTAACAGTTGGATGAGGCAGGTTACACTAAGAGGTTCTATAAGGGCCTGCGAGAGGATCTGAGGGAGGCTCTGATGTTCGTGTCCGACAGATCTATTCCTCGGATATTGGAGATGGAGAAAAGGATCGAGGAAGATTGGCATACTACCGAGGCCGGAAGCGGCCAACCGAGGACCAGGGCCGGGGATTCAGGAATGATCACAACGCGGGCCGCATCACAGATGGGAGAAGAGCAGAAGACCAGCCTCGGCAGGAGGTGAGACAGGAGTAGAGGGAACCAATAGTGGTGGCCCCTCGGCCACCCCAGATGCGGGAGGCGCAGAGACCTGGGGTATGGCATATCCCCTTCCAGAATGCTTCAATTGTCATCAGGTGGGGCATATCCATAGGAACTGCCCCATGAGGGGGGCACCACCACCAGCACCAATGGCTGCCCCGCCAGCTCAGTATTTTGGAGGCCGAGGAGTGGCCGAGGTCGTGGATACCATGGCAGAGAGACCACAGGCAGGAGAGGGAGCAAGTATATGCATTGGATCTGACTCAACAACGGAATCCGGAGCAAGTGATCACAGGTACGCCAGTTAATTTTAAGTCTTCTCTTTCCTAGATAATTAAAGTTATGGATATATAACTGATAGACTAGGAAAGAAAACCACAATTAGATTTCTAAGACTTTAAGTTAACCCCCCATGCATAGTCTTCATCAGCGGCAAGCCCGCCTATACACTATTCGATATGGGTGCTTCGCACTCGTTCGTGTCAGAAGCCTTCGTGGATGGGCTGGAAGGCGTGGAGCGGTTCACAGGCCTGATGATGAGGATACGGCTACCTGACGGATCGAAGATATTCACCACCGCCCGCTGCAACATGGTGGCAGAGATCAGCGAAAAGATATTTGAAGCACCAGCGACGATCATGAAGATGCCATTCTTTGATTTGATCCTGGGAATGACACGGTTGCACTGGAACCATGCTCAGATTGACTGCATGTCTAAGAGGATTACTGTGAGGCATGGGGATTCTTTCATCGTCATCGAAGGTATTAGATCTATTCCCCCTCTCTTGCTGTCATCTATGCAGGCCGTCAAGGCCCACTTGCAGGGGGAGGAAGTCCATGAAGTGTTGTATGAGGTGATCAAGGCTAAGGGTTCCATCTCGGATATTCCGGTGGTGCGAGATTTTGCCGACGTATTTCCAGAGAATCTATCAGGGCTACCACTGTACCAGTAGCAGGATTTTCGGATACAGCTGGTGTCGGGGGCTAAGCCAGCATCTAGAGCCTCTTACCGAATGGCCCCGAAGGTGCTGACAGAGTTTCGGAGCCAGCTCCAGGAACTAGTGGAAGCCGGTTTTGTCCGGCCAAGCTCTTCACCATGGGGAGCTCCAGTGTTATTCGTCAAGAAGAAGGACGGGACACTCAGATTGTGCATCGACTACCGGGTACTGAACTGACTGACAGTCCGGAATACCTATCCACTACCAAGGATAGATGAGCTGTTTGACCAGCTGGAGGGCGCGTATTTCTTTTCAAAACTGGATTTGAGGTCGGGCTATTACCAGCTGCGGATCCAGGAGGAGGACATACCGAAGACTGCCTTCAGTAGCAGATATGGGCTGTTCGAGTTTACCGTGATGACCTTCGGGCTCACGAATGCACCGTCGACGTTCATGAGCCTCATGAATCGGGTGTTCGAGGCATACCTGGATGTGTTTGTCATCGTATTTATTGATGACATCCTCATCTACTCGAGGACAGAGGAGGAGCACACACGACATCTGATGCTGACTCTGGAGAGACTACGGGAGCACCAGCTTTATGCAAAGTTCAGCAAATGCCAGTTCTGGCTGAAGGAGGTGGCTTTCTTAGGCCATATAATTAGTGGTGCTGAGTTGGCAGTGGACCCGGCCAAGATTCAGGCAGTTCGGGATTGGTCGCAGCTGAAGTCGGCCTAGATGTGCGGAGTTTTCTAGGACTTGTCGTTACTACCGGAAGTTTGTGGAGGGATTTTCTCGTATTGCCCTGCCACTCACATACCTGACGAGGAAAGATGTGCCCGTTGTCTGGATCCCGTAGTGCAAGGTGGCCTTCCAGGAGCTAAAGGATCGACTCATCTCGGCTCCTATACTAGCCCTTCCTTTGGGAAAGGAAGGATTCCAGGTCTACACCGATGCTTCCTACCAGGGCATGGGGGCGGTGCTGATGCAGAATGGTCACGTGATAGCATATGCTTCTAGACAGCTGAAGAAGCATGAGCAGAACTACCCAGTTCATGACTTAGAGATGGGAGCGATCATATTTGCTCTGAAAGTCTGGCGACACTATCTGTACGGTGTCCACTGCGAGATTTACTCCGATCACAAGAACTTGAGGTATGTGGATATGCAGAAGGAGCTGAATATCAGGTAGAGGCGATGGGTGGAGTTTCTAGCAGATTACCAGTACGAAATGCACTACCACCCAGGGAAGGCAAATGTGGTTGCCGATGTGCTGAAGCTAGAAGGCCACAAACTCTGGAGCAGGAACGCAGTTGATGGCCTTGGAGTTGGTCCAGATGTTCGAAAAGATGCAGATATCTTTTGTGTCTGAGGATCACCGTGAGCTGTACGGGAGTACCTAGCATCGTTGGTTGCCCCAGATGACATTCGAGATCGAGTCAGAGATGGGCAGGGCAGGATGCCCAGCTGAGCCGATATTTCGGGCCTTAGAAGCAGGCACTGCTGGAGATTACTCACTGAGGGATGGTCTACTGTGTTTCAGAGGACGGATTTATATACTAGAGGGAGGCCAGGTCCGGGAATATATCACGTCGGAAGCTCATTGCAATCGGTATTCAGTACACCAGGGAGTTACGAAGATGACTGCGGATCTGAAGAAGACCATGTACTGGCCAGGCATGAAGAAGGATATCACCTACTTCGTGACCCAATGTGAGGCATGCCAGTTGGTGAAGGCAGAGTGTAGAAACCCCGTAGGATTATTGCAGCCACTCCCAATGTCGGAGTGGAAATTCGATGATGTCACGATGGACTTCATACATAGGCTTCCCCGATCGCGGACGGGAAACGATTCAATCTGGGTGATAGTCGACCGGCTGACAAAGGTCATCCGTTATCATGCCGTACCCAGGTCAATTATATCAGATTGGGATGGACGGTTTACGTCCAGGGAGTGGAGATCAATGCAGATATACTGGGCACTCGTCTGTCATTCAGTACAACATTTCATCCCCAGACTGATGGGCAGACATAACGCACCAATCGGACCTTGGAAGATCTGCTGCGACTTTGCATATTGGATCGCGTGTGAGCCTGGGAGAAGCTGTTGCCACTGATCGATCTCATATAATAACAGCTATCAGTCCAGCATAAGGATGGCTCCTATGAGGCACTGTACGGATGGAGGTGTAGGACTCTGCTTTCATGGATACAGGATGAGGATCTGAAGGCTTTGGGTTCGGAGTTTGTTGAGGACACCGAGGCTCAGGTGAGATTGATACGGGATAGGATGTTAGAGGCACAGAGCAGGCAAGCTAAGTATTACGACGCTCAGCATCGTCAGGTGGAGTTATAGGTGGGTGACCAGGTGTTTTGATGATCCGACCAATGCATGGGGTTTCACGGGTGCGCGGTCGAAAGAAGAAGCTCAACCCAAGATATATGGGACCTTATAGGATCTGGGAGCGGATCGGTCCCTTGGCATACAGGCTGGAACTACCGTCGGAGCTGGCGAACTTACACGACGTATTCTATTTATCCTCTCTCAGGAGGGCTCTACTATGCCAAAGAAGCAGATTACGGCCATGGATGGGCCAGTATCCTATGATCAGTCAGTTCACCTGGAACCGGTCCGGATTGACAATAGGGGAATATGAGTCTTACGCCGCAAGAATGTTCCATTGGTCAAGTCCTGTGGAGGAATCACGGGCGAGAGGAGTACATATGGGAGCCTCAGGACTTGATGCAACAAAGGTACCCAGAGCTTTTCAGTCAGGTATTACTCACAACCTCTCGGGATGTTACAATTTTCCTTTCATATTTGAAACCCCGTAGGCCTAACTAGAATTTTGAGGACGAAATTTTTTGTTATATATTGGATTTGTAACATCCCTCAAAA